>VWZL01004919.1:494444-530523 GCA_013396915.1 Stercorarius parasiticus
GCGGGGCTGGGCAGTGGAAAAGGCTCCAAGGGCCTTCCCCGTGAGGTGAGGGGCGGGGAACGGACGCCCAGGGGCACTGTACCTAAAGCTATAGCTGCTTCAGGCTAGCCCCGCGCTGGCTAACTCGCCGTCCGGAGGTCCACTGGGCTTGACGCTTCAGCGTCTTTCCTGCTGGGGCAAGGGGAGTCGCTTCCTAACGGTCTTCGTTCCTGACAGGGTCACCTCCCCCTCTTCCTGCGGGGACACCCTTCTCTTTCACCTGTTACACCTGCTCACACATCCTGCTGCTTAAACAGCTTTTAGCTCCTCCTCGACAGCCGCACGTCCCCTCGCACGCTTCCAGCCTTCTCGCACTGCCCTGCTCCCGGCAGAAGCGGGAGGCCCGTCCCCGGGGACGGTGCTCACCCTACTTTTGCTTCGCCTGCTCCTGCGAGCACCGCCGCCCTGCCAGGCGGACTTGTCTCAACAGGTGGAACCTCCCTCTACCTTGTACGTCTGGCGCTTCTGCCTGCCAGCCCTACGATCCCGGGCAGGCGGCAGAGGGCCGCGGGGGGAAGAACACCGCACCGGGAACCGCCACCGCCACCGGGAAAGGGCTATGGGCGGGGCAGCCCGGCGGCGCCGCGCGCCCATTGGCCGAGGCGGCGGGGGGCTGGGCTCTGATTGGCCCCGCGGCCCGCCCGCCCCCCCCCAGCTCCACGGATATTTCTCGGTGCCGGCGGCGGTCGCGGCGCGGCTCTGGAGCGCAGTCGTGTCCCACGCGTAAGTGCAGGCGGCGCGCGCGGGCGGGGGGCTTTAGCGGCCGCGGCGAGAGAGGGACGGGGCTGGCAGGGCGTCCCTCCCGGCCTGGGGCGGGAGGGGAAACACGGGGGAGAGCTGTCCGCACCGCCGAGCCGCAGTGGCGGGGGGGGGCGTGCGAGGTCCCAGGCGTCAGGGTCGGCTGTCCCCTGCCCTTTGCTCCCGAGCTGCCGCCGAGTGTTTGGGCGGCGATCACGCGGGAATGACACGGAGAATGGAACCGTTAGGAAGCGGGGGGGTTGAATGCAGTTAGAGTGCAGCGGGGAAGGAGTCGGAGCTCGGCCGTGGGGGCCAGCCCCGAGCACGGGTGTTACCGAGGCACACAGACCCGCACAGCTGCAAATAAGGCCCCTTTTCTCCAGAAACGCATATTGGACTGCGATCCTATTGCCGTTACCCAAGGGAAGGCAGAACAGCAAAACGGGCTTTCCATCCTACACACACACCCTCCCCCCCCGGCTTGTCAGTTTATCAATGGCAGGCTCAGCCCTGTATCCCAGCATCAGTCACTTTAATGCCTTCTTCACAAGAAGGTGCTGACTTCCCACTTTTTTGGTTGTTTCCCTGCTTGCATCCCCAAAGACTGCGCTTGCTGCATTGTTGTATTGCTCTGTAACCAGCTCTTTGGATAGTTCTCTGCCACCACTCCCAAATCCTTTCGCATTCTGGTTGCTCTAAGACACAGGAAGATTGGAGCACATCTTCATTTAAGTGCCAGGGAAAAAAAAAAAAAAAAGACCAACTTCTTGCATTTAGACAAATTATTCCAGCTTTCCTCACCAGTGTCATGTTTAGCTGTTTGCCTTGGTGTCACTACAGCATACTCAAATACTGTGTTACCTGTAATCTGAATCCCACGCACATCAAAATCCTCGAAGTCCCTCACTTTAAATATAATAGCATTTTTAACTCACGCCCACTTCTCGTGCATAGCGTATGCCACTCGGCAGCTGAGGGAGCTGGCATACAAACACTAATGTGTGCATGTATAAGATAATCCTTCACCCCAGTGCTGCCTGGTTCCTTGGATAAGTCCTATCACCCTTTTTAAAAGCTGTAAATGCAAGTGGACTTGAATCTCGCCACCCATGTTCTCAGCCTAGACTGTTCCTTAGACGAATCTTTACATGCCATTTCCACTACAAGTCTCTAACCTGCAGCCCACTGATGAGATGATAATGGGTCTGCAGCCAGACACCGTATATCAGAACATATAGCCACTCTGTCATAAATTATTGTACAGCAGGGCTTCTCTCCCTCATATTAGTTCATTTTAAGTAACTTGTGTCTGCTGCAGACATTATTTAATTTAGCCCAAAAATTTGATCACAGGCACCAAAGCATATAGTAGAAAAAAACAGCTCTCCAATACTTCTCCACTTAAAGTAACTTGATATCTAGTCCATTTTCAGAGCACCTGAAGCGGGGCCCTAGATGTTTCTTCGATTTTCCACCTGTTGGTGATGGGGAGTATTATCTGCACCAACAAAAGGTGAAACTCCATATGCAGGATCTCGATCCTACAGAGTACAGGTATCAAACACACAGGTCCTCATTCCTGTATGCCTACTAAGCAAGAGAGCGGTAACACTACCAGTACTCTAAATGCTGTGAAAAGGGGTTCAAAGGGAAAAAAAAAAATGCAAATTTTCATAGGGAAGGGTGGTTTCGCTTTGAGTTATTTTCATGAAATACTGCACCATCTTAATTTGTAATTTTGTAAATTTTTCTTTTGAATTAAAACAAGCACAGGAGAAGCTGTATTCAGTTTTAACGATTAGCTTTCTAAACCTGTTACAGCTGAAAATAAAATGTTTTTGTTTGCTGGGAACACTTTTCCTTCCTACTGCTCCAATTTTGCCATTGTTCATGAAAACTTTGAATGAATTACTTTTTGCCAGTTCAGTCCAAATACTGCTTAAATATTTACACTGATTTATCCCCCCCTCACCTTCCTCCTCAGGATGACTCAGTGGTACCAGCTACAGCAACTTGATTCCAAGTTTTTGGAGCAAGTTCACCAGCTATATGATGACAGCTTTCCTATGGAAATCAGGCAGTACCTGGCACAGTGGCTGGAAAACCAGGATTGGTAAGCATAGAAATAGGCCTTCAGGTTGTGTGATAAGCAATGTTCTCATACTTGCAGTTACAGGCAGCAGAAGACTGCTGGGGAAGCAAGCTGCTAGGTGAACCTTTGCTGGTAAGACACTTTAGTAGCTGTGTGGGTGCTATAGCCTATGTTTGTGCCCTTCAGGGCTTTCTAGAGGGGCTTGACACCTAGAGTAACAAGTGTACTATCTCCTATTTCCCTGGGTTGGTCTGTAACAATAGCAGCTGTTTTAAGACCGATCATTTACTACTAACCTTGGCAGCTCAGTCTCTCACTGTTTGCAGACTTTGAACTTCTGTCAAGATTTCTATGTAGTGTCTTCTTAGGAGAGTTGTACAATGTGCACATGCATCAGGTTCGCTTTTAGCTTCTTGATGTGCATGGAATGAATAAATGAAGTTGCACAGAATGTGGCAAGAATAATACAGAGATTACAACGTTTCTGTATCAGGGAAAGTAAAGTCAAAGTTGAGAGAATGAAACTGGTTTATGTTTGAAGGTAATTCTTACTGCTTGCATATACTACAACCAGAGTTGGGGGTTAAAAGTAAAGTACTCCTGTATGCATTTCTTGAATGCTGTATTGAAGGTTGATTTAACACAAGCATGCCTTAAATCTTTCTAGGGAACATGCAGCCAACAACGTATCTTTTGCTACGGTGTTATTCCATGATCTGCTGTCACAGCTTGATGATCAATTTAGTAGATTCTTGATAGAAAACAACTTTTTGCTGCAACACAACATAAGGAAAAGCAAACGTAACCTTCAGGTATGCCTGGGGTATATACCTATACATTTGCTTGAATTGCTTCGGTAGGGCAATTGGATGCCTCTAAGCAAACTACCCTGCCACAAGGGATTTCACAGAGAATATGCGAGAATCCTAATTTAAAAGTCAGTAGAAGTCAGAATTCAAATGCAACTCCATTTTTTGTTTTACTTGGGTACAGTTAGAAAGTTACAGTTTCATTACCAGCACAGTTACAGTTTCTCAGAACTCTAGAAAATGGAAAGTTGTCATTTGTAAGGTGTTTGCTATACGTATTTGGAGCGCTTACTCAAATGTAGTTTCGCTTACTCCACCCTTTCCCCGTTTGGTTTCCTCAGTGTTCTAATAAGCTTCTAATGCAGAAGAAACACGGGGGAACAAATCCTTCCCCTGTAACTGCAGAACTACAGTTAATAGCAAAGGACTTGTCATTAGACAGCACTTCTGTGCATTGTATTGTACTGACAAAGAAAAGGGCCAAAACAATTGGTAACGAGTGGCAGTTGGAACATATGCCTAGTGGACTTAGTTACTTTCATTAGTCAATCCTCCCTCCTCCCTGTAGGGCTCTATGCTAGAGGATCTTCCATAGAGTCACCTTCTCCAGAGCCTATTGCCCACACACCTAGCTTCTCCTCACCACAAGTCAGTGGCTAGGGCAGTGTGTTTTTTGAGGAGAGGAGAACACGACCGGGCTGTACTTATCCAATAGTAACTACAGATCAGCAATGAAGGATCAGTCAAGAAGGCTGGTACAGCTCAACAGCCCCCAGGGCAGCACCATCCTGGGTGGAGCAGGGCGGTACTCAATCCAGAGCATGTTTCAACTTAGTATACATATTAAACAATAACTTAGTATAGAAATAAAACAATAAAGTCAAATTTGTATCCAGCCTTGACTGTGTGTTCATAAATGGCAGCTAACATATCTCCTTTACATCACTGAGCAAGAGCTGTACCTCTCAAACTAGAACTACCACCCTTCAAAACCAGCAACTGTACTTCAAAGATATGGGAGGGTGGCTGTCAAGGGAAGATGAGCTCTCTCTAGTACTGTAGGGTAATACCTCACTTCTCCCAGTAATGTTCCTGACCCTTTCCTGTTGTTTTGTGCTGAGTTCCATCACTTCATGCACTAATGAGCTAAAATAGAAACTCATTCTTGGGGATGGTTGCAGCTGTCGCGCTCCGTGTTAGTCTTGAAGCATGCTATGACCAGTGTGTGCCCTGAGGTTCACACGGATTCACCCACGAATCCTTTTTACTAAAATTGGTTTACCAAAGGACAAGAAATTATGAGTATGAACTTTGACAATAGACTGTCTCTAATGCCAGGATAACTTCCAAGAAGACCCAATACACATGGCAATGATCATCTACAACTGTCTGAAAGAAGAGAGGAAAATACTGAACAGTGCCCAGTTGTCAAGTCAGGTAACAGTCTTGCAATATCTACTGCAGTTGTATCTACCCTTTCCTGTTATTTGGAACAGAGTGAGTGGAAGAAGACTGAAATAGGAAACAGGCTGTCCTCTCTGTCCAGCAACATGTTTCTTAAAGACAGAAGAGAGAACACTGATATGTACCCAGATGGACAGTGTGGCTTGTTTGTGCTGTAAGAAGCATTTGGCGGGGAAATGGCCAGGAAGTAATTTTTATTCCTTTAGTGATGTAAAAGCTACGCTGTTGGGTTTTTTTAGTACTTCTGTAATATGGAAGCACTATGTGCTCATCAGATTTTATTATGATTTAATAATTAGCGCTTGCCTTCTTTCTCTGGTGAGATTTTAGCTTTTTTCTTCTGCATTTTACTCCTGAATTTACTCTATTAAGCATCTGAGCCTTGGTGCTTCTCTGCACTGTCTCTGGGAAAGTGATGTGTCATTCTCCTTCTGGGTTATCTTTTTTTTTTTTTTTTTAAATTAAGCCCATTTCTTTCCTCTGAACCATAGGTAAAGCTGTATTCTCCTTCCTCATCTGTTCCCTGACTTTTCAACTTTTTGGTTTTTTCCTTTGCAAAGAGAACTGTTTTGCAATAAAAAAAGTTCTGCAGGTGGCAAAGACATGCAAACTGTATAGCTAGATGTAATCCACTTATGTAGTAATAAAGTGATGACTGACCAAGCATGTGAAGTTCCAATACTTAAATACTTCCCTTTAGGGCAAATTTCTGAATGCATATTGATAGAGAGGGAAGAGCACTCAGGCATAGGCTTTCAACAAGGGGCCTAATGCAACTGTGTCCAAAACAGCCTCTCTAAAAATATGACTGACAGAGCCCTTGCAGCTGCAGCACAGCTGTTCGGTTTCTGTTCTGGCACATCACATAAAGCACTCACAACAGCCTTTCCAGCATGCAATATATTTGAGTCATCAAAAAGGGAAATGAGTCTTCCTATACTTACTGTTGCCACTAGGTAAAACACCATGCCCTACCTCTGCTTTCTGGTAAACGTTCTCATTTCCCAAAGCTGAGAAGGTAAAATGCAGAGCAAGCACAATTATAAGCATCATAAAACCCAAAGGAGAATCCCAAATGTTAGAGTATGCCCAGACTGCCTTAATAGTCTGACTTAAATCTATGATGGGGAACCTTTAGCAGTTTACCAAAATACTTCAACGCTTTAACTTAAGCTAAGGTCATCTAATCAGAGCAACAATGCATACCTGATGGTCCCACGTGGGAGGAACAGCAAGTTTCTACACCAATAGTACTGTTAATGTATGGAATGAAAAGCCTGTCTTTCAAATTACTGCAACTCTCCCGGAATGATGTCATGCAATAAACTTCCTGAATGATACTGAGGACGGCTTTCAAAGAAACTGTACAGAAATCTAAGATGTGCTTGAATGCCCTGTAGGAAAGAAATTGCATACCAGGTTACCCCATTTGCCTGTACACAGACCTATCTTCTTCTTGCTCTTAGCCCATTTCTCCCCATATCCTGTGTGCATGAATCTAATACTTGATGTAGGTGTCATCCAGCCTTCAGAGTTGTTTTCTTGAAATACATTTAGAAGATAGATGAAGATAAGCAAACAACAGAATCAATTTGTGCCCAGAGAAAACAAAATAAATTCATAGCTTGATATTCGTATGGTGAAAAAAATGCAGCATCACCACACAACAGGCATTTTTAATCCTTCCTTGTGTCTTGAAGATTCCCCTGAACTTGATTTTATATTATAAAACCTTAGTATGATTTATCAGAACAAGCCATGCTTCATCAGGCCAATTGTCAACAAAAGCCACTAACTCACATTAATGAAAAAAGTATTTGCTGTCGTGGGTCACTCTGGTTTGACTTCTGTTCTTGTTTTGCTTGCCTCCTTCAGATGGAAGTGGGGAGCATACAGAACACTGTGATTGGGATGCTGGACAAACAGAAGGAGCTTGATGCGAAAGTTAAGGCTGTAAAAAACAGTGTTGTAGTAAGTATAGTATAACTAAAGTAGTGTTTGTTGGCTAACAGATGTTGAAAAAGCTTTCAGTACATAAGACTTTCTAAAATGACAAAAATAAGGTAATGGTTTGGTTTTCAAGTGTTCGTCTGAAAATACAAAGTAATTATTTGTCAGTAGCACTATAGCACAGATTGGTATTTGACTGGTTTAGCAAGATCAAGTTTCTTGTGCCTAAATTTTAGCAACAAAAACATTTTACCCATCTGAAATACTAGCAACCAAGGAAAAACTCTTAAGAAATCATGTACTAACCAATTTGTTGTTAACTAAAAGGTAGATTTTCATTTAGCATATAGATGTTTATTGTCTTAACAAATATTGTCATGACAGAAAACTTTTCTCCAAGCAATACCTAAGACTGTGAAAGTTTGTTAAAAATGCTGTGTGCTGTTTCAAATTTTTCCACAGTGGCCTAGGTTCTCCTAGACTCTGTGAACTTATATGGCTAGACAGTGAGGGCTTTTTCCATCTTTTATAATTAATGGATTTTAGTTAGCTGAGAAGAGGGAGGCAGAGTGAATAGAAGGTGATTAAGCTTAGGGATATTTCCTGTCAGGAAGCTGCAGGAAAAGGCACTGCTACAAAACTGGACTTCATCTCTGTAATGGGCTGGTACCAGGCAGTTCCTAATCAGAAGTAGTCTTACATTATGTGAAAGTATTGAATAATTGTGGCCACCTTCATGTGTGCTTTATAGGACGTGGAGCAAGACATCAAGACATTAGAGGATATGCAAGATGAATATGACTTTAAATGTAAAACCTTGCAGAGTAGAGGTGAGTAATTTATCAAGGATATACCCTATTGTATATAGTTTGTAAGAGTAAACTCTGCTGCCTTATGTCAGGAAATTAAACCTAATGATACAGTGATACGCAGCCAAGCTTACTGGTAATGTCCCTCTTTTATTAATTCTGCTTTGATAATGTCCCTCCTTCATTAGTTCTGCTTTACTCTGAAACCTAAATTCCTGAAAACGTGTTCTCTGCATCTGTCTGTTCTTACAAGTAAGAGAGACGCTTTGTTAACACAGCTTTCCTTTGTCCTTTACATCCCTTTGCTACTAGAAATAGCAAACCCTATAGACTTTGTGACCATTCAACCATACACCTAAGGAGCGAAGGTTAGGCTTCCCTTTGCCATCTTGTATTTCACAAATGCCTTCCTGCTTCAAGTTTTGTAGGCCCTTATGTACTGAGGGAAGCACATACAGCTGTAGTCCACAATGGTTTCATTATATAGATCTGTCTCTCTTTTTGACTACTTTGTTCTAGAAAAGGCTTCAATTTCCAATACAATTTTGCAGTTGACTGTCCCTCAGAAGAGGGACGTGTTCAGAAGATACTAAGGGGAGCACTGAGCCATGATCTTGCTTTTTGGCCCTGGGGGCAGGTAGTGCTTCTATGAGGCAGACAGGAACCTCTAACCTAAGGTCAGTAGGCAGCAGAGGTAGTAGCTAGGGTGACTGTAGGATCTGTCAGCCTGGGCTACCCTCAGGAGGCTGTAAACGTCCTCCTTTGAAATAACGGTTGACTTCTCTTGCCATGTTAAGTAATACGAATGATTCATGCCTGAAGTCAGCATGAGAACAAATTGCTCAGTGTGTATCTCTACACAATATTATCATTATTTTAAATCAGGTTCTTGCTCTAAAAAGCAAGCAAACTCACATCTCAATTATTTCACTGGGATAGTGGCTTTTCCTTACATTAGTGGTCTAAGCGTAGACTCTGTCCTTTCTAGAAGCGGGGAAGAGGAATCAAAAAAAAAAAAAATCTAGGAGGCAGTAAATATTTCCTCCCTTAAGCTTTAAAGGTATACTTCACTTGACATTAGCCAGACAGGTCCCCTCCTCCCCACAGTGTTTCACCCACCCATACTTCAGCACTGCTTCAGCCTCACCTTCACAATTTGGCCTTATTTTACAGAGCACGAGTCCAATGGTGTGTCGCAGGAGGAACTTAAGAAAGAACAGATGAATCTCAAGAAGATGTTTTTATCACTTGACATTAAGAGAAAGGTAGCACTCAAGTTTTCTTTCAGAAGGCAACAGCACTTCATTTTGGATACACGTTCATGTTCATTGGATTGACATAACAAGTTATATAAAAGAAAACTTTACTATTATCAGTTGAATTAAGATTTCATTCTTTCAATCCTGACTGACAATCTAGAATCTCTGTAAGGAATTTTATTTCTGTTCTAGCAACCTTTATCAGACTCTGTCAGGTAAAGCTAAAAGAAGAATGAGAGGGAAAAGGTGTCATATCAGTAGTCATGTTCTTGAGGAAAAAAAACGATTACAAAATTTGCAGCTATATTGGAGTTAAATGTGCTCACTCTCATTGAAGTGCTCAAATCTATGGCAAGCACTGGGTGATCACAGATATACGCTTGGGACATACATGGATGTGAGACACTGGGTCTTCAGAATTCAACAATACTGAATATGCTTTGTTTCTCCAAGTACTACAGCTAAACAGAAGCAGATGTTTTTAGAAGACATCCTCTGTTGACAGAAACTATTACTTTGAGGTCCTTGCAGAGTTTTGCAAGACAGATAGCATTAGCTAAAACAATACTTATTTTTCCTGTATGAAGTATTTTTGATAAACAGGGTAATTTAATATTCTCTATAGGAAGTGGTGAACAAGATAGTACAGCTGCTGAACACCACAGAGCACACACAGAGCGCTCTTATTAACGAGGAGCTGGTGGAGTGGAAACACAGGCAACAGACTGCATGCATTGGTGGCCCACCCAACGCCTGTCTTGACCAGCTACAGAACTGGTAAGTCTCTAGTCAAGGACTGCATTGGGCAGGAACTTGAAGTGTGTTATGAAGGAACACCAGATCTGTGAAATATACTATTTATATTGCACACTTTCATTCTATCACAGCATAACTACAATTCATTGATTTTACTACCTCAATATATTTCCAATGAGCAAGAAGCATTCTCTGTGCACTGCCTAGTCCTTAGGGACAGTCACCTGGCTTGTGTCTCAGCATTATTACGGTACAAAAACATGCTAGAAGTAATAAGACTGTGTAATTTTAGGTTCACCGTTGTTGCTGAAAGTCTACAGCAAGTTCGTCAGCAGCTCAAAAAGCTTGAGGAACTGGAACAGAAGTTTACCTATGACCCTGATCCCATCACAAAAAATAAACAAGTTCTGCAGGACCGAACATACAGCCTTTTCAAACAACTCATCCAGAGGTAACAGACAAGAAGGATCTTTTGCATGAATGGAGAGCACCTTCCCTTATGTTCCCCCAATATTTCCTACGCACTAACTTTGCATTTTCTGAGGTTTTCTTAAGTTTGTCATAAACATTAAACTAAATTATCATTTTTGAGATTTACCTTATCTGGGTAGGTCCATGGAAAGGGTTTGTGATCAGTCATCATTTAAGTTAACAGGAGCTATGCTACGATATGCACTGATTACAGAGTCAAACTACTAGTCTGTTAGTCCATTTCTTGCTTTAAGCTTCAGCCCTGCAAAATTCAAGTAAACGGAGGCAAAAAAACATCTGCACCAAGCTATGCCCAAAATAAATACACGCTAGATATTCCAACCCTTTGTCTCTGGACACATCCTCTTTGTCTCTAGTATAGGGAGGCCAGCCCTATCTCTGTACCATCTCTATGATGCAAGTTACTGTAGCTGGTTGTCCCACAGAGATCAGAGTCCCATTCTGTAAACATATAGTAGATAAAAATTAATGCTGCAGAAGACTTGAATCTAGCAGATAAGAGCAGAGGCTTAGATACAGTAGGTAACACCCTGTTATGGGGGCTAGAATCCAGGTTTCCAGAGTCCCATTCGGATGCTTTAGACAATTATCTTCATTTGGAAAACACAGGTGCTGCTTTTCAATGAAGTGAATGCAATGAGAAAGAGCTGTAGAAATCCAGCTGCTGTGTAGTTACCTGTAAGCTGCTTCTCAGTTATCTTGCCTGTGAGTACAGTGGAAGTAAAAGTCTCCGTACTGCCTAGGACTTGGTAACAGTAGAAATACTTCAGAGTATTTCTGTACAGGCTGAGAGAGTTGGGGTTGTTCAGGCTGGAGAAGAGAAGGCTCCGGGGAGACCTTATAGGGGCCTTCTAGTACCTGAAGGGGGCCTAACAAGAAAGCTGGGGAGGGGCTGTTTGCAAGGGCATGTAGCGATAGGACGAGGGGCAATGGTTTTAAACTAGAGCAGGGTAGGTTTAGATTAGACACTAGGAAGAAGTTATTTACAATGAGGGTGGTGAGACACTGGAACAGGTTGCCCAGAGAGGTGGTGGAGGCCCCATCCCTGGAGACATTCAAGGCCAGGCTTGATGAGGCTCTGAGCAACCTGATCTAGTTAAAGATGTCACTGCTTAGTGCAGGGGGGTTGGACTAGATGGCCTTTAAAGGTCCCTTCCAACCCAACACATTCTATGATTTATGTCTACACAGCAGTGCTACACAAAAGCTGCCCGAGACAGCAACAGCTTGGCATATATCAGAACAGTTTAGCCTCAGGAGTTTGCTTCATGGGGTTAACTAGCCCTCATCAAACCACCAGCTACCTTATCTAGCTCTTGGGCATGTGTTATTACATAGCACTGTCTCACAGCAACATAGCTGTAACGATTTTGGAAAGGCAAACAGAGCAACACTCCTCGCTTGTATCATGCTAGTTACATCACAGCGTTTACAGCGGTTCGATTTCAGGAAAGTTTGAGGTAGCACTTTCCCTCCTCAAGCCATCAATGTATTTAAAAAAAGCCAATTCTTATGAAATCATTTCATACTTGCAGTATTTCTAGCCTGTTGATACAAATGAAAGAAACCAACACGGAGACTTCCATGTAGATTGAAACTGAATGAATGAAGTGTATAGTACTACTGGTAAATCACCATTCATTCAAAGTTCACTTTTTGTGTAATTTCTTATTCCTTAAAGACAACATTGATAAATCAAAGTGCCTTTAATCTGTTCTTTCCATAGCTCCTTTGTAGTAGAGAGGCAGCCTTGCATGCCAACACATCCTCAGAGGCCATTAGTCCTGAAGACAGGAGTACAGTTTACTGTAAAGCTGAGGTATGTTTTCCCCTTCCCCCTTCTTGTTTTGTGGTAAGCCTTTCATGTCATTGGCTTTCTACAGCTGAGAGGATTGCAGATCTTACACTGTAGCCCAAGTGCTAAGGTCAGTAAGAGGGAAGTGCCATGTGGCAGGGGGATATCTTCTAGCAAAGTTTAACTTGCTTTCAGCTTTTACCCTTTACCAGAAGTGAGGGGTATTGAGTGTGTAAGAAATACAACCAAGCAGCAGAAGACACACGCAGACCACTTTGTCATGCAAAAGACTAACTCATTTGCCCATCTAGTTTCCTCTCTAAATGCTATCTTGTATGGAGCAAACTTGGAGCCTGTACGTGGCCAAGTTGTGCAGCTTAAGTACATCTGTGATAAGCAATGTGATAGAAGAGAACCTGTCTTTTGCAATTGCAGTCATTGAAAAAAAAAATTTCTCTTTCCAGATTGCTGGTGAAGTTGCAGGAATTGAACTACAACTTGAAAGTAAAAGTTTTATTTGATAAGTACGTTGCATTTTTCTCATCCCTGTGTATGTTAATGGTAAGCAGTCCCCATGTTCAGAAATCCAGAAGGCAGCCATAATTTAAGTGTTGAGTGAGTCAGGAGCAGGCTGGTTCTCCATGGCAGTAGGTACGTCCTCCCTTTTTCTTACCCATGGCACCCTTGCTCTAAATCTGTCTCTGCCATTAGAGACATGTCACAAAGTACAGACTACCTCAGCTTCTTGCCACCAGCTCCACTCAGGTGCACCCGAGAGAGCTCACTACTGCTAAATCAGTCTAGGCACGGAGCAGCACTTCGGCAGCACATGCACTGCAAAACCATTTCTCTGTTGTGGGTATTTCGCTTGGGCTAGCGCTAGATGAAAGCATAGAATTGAACTCCACTGTTTCCAGTGACTGATTCAGTTGTGTCTTTAAAATATGGGGGTTTTGTGAGGGGAAGCCTCTAGTGAGGAATCTAGCTATCCTAAAGCTGTCTTTGAGTTAGGGGTATAAATGGTCTACTTTAATACATGACATTCCCAATTAGTGAAAAATTTACACCAATCTAAACAGACTGCTACCAGTCTTTTCTAAGCAAGTTCATCTTTTTTATAAGCAATGCAGTTCAGATGAATGTAGCACTTACTTTAAGGGCAAGGAAAGAAATATAACAGGCTGTCCAAAATAACGACGATGGCTGTGCTTTTAAGAGAGCAGGTGGGTTTTTGTCTTCCCATTCAAGTCCTTAGGGGGCAATCTGTTTTCTTGAAACAGCTCTGGAGTCCAGAAACTTGCATGGAATGGGGAAAAGGAAACGAAAGTCTTATGTAGGAGCTGAGAATTCCACAGCATATGTAGGAGCTGAGGCTTTGAGAAGTGCGCCAAATATAATGCAACTCAGTAAAATCCTGATTCAAGTGATGCAGCAATTTATTTAACAAGTTGTATGATTTGAAAGCAGATTTAGAATGACAGTACTGTGGCTTTTTTTTTCTCCTCAGAGCAAGAGTTAAAACCTATGTAGTAAAAGAAAGGACTTACTTTGATTATAGAGCCACCATAGCAAAATTTAAGCCTCAGTAAAAGACAGCCTGTGTAGCACAATATTTATTTTGACTGCTTGAACCAGTTGCCTCCTCTTTTGCGCAAAAAAATTTCACAGAAACATTTTACCAGTTCTCAGTCAGCTAGTAAAACAAACACCCATTTTCTCCATCTGTGGCAGAATCTTTAAAAGATTTTTATTTTGTCTTTTTTTTTTTGACAGAGATGTAAGTGAGAAGAATTCAGTTAAAGGGTATGTGGCATCACAATTTGGTATATTAATGTTGGGTTCTTTCAATGAATTTGAGACTCAATTCTTTTCTCTCTATCTTTGTGAAGGTTCAGGAAATTTAATATTTTGGGTACAAACACAAAAGTAATGAACATGGAAGAATCTACTAATGGAAGTCTAGCAGCAGAATTCAGGCACTTGGTAGGGGATATTTTTTTTTTTCTTTTATTGACACATCCATTTAATTGTGTGGGTAGAGGGTGTGGTAGGGAGGAGGCAGATTGCTTTTATTGTTAAAGTAATTGTTTATTTTTATATAAGAGGAACTGCGGTCATCTTTCCTTTTTCTTTGTTCTTCCCCTTTTGAAATCTTTGGCTTGTTTCAACTGAAATGCTATTGCTTTTGTCACTGAAATAGGGCTAGAAATGCAAACAAGAGTATTTGCTGCCATACAGCTTATATTGCAATGAGTTCTTTGGAGGAAGAAAAAGAAGCCTAGAAACACTGGTTTGGGTCTTTCAGGGGAAGACCCATAGGTAGGAAAGCTTGGAGTAGTTTAAAGAGCTTTGAGTCTGGAAGACAAAAGTTGTCTAGGAATCAGCAGCTACAAAAAATTCAGTTCCTTCAGCAGACTATACAATGCTTTTGCTGTGCAGATTGTGAGATAAATCAGATTCCTGTTGTAATGATGGAACCAAAGGAAAATGCAAGTCCTGAACCAGTGAACATGGAGGTCTCTCCTTTCATTGTCCAGAACAGGCACTGTCTGGAGTTTATTGTCCAATTCAGAGAGATACTTTGATAAACCATTACTTCATCCAACCCTTCCTGATTTCACACTGCTTCTGTTCTTATAAGGCCTCTTACATAAAGGCATTGCATCCTAACAGTGCAATATCTATTTTCACAGATGGTTAGTTTATAAAAGAGTAGTAGTTACCTACAGTTTAATCCTTTGGCTTCCACAGCTTAGAACCAAATAAAATCAAACACCAGTGCAGCAAGTTTGTATACAGTTGAGCAACTTGAGCATGCAAGCATTTCCATCCTCTACCACTTTTACCACTTTCGTTTGTGGCTGAGGTAAATGAGTGACAGTTGTTGGTTTTGTTTTTGTTTTTTTTTGTTCGTTTGCAGCAACTGAAAGAACAGAAAAATGCAGGAAGCAGAACAAATGAGGTAAGCAGCACTAACCTTGTTTGTAAGGCTTTCACATAACACTAAAAAGACATTCAGGCCGCTCAGCCCCATGGAGAAACACACAGGATGACAGATCAATAGGAGGGGAGTTCAGTGTTTCTAGGAAATGATCTGTGTAGGAGGTGTCTACAAGTGACAACTACTGACAGAATGATGTCCCTCGCTGACGTCTAGCTTTAACAGGACTTTCTGGCCAGGACAGATTTATCTATGGCTTCTAGGTAGGAGCCAAAAAAAGGTGCCTAGAGAGTACTCATTCTAACACAGTTTTAGGAAGTCAGCATTGCCACTTTACTTTCACCTGTAAACTGTTTTCTGAGGTCTAAAGCAAGTAACCTTGTGCAGAAAAGATTTTTTTCCCCCATGATAAATCCCCTTACCTTCCCCCCAGGCAATTTTCAGTCCCTTAAAGGTTTTATTGTTTTGTGGTTTGGTTTTTTTTTTTTAAAGGGTCCTCTCATTGTAACAGAAGAACTTCACTCTCTGAGTTTTGAGACGCAGCTGTGCCAGCCTGGCTTGGTAATAGACCTAGAGGTATGTCTTAGATGAAACAGATGAACTTAAATTCCTGTGTATCACTCAATGCTGACAATCTAATTTTTCTTTTTATTATTTTTTTTTAATTACTGTGATATCAAGCACTTTCAGTGTTTTCAAAATATATGAATTACACTTTACAACATCTCTGTATAGACACATACAGTGAGAATGCTATCAAATCTCCGGGTAAATAAGAGTAGACGTGCTTTGTAAAGCGTTTGATAACCAGCCCTGGTTTTTAAGCTCTCTAGGTACCAGTTTCTGTTTATTTCAGAAGCAATATGCTATGAATTCTACCATTCTATCAGCGCTGTCATAACTGACACTAAAATCCAAGTCTTTCTAGTACTTCATCATACTGACATTTTCTCCCCTACATACAAACTTTGAGTGAGAAAGTTAAGGCCATGCAAGCAGGGAATTACGATGGAAATGGTTTTGTGGGTACTCGAGAGGAGGACTGCAGCAGTGGTAGAGGATGGTCTGACATGTTTCCTTTTGTGTCCCTTTCAGACCACATCCCTTCCCATTGTTGTGATCTCAAATGTGAGCCAGCTTCCAAGTGGATGGGCTTCTATCTTATGGTTCAACATGCTGTCTACTGATCCCAAGGTATTTACAAAAAAAAAATTATCAGAAACAGTGTGTGTAATTTTCAAGCATTGTCTGTATAGAAATGGCTGCTGCACTCTTTCCACACAGGTGACTCTTAATGGCTTTGAGATGCAGAGAGAGAAACACAGTGACTTACTTCCCTATCCTAAACAGGGCAATGTTTGAAACCCACGTAAGGATAGTATACATTATATTCAGTATACACAGTGAGAAGCCAAATAAACATTCAAGAATTCAAATACACTGTATTTGAGTAATCTAGTAATTCTGCCCACTGGGAGAAGGCATGTCCAAAGCAGAGTCCCAGAGATTGCTTCTCCTGATAAAGACGGCCTGTCAGAATAGCAGCCAGGTTTTGCAGAGTTGTCTCAAGCTGACATGCGTTCTTAAACCTGCATTTTGTTTTGGCAATACACTTCTGTAAATTCAAATGGCATTCCAAAATTAATGTTTATAACTATAGATTGTATTTTTTCCCCTTCCATTCTAGAACTTGTCCTTCTTTCTGAATCCACCTTACGCGAAGTGGTCTAAACTTTCTGAAGTTCTGAGCTGGCAGTTTTCTTCTGTAACAAAGAGGGGACTCAATGCAGATCAGCTGAGCATGCTAGGAGAGAAGCTGCTTGGTATGGTCCGCTTCCATCACAGACAGACTCTTTGAATTGAAGCTAATTCTACATCTTTTCTGCAATCTATTTTAAGTTTTCATTTCCTCTCACACCTTTTTCCCCTCATACAATATCACTTTATAGCAATGAAGTGTTTTCCAGTATGGTAGAGTTTGTAAGTGAAGGTCGAGTCACGAAAAAAATCTGCAGTTCTACCTTCAGAGTTCTGTGCATTAGGGCAGTGCAGACTATTTCTGCCTTTTGAAGAGCTACTGAAGTAACGCGCTTGTTTAGTCAGTCTTTGGGGTGGCTGTTTCTTGGCATTTTTGTTTCGGTTTTAAATCCATCTCCATTAATTTTAACTTCATGCATGCCCCCAGCTACAGTGGGGGTTTACTCTATCTGCATAAACACAGTTGCAATATCAAAGTGCAAACACTATGAAACTATTAAAGGGTATCAAATTGAAAATCTAGATGAGAGTTCTTAGTAAAGGCCTCATCAGCCATGAGTTTTGTTTCCAAACACCTTGTCAGTTTGCCTGATAGGCAGGGCACTTGACACTGCATAGTAGACTCTAGATAAAAATACTGTTGATTCAGTATATTCCACTAACCTTAAGTTTCAGGAAGCATTTATATTTAAAAGGATTTCACATTGGTGGGTCTAAGTGGCAAGTACAGCATTCCAGTCTCTCATTCTCTTCCTCTAATTTCCCCAAGACGTAAGATCTGACAAAAAGCTTTCTGGTTTAATAGATTACTTTCCTTGCAGAATTCTGAAAAGTAATTTAGTTAGTTAACCATCACAAAGACAAAGTGACCACTGACATATTTCTATGGTCAACTTCATGTCAGAACTTCAGACATTTTGTCAAGCTCTGGTAACAAGCTCTACAGCTAAAAGCACTTCACTACTGAAAAAAATCCAGGTAGTTGAACACTATATATTCAGGACTCCTTAGTGCAAGGGGACACGGAATCTAACAGGCTGCCAGGATACAACTTGCCTGCTGGTTTTGTGATGTGAAAGATGGCATAATCTTTGTCTCTAACACTAGCAGCATCAGAAACAAGCTCCCTAACCCAATTTATTTTTACATGAGAGAGAAAAAAGCAACATATTTCTACCTTTATTGAAATCCATAGCATGATCTGTAGTGGAAAGAATTTGGCTCTGAATACAGTCAGGGTCTGCAAAGCTCTAGCTAGTGTAGTCACAGCATAGTATTTTCTTTGTGGTTTGGATGTGGTTATGAAACACTTGACATAAAAACAAGGCAGGGGGAAATGATTGCAAGAGGAATGAGATGAGTCTGTAGTTGGGGCAGACCCTACAAGTCAAGAGTTTCTGGGGCAAAAGCCTACAAGTCACCAGAATCTCAGGTGGTTAATCTCAAAAAGATATTGTAGGGTCTGCTGAGCTCCTATGGAAAAGCTTACAGGTTGCAGTTTCACTGGAGAGGAAATGTGCAAGATTTCCGTCTCCTTCCAGGAAGGATTTTGAAACTGGCAAGCATTAGGTGTAGCACAGCATAGAAAGTGTCAGAATGAATTGGTTCCCATTATGCAAGGTCTGTTTAAATCATTTGGTCGTTCTGATGCAGTGAACTTCTCCAGAGGGGAATTTTGCAATCTCTCCCTGCACTAGCCGTGAAAATACAGTAGCCTTCCATTTCTTTTCTTAGTCCAGCAGCTCAGAGTTGTAAATAAACACTCAGAACTTGCTGCTCTAAGTACTTTCCTTTCAGCCTAAATAACTTATGGAACATGACTGAAGTCAATTTATTCTGTTCAGGGCCAACAAGCGGAGGATCTCACGATGGCCTTATTCCTTGGACAAGATTCTGCAAGGTATGAACACAGTTTAAGAATTGAGAAGGAAGAGGGAGCTTTTTCTTGGTTTGTTGTGGGGTTTGTTTGTTTTTTTTCCAGGGTGCTTTGTTTTTCAGTAGCATACCCTAATTATTGTAGAGCTTATGTGGTTGTGGGGAGTTTTGGTGGCGAGGTTAAAGTAGCAGCAGGAGGAAAAAGAGCTTGTAATAGCAAGGACTAGATTATTTTGGGATTGCTTTGAGCCATGAGCTATATAGAAAAATGCATCTTTCAAACACGGTTTCTTCATTATTATTAATGCAGTTGCTATCAATAGAATAGTTCTCCATTTTAACCATTACCGAAAGTGTCAAAATAATCAGCAAGACGAGCCACAGTGAAGGACATTTCCCAGACCAGGGGCAACTGGATTAGGGCGAGGATTAACACAGGGCAGCCAAGAGGGTCAGCATGATGGCAGAAAGCCACATGAGATTTCATAAGCTTGGTTGCAGCAAAGACACATTTTCTGTGGCTTTAGACCCTAAACTGGTATAGATAAGCAGGAAATTACAGCAGGCAGGAGCATACTTCAGGGGAAGAGCAAAGCTCTGGTGAGCTACAAGCACTCAAGTTCATTAATATGGGTGTCTCAAAGAATTGAAATCTGAGACTGAACAGAAAGTGCCCTTAAGCTGTTCTCCGAGCCAGCCTGGTTGAAAGCCACATGGGCAGGAACCAGGGCCTTTTCTCTGCTCTTAGACCAGTGTCATTGCATGAGGTGATGGATCACACGTTTGTGGGTCCTGTAGGCTCAGGCAGGCATTTTTCTCACACTGCCTCATGCCGTAAGATTCAGTACATGCTTTGTTCTCAATAGTTTCTGTCCTTCTGGAGTAGAGAAACAGAAAGGGAAAAAAAACTCATAAGAGAATACAGGGAGGGTGGAAAAGAATAAAGACGGGAGAAAAATACAAGAACAAGTAGATGCTGGCAGGATTGAGAGCTTGCTTCCTCTCTGCTTAACAAAACTCATGTTTCATTATCCTTGTTCTCCCCCCTCTCACTGCTGCTTTTCCATATTTTGAATTTCAGGAAAATATAAATGATAAAAATTTCCCCTTTTGGCTGTGGATTGAGGGAATACTGGAGCTTATTAAGAAACACCTCCTGTGTCTCTGGAATGATGGGTAAGACCTGAGTGAAGTTAACAAAGATGCAGTCATTGCCTCAGACCTCTCATTTAGGCTCGCAGTTGCATCTTCAGGTTGTGAGGTTGTTTGTGCAGATACTTTGGATCCAATAAAGTGGAACTTGCAACCAGAAAAATCTGAGGCAAATGAATGGTAGTAGTGAGGAAGCCTCTAACGAGGCAACTGCTTAAAGCAAAAAGTCAGATGACCAGGCTGTGCCATTTAAGTCACAGAGCTGGGCTGTGAATGTTAGATTATTTTTTTGCCTTTTCTCTCACCGTAAGTATGTTCTTTCCCTGGAACAGAGCCTCTTTTGTGTTTGATAGGGAGGACTGAAGTACAACAAAGTAACTCGTAAAGTGGTCATCCATCTTAAAAAAGAAAAGCCTACGCACAAGGAAACATTATTGCGAGCGTCCTATAGGTGGCAGCAGCTAGACTCCGAATTTCTGTATCTGCACTATGTGTCCAGAAAGTAGTCTTTGCTGGTTTTTAATAGAGTGTTATTAAGTAGGAAGATTCTGCCAAGTGGAAAACCAGTTCCATTTTCCCTTTAATACTGGTTTAGTAAACTTCTTATTCTGGTATTTCCAATTTCAGAAGTAATTGCAGACAGAAACAGGTTTAGCCAAGGTCACAATCCTGCATTTTAGGTTTAGCCATGCTATGAAACCCTGTCAATAGCGCATCCTAGGATGCAGGATCTACAACAGCGGCATTGCTGTCTTGCTACATTTAGCAGCAGACTTCAAATTACTACCCCCTCACTCCAGATGAGCTCTGTCAGAGCCCTTTATAGTACAAGCCTTGTTTCACTGCCTAAAACCTACATATTTCTCAGCTAACCAGACTTCAGTGCAGTGGGAACTTTTGCCACCATTATTGAAGCAGAGCTGCAGCTCTGCCCTACTTGGTGTTCCGCCTCAGTATGGCTGTGTGCCTACAGGATTGTTTTTGCATGTGGTTTTGATAGTGTACAGTCTTGAGTAGCATTACTCACTGCTCTCAGTTATGAGAGCAATCCCCTGGATAGGGTTTAACAGAAAGAAGAGGTGCAAGTTAAATCCTGAATGTAATCGAAACCAGAGATTTAGTACTTTTAGTTTTTCCTCTCTCAGCTGACTTCGTTGGATAGTCACAGATCTTTGCTTTCTAGAAAGGCAAAAAGGAAAACTGAAGGGAAAACTCTTGACAACTGCAATGATACTTGAGCGTGAAAGAGACAAATCTATAGTACTCATTAGGACAAAGACTCCCCTTGTATACAAAAGAATAAGCATTACAGCCTCAAGAACACTTGCCTTTCTTCATACTGGAGGAATGGGAAGGCAAATGACTTTCATCATACACAATACATTTACTACCAAACACATTTGTTACCTAAAGGATGCCATTTAAAAAATAAACAAAACACAGAAACAACAAAAAAAACAACCCACACCCCACAGAACAGGGCAGTTTACAGTACCTGAAATTCTAAGCAAAATCATTATTATTTAGTAGGCTTTGTGCAAAAAGCACTTACCCCAACTTAATGCACAGAAGGACAGTAGTAGCACTCAAAGCTTCATTATTGATGGAGTATTTTGAGGAATAAGCAGCAGTACAAAGGAATTCTCACCTTTTAAAAAAAGCAGTTAGGGTTTGACTAGGGTTGGGCCCTCGTGCCTCAGTACTGCCTCCTCAGGACCTGTTCAGACCAATCCATTATAATCCTCCTTGCCTACACAATGACATTTACTGAGCGTAGTGAATTTGGGGGGTTGAAGTCACACAAGCTTAACAGCTCATCTAGCTGTTAAACTTGGTTTCATCAGACAAAGAGAACAACTGTTCCTTAATATACTTTTGAAGTTAAAACCACTAGCTGGCATCTGACCGCATTGCACACATATAACTTTACTTCTGCAGCCCAGCTTCAACAGCACAAGACAATCTCTTATTCTGAGCTCCAGAAAAAGTTTGTATATGCCACCACCAGGCAAAAGGAAGAGTGCTGAGAGAAGCTGTGATGATTCATGGCTTCCACAGGGCAGCTCCAGCCTGTCAGTCCTACTGCTAGCTTTCCAGCTGTTCACAGGACAAAGCCTTCTGCGAGGCTTTTACAAGTACTTCAGCTCTTTTAAGTGACAAGGGGTTTTTAGTTTCCCTAGATAGCCCAATGCAGCTTAGATTTTATGTTTAGGAGTAAACTGAACTACTTCTTTTCAACATTACAGCTGCATCATGGGTTTCATCAGTAAAGAGAAAGAACGTGCTTTACTGAAGGACCAGAGTCCAGGAACATTTTTACTAAGGTTCAGCGAAAGCAGCAGAGAAGGAGCAATCACATTTACTTGGGTAGAAGGATCTCAAAACGGTAAGCCAGTAACAAAGAACATCAAAATACAACCTTACATCAGAACAAGAAGTCTTTATGCTGTTTTTCACACTGAGAACCAGTACAACACACCATGCTAGCAGTCCCCACCCTTACAAGCAACAGGCCACAAGCAATAGCAGGCACATGCCTTAATTAGCTTAGCTCATAAGCCACACAGTGGATTATTCAAGGTTTCAGCTAGGACTGGTAACACTTGCCAGGTACTGCTTCTGGTCTGGAATTTCGTTGAGGACAAGCTAGACCACCTCACCTGCATCCTTAAGTTCCCTCACAGCAAGACACCTTTAGTACATAAACATCTGCATCTCCCTCCAAACCCACATCATCTTCCACATCAGAGATTTCTCTTCCAGGAAAAGTTCACTTACAGCCACATTCAGCCATCTCTACTATTCCTCTCTGCCCCTATTCCACCTTGTGCAATGCTTTCTTTAACTCACAGTGCAACACATTTGTTCCTTCCCACATTCTTCCCAGGTAAACCACATGGTCACTTACTTCATTTTTCTAGCAGTTCTCCTTTCTCCCATTTCCAGACAAAAGACAGATGAAGAGCTCGGTTCCTCAGTTAGCTCAGCTCCTTTCTCACCATCTATTCAAGGAAGCCTAGAGGCTTAAAACCTGCAAAAAGATAAAATCTCCCCTATATCCAATCAGGGTTCTTCCCTTCTCATGCTGCTTAAATCAGCCCCACCTGCTGGGATGCTACAGCTGTTTACACTTCACTTGGATGAGCCCAAGATCTACAACAGCTGGAAGAGAAACTGCTGAATGTACTTGGATGACTTGTTTCCCTTTGCTGCCTTCATACCTAAGGCATTGAGCAAAGAAGGGTGACAGTATTTGGAGCATTCAGGGAGGTTGTGTCTGGCTCTCTTTATGATTCATAAGAGCCCCAAGTGGTGATATTAAACTCAAACTTCCTAATAGGCAATGTAGTTTGAATGACATCATTTGGAAGAAGGTTGAAAAGGTAGCACAACTTAAATTAGTGAATGAAATACTGCAGTTCATTTCCATGGATTGCTCAGTATAAAATACACCAAGAACCATCACTATATGCTATCCCCTCATATGCCTTCCTGCCCTGCAAAGCAATTGTGCTCCCTTTGACAGTCGTTGAATACTTAACTGCAGCACAGTAGGTGTCATTCAGATAAGCTCACGTGACCTCTGAATTTGTGGAAGGAGCTGTACCTTTTCTGGGCACTTCTAGAAAAAGCTTTGAAAGCACCTTTAAAAGCTGCTGCTTTTCTCGTTTGCAGAGCCCCAGTTCCATTCAGTAGAACCATACACCAAGAAGGAGCTCTCTGCTGTTACTTTCCCCGATATCATTCGCAACTACAAAGTGATGGCAGCTGAAAATATTCCTGAAAATCCACTGAGATTTCTGTACCCAAACATACCCAAAGACAATGCCTTTGGCAAATACTACTCCAGGCCTAAGGAGGGTGAGTGCTATAAACGGCTCGTACAGCGTAAGTGTGATGTTTGTTCTTGAGATACTTGGACACTATAATTTCTGTGGCATGGAAAAAGAGGGTAGCAGTTGGGCTGAGCGTCTTTGCAGCCTAACTTGGGTGCTGCTCAGCTGAAAGGTGAGAACAAGCACCTGAGCTTTAGTGGATTAAGAAAATGTCTGTTTTCAAAGAGGCACAACATGAGATATAGCCAGATCAAAAACTGAAAATGTAATTGTTGCTGGCCCTCTAATTCAGCTTTCATGTCTGCCTGTGAGATATTTCAGAGATGTAGGTTCCCACCAACAGCTGGACTCACATTACAGTATTTCACAGGACTGATCCTGGTTGTGTGGGCCTGGCAGCATGTGTTGGTACAGCTACATCAAAATTAAGGGCAAGTTTTGTTGCTCATTTTTTATAGGGGAAAAGCAAAAGAGAAAATTTGACTAAAAAATGGAATGGATTAGCCGTAGTGCTGTAAAATGTGTGTGAGAGAGTCTTGTGTATTCTCTGGATCACAGGCTTTATTTTTGACACAATAAAGATGCCAATGTGAGGTAAACTGCTAAAAAAATAAGCTTTTTTTTTTCTCTCCTTGAAGCACCAGAGCCTATGGATTTGGATGGCCCCAAGGGAAACGGCTACATCAAGACTGAGTTGATCTCTGTATCCGAAGTGTAAGTTTCCACAGAAATGCTGGATTTCTAGGAAGTGGTAATTTTTTAGCATGTGTCTTCACAATATTTAATGCGTAGCCTCTTTCTCCTTGAGGATACGATCACACCACAGTCATGCTGTGCTGTGTTTGAAACACAGTTTTAAGGTAAAAACCCTAGAAACTGGCAGGTAGTTTTTCTAGCAAATAATTCCTTGAAAATCAAGTTCCTAAAGACTTGTTGGACTTTGATTAGAATGTAGATCACTGACTAGTCTTTCCAGTTTTCATTTAAAGCCATGCTGGTTTTGCAAAGCATGGTGCATTTCTCACAGGCTGTCTTCTTCACAAGGGACCTCACTAGTGGCCCTTCTGGACTCAGAGCCAGTCATGGTAGCCCAACTGTGCCTCACTTCTAGTAAAGGTTTGTCTCCGCTCTCCTCCTTCTATTAGCCACCCTTCCAGGCTCCAGTCTCCAGAAAACCTGCTGCCCATGTCTCCTGAAGAGTTCGATGAGGTGTCTCGGATGGTGGGCTCAGCAGAGATCGATACTGTGGTATGTATCACAAACCAGCCTTTTGCAAGAGGGTTGAGACAGAGCTTTTTTGCTTTTTCTCCCCTTCAAACATACATCAGACACATAAGAGAAGCTAACACTTCAGAACACATCTCTTCAAATGTGTAGGAAAAGCTGGGAATCCGGAGTTAGACTCGGATTGCTATCACTTGTTCTTTCCACTTGTTCAGAATCACAGAATGGGTTGGAAGGGACCTTAAAGACCATCTAATTCCAGCCCCCCGCCATGGGCAGGGGCACCTCCCACTAGACCAGGCTGCTCAAAGCCCCATCCAGCCTGGCCTTGAACACTTCCAGGGATGGGGCATCCACAACGTCCCTGGGCAACCTGTTTGCATGCCTCACCACCTTCACAGTAAAGAATTCCCAATATCTGATCTAAATCACTACACTCCCTGATAAAGAGTCCCTCCCCATCTTTCCTGTAGGCCCCCTTTAGGTACTGGAAGGCCGCTATAAGGTCTCCTTGGAGCCTTCTCTTCTCCAGGCTGAACCACCCCAACTCTTTCAGCCTGTCCTCATAATAGAGGTGCTCCTCTCGTAGGAGAGGTTTGTGAGGCTAGAGGTGAAGAACAGGAGAGCAAAGCTCGTATTTATTATTTGCTCTTATAGAGCAAAGCTTATTTTGCAGGGGGAGGACAGGAAGGAGTAATGTTGTAGTCCCTCCTGTGGGGTCTGGGTGGGGAGGGAAGCTCGAGCAGATAGGCAGCATGGAAGTGTTGCCCTGCCTGTGAGGTACTGCCTGTTAACTGAGCAGTGTTGTCCTGTTGGGGTGTACTTCAGAAAAAAAAATCCCAATTGAAGTATGGCTTTTTGTTTTCCTCAGGGTAGTTTGATCCTAAGATGTGAATCTGGTGCTATTTGGGGAAGACCTGTTTGTGCTGTGCGGTTAGCAAAGACTAGAGCATTAGGGCTTTACTTGGCTTGTTTAATTGACGTGTACTTTTCTTGTTGCAGATGTGTTCAGCATATTCAACTTAAAGGTTGAGCTTTTTACTGCATCATTAGCACAGCTGATTAGCTTATGCATCCTGTTCTGCAGTCAATGACTTGGTGACACGCTCCACTTCAGTTCTTTGGTTTCTCAACCTGAAGGTCCAGTAGCAATTTTTAACTAATGGGAATATAAACAGCAGTCTGAGTAGCCTTCTCTCATGCACTTCTTTTGTTTAGAAGTTCTTTGTTAAAGAATTTCCAGTTAGTGAGATACCGTGACAGAGCAGAGGATAGGAATGAGAGGTCCTCAGCAGAAGTGATGGGAGAAACATGCATTTTTTGTTTAAGGCAATTAGTTAAATTTAATGTTTAAACAGTTGGCTGTACATGGAAAGCTTCAAAGTAAAGCTAATTCTTTTGCAGAGGTTCTGTTCAGAAAGCTTGCACCTTCTGCTTAACTCCTTCTGAAGAACTTTCACAGCTTTGAATTTTCATCTGCATTACAGAAAGGAGAAGAGAAACACTGCAGGTATATACCACACAGAATCCATGTGCTGAAGTGTGTCCTGGTTTTATCTTTTCTAAGGGCATGGCATACTGAGAGAACTTAGCCAAAAGTAGTATCTGCATTTCATTTTTGCTTGTTTCTTAAGGCAAGGTCTTCTTGTGTGGGATGTTTAGCACAACCTTTCTCATAAAGAGCAATTCTTAAGACACTCTCTTAAAGTTGCATTGGCACATGCTGAGCTTGCAACTCAACACGTACAATCAAGACTACAGCCTCTACAGACTGCGGTCATGCTGTCTAGCAGCACACTCTCAGACAAAATGAGAACCTACTCCTGAAGAGTGCAAAACAGGTTAGAGTATGGTTTTACTCACGGTGCTTAATCTACCAAGGTGAGGATCTGGTCACTTGTATCTTTTACAATAATACGTGCCCCATTTAGGTTATAACAGGTGGAAAGGAACTTAATTTTCTCAAGCACTATGAATCAGGGCATTTATTTAACTGTTGATTTGAATAGCTGTAAGACCCTATGGGCTTTGATGATCAAGTGGTTTTGCAATTAGGGATAAGGCGCAGGAAAGGGAAAAAGTTGAATTTATACTGAGTAATGGCTGCAGGATATTCAGTCTTTAGTACTTAAAGGATGAAGGTGGGCTTCCGCCAGAGGAGGAACAGATTTGTTTCTCTACATGTTTGAGGATAGTTAACAACTCACAGTTGAGAGTCAAGGTTGTCTTAAGTAGCTGGTCTCTGGTACAAGGGGCATGCTAATTAGCATGCAGCTGAGCAAGGGACTGCAGAACACTTATGCTGGATCCCGCATGTTCAGGTACAGGACCTGGGCAACCATCTCTAGGTGGCCCTGCTTGAGCAGGGGTGTGGATGAGAGGACCTCCAGAGGTCCCCTCCGGCCTCAACCAGTCTGAGACTCCACAGCATCTCAACCAACTGCTGCCCACTCCCAGTGCCTGGCAGGGCAGCAGGGGCCAGTGAGACTCACAGGGATTGCAGAGCTACTTCTCTGCCATTCAGAAATGCTAGATCGATCAGCTGCTGCTTAGAAATTAAATGACTGGTTCCATTTATTGTGCTGTGCCCAGGAAGACTGCTGTGCCCCCTGCAAAAGCCACAGAGAAAGAAGATTTAAAGGACCTAGAGCATGCAACGTACGTATTTAAATAGAAAGCGTTGCTAAACTGACTTTTAGGTACCCCAGGTTACTGAGGTTAAAAGTACTACAGAGTATCACAATTGGTGACTTCATGCTTTTATCTTATATGTAGCTGAACGTGTATCTTTATTGTAATACAAAAAAAATTAAATACTTGTTTCTTGAGCTAGAGGTTGTACTCATGTTCTATACGCAGCAGTTTGTTTTCATTACTTTTATATTTCAGTTTATTGACCAGGGTGAAATTTTCTTGGGAGATTTAGAGCAATGGCCTTATTCATGGCTTTGTCCTTACACAGCCAGTAGTTCTAAAAGCAATGTTTTTTCCTCGATGGAATATTCTTTAGCCATTTTAAATAAATGGAATGAACTGTCAGTTGACACTTTCATCTTTTCTCTTGTGTTTTTGCTACTTCTATTATAAAGACGATGTGTCTGCCAATAGTTTACTGTGTGTCTCATTTTAAACTTGTTTGTGCGACTAAACCATTACAGCTCTGAAGCCTAAGGCAGTGTAGATGCTTTAAATTCACCACATTGTTGCGTCTCAGTCTGCATTACAGAGTTCTTAGAAGGTGGCTGTTAGAATAATTTTTTTTATTACTGCTTATATCGCATCGCTGATTTTTTTTTCCTTCCTCAACCAAACTTCAATAAACTCAACTTGAATTTGTAATTTGAATTCATCAGTAGGATAATTGATCTATAGCTAAGTGTTGTGAGCTATCAAGCTGGCCCGCTGCTACACCCTCTTCCTCTGGGGCTATTAAGTGACACGATCCCTTGTCTCACATTTGTCAGGCTTTTGTATTAACTACACAGCCAGAAAATAATGAAAGAAACGGCTGGTGAGATGAAGGATAGCGGGAGTGAAGAGCAGGCAAGAGAAAGCTAGAGCTGTTGAGGGCACATGGCCAATCCACTTAAGAATCCCAGCGTTAATAAAAAGCAACCAGTGAAAGGGCAGAAGTATAGGGTTTAAAAAAAACCAAAAACCCAAAACAACAAAACAAAGCTGGATCAGATAAACTCATTCTGATTTCTTGTAAGCTTTGCACAATGGAAGTGACCAGAGTAATTTTTCCCAGACAGCCTGAAGGCTTATTTCAACAGTAGTTATATATAGATAACCAATAAAAGCCACCACCATCATCATCTCAGTATTTCCATTTATTATGCTGTAAAAAGCAACACTATCTGGATTTTATTTCTTAAAATAAATAACTTTCATTTTCAGAACCAGTACAGCTCAAGTTTAGATTCATTCATGGGAAACTGCTAGAAATACATTCATCACTGTCATTCCCCACAATACAGAATCCAAAAGTCGAGATCAGCCCAGTCAGTTACGATGACCAGAATTGTACACTGCCAGTAAGTATAGTCACTGATAGTCCAGCTCTGAAGCAAAAAAAACCTGGTACAATACATTTTGTTCACAAAGATAGGCTAATTAATGCTAAGACTATCGCACTTTCTGAGTACAAAGCATTAAGTTAGCTTAATGATTTTAGGTTGTGATACAGAAGAAACATATACGACAAAAACAAAGGTGTGGGGAAATCCTCTTTGGAGCATAAGGAAGTCAGCATTTGATAAGATAACCAAAAGCCATTTACGGTAAAATCTACATGTCAGTGTCATGAATGATAAACAGCCAAACCAACGTACTGCATATATTTATATTTATAAATAACGCCATGTCTAAATAGCTGCATCGCTGAATTGGACATTACAAAATAATGCATCTTCTCACAATGAGAAAATACTAAAACTAACCAGCAAAAATGCACTGAAGCGAAGACCAGCTAAAAGCACTCAGTATGTTTCAGGAAAGCCTTAAATTTAAGGTACAGCCATGATCTTTAATGCTAACTCAGTTAAAATGCCTTCTTTGGGTTTTTTGTAGATACGTGGATTATATAACATACTTATCTGTTAAAAATGCCAGTTTGAGCAATGCAAGTGTCACTTAAATAAAGCTAAATCAGGTATTTTTCTGAGAAGCTGAAGGATCTGTTTTCATAGGAAAAAGAATATGGAAGAAGTCAGATTAGCGTTAAGATACAGAATACTAAACTGGAATCCATCTGAAAATACTCCTCTACACTAAAGTCGACAGATCTGTTACCAGAGCAAACATCTTGGAATTTAGTTCAGAGAAGAGGCCTTGGGCTACTCGGTGACCAGCGTGGCTCAATGAAGAGCCAGAGGCCACTTTGGTTAGTTCTTGATTAGAACTAAGGTGGCTGTGACACAGGACGTGAAAAGAATGAGTTAAAAGCCTTCAGAAAAATAGCTGATCTTCAGGGGAGGGGAAAAAAAAAAAAAAAGGGGAGGGGAAAAATTCTGCTTAAGAACAGTAAGATTCTTGAGAAAAAGTGTTTGATAACCATGCCAGCCAGCTTGGAAACGTGATTTCAGGGCTTTAGACTTTCAGACTCTTCCAAGATTTCACCATCAGTGAAGTGATGAGTATCAAGCACTTTTCCATGTGATTTGTCCTCCTGACAGGGAGGCAGTATGGCGTATCGACGAGAGACTGTACAGGAACTCGAGAGGATTTGTTCTCAGCTATACTGACCTGCTGGGTCACTCCGGAGAAGTTACTTCTCTCTATGCCTTAGTGTACCCATTTGCAAAAGGAGGATAATGTGGTTCAGATCGTCTTTATAAAGTGCTTGGGCCATTCTAGCAAGAATTTGGACATTATTTCGGAAGGACTTTGGTGCCTAAACAGAAAACGTGAACTTTGAGATCTACTAATGACTTGTACACTATGTGCTAGGATAAAAACAGCCACACACACAATTCTCAAGCGCAATCTCTTTTTCCATGTGCTAAACAATCCTTGCCTAGAACTCTTGTGCAAAAATTCCTGCCTGTGTCCAACGACTATGGTGTTTTGTGAAAAATCTAACTCTTAACTAAGTGACTGCTCACTTCCGAGGTTTTACGCCACAACATTGGCAGAAGCAATTGCACACGGGATAGGGAACTGTCGTAACATTGTACTTCTGCAAGCGACAAGTATCTGCATCTGTGCTTCCCACAACAGGGAACGTGCCGAGCTGCCTTCGGTGGCAGGACGATAAATGCCACCGTTCACCACAAAAGGCATCACCTACTTGTGCTCCTGAGGCTGAACTCCTGTTCTACACCAGCAAAACCCCACCCACGCAGTATCCTGCTCCCTGGTTGATGGTAGTGCAAGACGAGAACATACCCAAAAATCTGGCTTATCTCCTGCTCTGCTCATGCTTTGATTGGCTCTATGCTCCTTAAAGCTGTTTCACTCCATCCATGTTCCTTATTACAAGCCTATATTAAGTCAGATTCACACGTAGTATTTGGTTTAGTCCTTTGCCTTTCGCATACTTCCATTCCCCTCGCTGGTTCCTGGTGCAACCGTCAAGAACCCCACACGCAAGCCCGAAAGGGGGTTTTGCAGCTTGTCAAGGCTTGCCGTAGTGCAAATCCCCCTGCGAGGAACACGACTGCATAGAGTGGAAGCACCCGCTTTCCCCAGTGACGGGGAAGCACTTTAGCAGCTGGACATGGAGAGAGAGGAGGGAGGCGAGACAAAGGGAACTGAAAGAAACGCTTCCAAAACGACAACAAAACCCCCACTAAACACTGTGTGATGTTACAAGTCACATTCCCCTATGCCATTTGGTCAAACAAACCTTAAAGCAGATTCCCTGACAAGACTATCTCTAAGAACAAGCCTAGACCATTGACAACTGTCACTCTTTTGATATTTATATTATGTAAACAAGGTTGTGTGGAATTTTTATTTCATTTTTTTCCCAAAGGTAAGTGCAGATCCTTACGTAACACACCCAGCCTAAATCTACATCAGCATCCTCAGCTTTTGAAAAACCTCACTGATGCTCACACCTGACAGCACTCTGGCTCATCTTGGCCATACTGGAAGCAGAGGGCTATAGCAACAAAAACGCAGCAGAAAAATTCCTGACCACAGACTAGAGTTCACATAGAACACAAAAATAAATTAAGTAGTGCACAGTAAAGCCAACAACAGCTAAATATTTTTATACATCAATTATATGCAGCATGAGGTAATATTGCTCACATTATGGAGGGAGATTCTTAGTTGGTTTTGTTTCTTTTGAGAGAGATTGGATTTGTCCTGTGCGTATAGAAACTCCTGTAATATAACACTGAAGTAACAGAGACTTCTGTAAAATATATACCACTATCAGATAGAAACACACACGCTCTTCATTACTTATGTATACCACAATTAAATAGGTAAGTGATTTGATTCTTAGGATCTAGCTGAAAATGATTATAGTAAGCCATCTAGATTTTTATGAACCGTTCGGTTCTCCTTTCCGTTGTTGGAATCCTCTGATGGCGTGTATTGGACCTGATACTCTTGAAGGATTTTGAATACATCATGGTGTCCAAAATGTAAAGCTTCATCCATAGGAGTGTTATTCCACCTACAAGAAGCAGCACAGTATTTCTAAGATCAGCGCGTAAGCACAGAGCCAAAAGCACCAAAAAGGTAGTTCTTTACAAACTGCTGATAATTCAGCACACCGACCACACCAAGTTCAGTAACTGTGAAAATTCTTCGCAAGTCGAGCATCACCTTTTAAGTAATGGTTTTAATGGTTCGCCGTTTTTTAGTCCTGCTGGCTCTGCAGAACCTACAGAGAACCAGTAGGACCCTGCTCCTTCTGCCTCATCGTACTGGCTCAGTGGGGCATCTTATTTGATGGAGAACCTCTCCTCACAGGGGCTAGAGAGACGCCCTTACAGCATCTCTCCTCCAAACCCGCAGTAGAACCACTCACCTGTCTTTGGGGAAAGGATTCACTTTGCATGCTTCCAGTAGAAACTTAACAACGTCCACATGTCCTGTAAGAAAAGCAGGACAGTGAGTGTACATTTTTATATGTATCTATGCATATACGCACGAATTTTTGAAAAGCGGGTATGCATGTATAGAGAGTGAAGATACTGTACAGAGAACTGACCACACTCCATTAACGGAGAGCAAATCCCCTAGGAGGAGACATTACCTTCTGCCGCTGCTACATGCAGGGCCGTTCGGGAGTCGTAGTCTCTCTGTTCCATATCCATTCCTGACAGAGCAAATCTAAAAATAAAAAAAAAAACAAACCAACAAAAAACAAACCAACAAAAGCCCCCATGGTTACAGAGAAGTCTTACGTAATTAAAACAAGTTACAAAACTAGCACAGAACAATACCCCGACGTTAAAACGATGAAACATCTGCTGCAAGAGGACAGAAACGGTATCAAAACGGTATTAAGAGCACATCGTACCTTCAGGTATAACGAAAGAGGCCCTTACTGCTTGGGCTCGAAAAATAAAGTAGGGGCTTAATTTTCCCTTCTGATCTCTAGGTGGTATAAAGAAAAATAAAAAAAAAGGTCTTTGCAGGGTTCCTACCAGTCAACATAGCCGATTTAAAAAACATCTAACAGGGGCAAGCTAAGTCATATAAGGCAAAGTAAATCCATGCCGGCTGAGGAAACCCAGGAAGGGCTCCCAAGTCTGCAAGTCCCCAACAGCGTTACGATACTGGGAGAGTTCTTTCATCAACACTACGGTGCTCCGGGACAGCAGAGCCAAACTATACACATTTTCCTGGCAACTAACTATATTCAGGTATATTCTAGCCACGTTAATATGCTTAGTCTCTTACTATTATTACTATAAGTGTTGCCGGATTCTACTCCAGACTTAGAAAGCAAAGCTACATTTCCCAACCACGGTGTGCACTTCCCAGCCTGACTTTTTGTGGCAGTTTCAGAATTGAATTATAAAGCAGGCTAAAGTACAGCTAGGATCTTCTACCATCACTGTAGGTTAAGAAAATTTATTTCCGTACGATCCAAAGAAAGGGAAAACAATGGGATTTCAGGATAGCGTGAGGGTACCTTTTTGCTGGTTAGGTTTGGGGGGGTTTTTGTTTCGGTTTTTTTTTGGGTCAACACATTCAGTCTCCAGTGCAGCTCGGATGTCCCCAACATGGACACAGAGCATATTCATAAATAAACAGCAGGTACCACACAAGCAGCTCTCCTATTCCCAATCCCACATGGGTTTGGGGTTTTTTGGGTTTTTTTTTGTTGTTGTTGTTGTTGTTGGTTTTTGTTCTTGTTTTTTTACCTTCGGAGCGCAGACACATCCCCCGTGTAGGCAGCGAACAGCAGATTTATCACAGACTTCACCTACAGAGAGAGATGAAGGCCAGTTTATTTAGCTTCTTTTCTCAAAAAGAAAACAAAAGGAAAACCCAGAAAAAGCCCAGCGTGGCCAGCGGGTCCAGTGCTTATGAACCTGTTAATTTTATCCCCTTCCTGGCCACATTTTGCAGTACAGTGTAAAACACCGGAAGAATTCGTTCCAGCTTGCATTCCTACCAGTACTCGTATGTCTGTCTTTATGACTTCAGCGTTGAGAAGACAGTAAGAGAGTCATAAAATGCACATTTCTATTCTACTGTGGTAAAAAAAGAAAATTATGAGCAGAAGAAGAGCCTTGCTGTATGCACAAACCATATTTCTCTCTCTGATTGCCCAGTGATACTGAGCACTGAACTACAAGACAGCACCACTTCGCACAATTCACAAACCATAAATACCTCATAAGACAAACTCATTCTGGAAAAGCAAGAGGTTTTTTGGGGAGGTTGATTTTTGGTGTGTGTTTTGGGGTTTTTTGTTGTTGTTGGTTTTGTGGGTTTTGGTTTTGTTTTTTTTTTTGGTTTTGGGTTTGGTTTTTTTTTAATTAAGGAGACTCCGAACACTAAGAGATACCCATGTTGGCAGAAAAAAAGAAACAGTACTGGTTTTGCTTTGTATCAAAGATTTTCCTTCCATACGTCTAATATGAGGCTTTCTTCAAATAAACAGTTTTAAGCAGTTCTATCCCATAATGAACACTAGAAGAAAAGCAAGGTTTCAAGGCAGACGAAAGTAGGATCTTTTTAGGTCAAACAACATTGGTAAAGTCTCCAGCAAGTAGTGCTTTTCTCAGCTGCATTAATGAGTAAGAAACCATACTGTTAGGCTACCAACTTCGTCCCACGCACATTTTTAACACATCCTGACTGTAACAACTCTAAAAGTTAACAAGAGCCAAAAACGACAAGATGGATGGGTTTAAGCATCCCACCTCCGCTTCTTTCATAAACTGATACGGCTGCTTCCAGGCACCATTTCACGGCATTTTCCAGCAATCTTTCTAAATGCTGTGTTGGTTTTTGAGTCTACAAAGTTCTGTCGCTGCTACCAGCCAAGTAACAGAGATAAAGGAGAAAACTGATGCTGCACTGACCTTCCTCAAGGAGGAGGAGAAACCAACAAACAAAAAAAAATCACCGCCCACAAGCAAGTCTCCCACAGATTTCTGCAAAAACACTGGCATATTTTCACAGGGCCACAGATGAGCCAACATCTGCGTGTCTCATAAACCAACGTAGTGGAATTGCTTGTTATTTTTTTACACCTCAAATATGTGCTGACGCAAAGAGAGGCTGAAGCAAAAGGAGACAGAGGCTGGATGGAAAGGGAGCCACACTCCTTACTCCAGCATCCACAAGCTCCTGCGGCTCCTCTTCAGCTTGCACGAAGAGGCTCATCAGGAGCCTTGCACAGCAGGTGTGAGACCTGCTCGGCAGGACCTGCAGGCCTCCATCCCCTCTCAGGAGGCTCGGCATCCCCCAGGCTGCTTCTAAACCGCATCGGCACCAACAACCGGGCCCCTGGGTACCCAGAACCAAGCCCAAAGCACCTGGGCCACCTTTAACTGTGACAAACTTGGCACTGGAACAGGTTGCCCAGGGAAGCTGTGGATGCCCCATCCCTGGAAGTGTTCAAGGCCAGGCTGGATGGGGCTTTGAGCAGCCTGGTCTAGTGGGAGGTGTCCCTGCCCATGGGAGGGGGTTGGAACTAGATGATCTTTAGGGTCCCTTCCGACCTGAACCNCAGCCCAGCTTGCCCCCTTGCAGCCCCCAGCCCCGCACACAGGGACAGGACCACGAGAAGGAGCATCCCACAGGGATGCTGCGTCTCACGGTTTCCGCAGCTGTCGAGGACGCAGAGACTCGCACTAGCAAGGCCAGTTAGTTAAGGGCAGCAAACACCCCAGAGCGCTCTCACTGGGCTTTCGATAGACAACATCCCAGTCACACCAAAATATTAAAGCCTCCTAAAAGAATGCAGATCTTTTACAGATACTGGGCTGCAGACTGTATTTAAACACAGGCATGAAAGGGGAATTTAGTTTGATAAACTCTGAATTTCCATCAAGGTGATTCAGGAGTTTTCCTTGCTGCGAGAGAAGACGAGCGTCGCTCCGCCGCTGGTGCTCCATGGGCAGAGCCGGCGGGTCGCACTCACACAGCTGAGGTCCTGCAGGTGA
>VWZL01004919.1:530986-590981 GCA_013396915.1 Stercorarius parasiticus
TCCTAAAAGAATGCAGATCTTTTACAGATACTGGGCTGCAGACTGTATTTAAACACAGGCATGAAAGGGGAATTTAGTTTGATAAACTCTGAATTTCCATCAAGGTGATTCAGGAGTTTTCCTTGCTGCGAGAGAAGACGAGCGTCGCTCCGCCGCTGGTGCTCCATGGGCAGAGCCGGCGGGTCGCACTCACACAGCTGAGGTCCTGCAGGTGACGAACACTCCCCCCTGCTCAGGATCTAGGATTAACAAAGGACATTGTCTTTCATAAAAACCACTTCAGAGGTAACCGATCATTTTGGCTGGGCTGCTTTACATTTCAGGGAAATGCAAATGTGTATTAAAATAATAAAATAAAAATAACACACATTCCTCTCTTACAAAAAATAACTTTCTAAGTACAGCTGGGGCCAAGAATCTCTCTGGGTTCAGCTGAACGTTTTGTTAAGAAGCCATTTTCATTTTCTATAATGACGTGACAAAATGTAATTTGGGAACTCCTGAGGCTTTCTAACACAATAATCTTAGGCCAAGTCTCTCAGCGATCTGGGAGGGGTTAAAGCCGCTCCTTTCTTAGTATAAATAACGTAAAATCCAAGATTGCATTACTATAAAACCGAACTTCTTGACAGATCAAAACAACAACAAAAAAAATTTAAGTCCGGACAGAAAAAAATACCAACTCTGCTTCTTTAGCTCAGAAGAAGGAAATTTGAGAGGAAATACGACTGCTGTCTGCGTAACAGTAAAGGTAATGGGATACACAAAGCAGGAGAAAAACCAGGTTTAGCAGGACAATCATTAGCAGAATAATTACCCAAAACTGGTCAGGAATGAACTCAAGCTGGAAAAAAGCAGACAAGTGTAGCCATCACAGCTGAAACAACCCCCTCTAGCTGCAACCTGCCCCCATTTCACGTGAGACTTTAATGATTCTATGGACGAACTAGGTTGGATCTGCTGTCAACAAAACACACCTCGACTGTGACTTCACCCTACTCTATCAGCAGCAAAGTCCAGGCCAAAAAAACTAACAAATTTTGTAAGGTGTGAAATAAAATTGCTCAAAAGGCAGCCATGAACAACAGAGACGGACACAAAAAGTTAATTTAAGAATAAAATTCAAAAAATCTGCAAATAGAAAATACATTTTGAATTCCAAGAAAGAATATACAGTTCCCACAAGTGTGTTCTGGAACATCCCTTAGTTTTCAAGAGTGTTAATTTTAAGTAGCATATAAAACCAGCATGTAAGAGGTTATCATTGCAACAATAAAAATCAAGCACAATCAAGGCTTCAAAAACTCAAGTAAAAGTTCTCTACCCCCAAACGCAGAGCTTACCAGCCTGAAATAACAGGCCCGCGGCAAAAATCTAGAGCCAAAGAAACGCTGAAGTGGAAGCAGCAAACATAATTGTGGGGTTTTTAAGTGTAGGTGTGAAAAAAAAAAAACTAAAGACGACATATGAGCTGTATCCACTTTAAGTAGGGCACAAGGGACAAGCAACTAATTTAAGTGTTTAGAGACCGTCACTGAGTTTCTCACCGAGTGGTTCATTATCTTCTATATGCCACGTTCAGTACTGGTGTTTCTGTTACCTGCACTGAGGAACATAACTTTCCCCTTGTCATGGTTTGGGCCAGGTTGGCCAATGACAAGATGACAGATGCTCTCCCCCACCTCTCGCTCCAAGGAGAGGAAGAAGAGAGCATCTGTTTACCTTCAATCCGACAGCCATGAATCACCTTTTTCTACTGCACAGAATTCCTTAACTACGAGAATTTAATAAAAGGAGAAAGGATGGAGTCCCTTCACTATATACAAGTTGGATCAAACATTACCATACAGCAGTACCAAACCCAGAGAGAAGGCTGTTCCACCTTTTGTCACATGGGAGATAAAACCTGCATGCACCATGCCAGAGGAACCGACCAGCTCCCTTGCCATCATGCCAGAAATACCAAGCACTACTCACTTAGCTATGATGAAACACTCTTTGTACACAAACACTTTTCCCGAGTGCTGGATATAATCCTTGTTATCTAGGTGGTGAACCCAGCAAGGAAAGGTCCTTCAGGAATATTTCTGTCACCCAACATTAAAGATCAGAAGTCCCAGACCGCACACCTTGTATTTTCACCTTCAGGTTAGAGATTTCACCTTTAGGTTACGTGTTAGAGATCTCGGACTCAGCTGGATGAAGCTACAACCTGCTCAGTCTAGTGCTGGCAAAGGTCCTGCTTCATGTTAGAGGTGGCCACGACCTCCAAAGGTCCTTTCCAACTAACCGTTCTGTGAGTCTGTGGGTAAGAACATGAGCAGCACAAGAAAGAAAAGTCAAGACTGTTGTTGCTGAAGAACTGCATGGAGGTCAAGTTAAAGGAAGGAAGCCCTCGGAGTTCGGAGCAGCAGGAAGTCACACGGCTGCGGTAGACATTTCAGATAAACACATGGGGCCAAAAGGAAAAAACACCAACCCAAAACCCTGACAGCACAAACCGAGTGAGATACGGCATTGAAAGCTACAAAGGAAAACTAAGCATTAAAGTGATTCCTAGCCCAAAGCTTTCATCTTGCAGTTATTTTAGCTGTGCTAAAAGTTTCGATCCTGTTCTGGTTTGTTTTCAGATGTGAAGCCAACTGCACACGAATGGAGGAGGAGCAGCAAAAACAAGGGCTGTCTCGGTGTTTCAGGGAGCACGTGCCCAGCGCACAGCAAGTACGCTGCTGTCCCCCGTTTCTCTGTAACATGCATTGTCAAAGTACTTTGGTAAGACATTATAGTTTTGGGGTTGGTTTTTTTGGGGTTCTGGTTTGTTTTTTTTGTCCTTCAATTTCTCAAGCATACCAACCTGAAAAATGTAATGAAAAAATAAGTTTAACTTCAGCATTAATGTGCTTATTGCAAGTGAAATTTCAACACGTCTAATTGATCTGAAAGGCCTGACTGGTATGTGGGAACAGCCTTGGTGGAGTATGTGTAACAGAACAGTCTCCCCTAGTTGAGCTGCACACCCAAAGCCAGCCCATACAAGAAGACTTAAACAGTCTTAGTCTCATGACGGTTAATAGCAAGTCTCCATACAAGACTGAGATGAGAATCACTTTTCCCTTAACACAGACCGGTTTAGAGGATTTTATTTTTTTTTTTAATGTAGAAGAACAGCATGTGTATTGCTGTCTAGCTCTAATGCCATCAACAGATCTCTCCAAACACTTCACAGAGCACAGGCTGCTATCATTACCGGCTCTACGATGGGAAACTGAGGCCCTGCCCGTCCTGCTCCAATACCGCCGCAATGACTCCGGCACAGCGGGGAGAGCCTCTGCTCCAGGCTCCGCTTGGGTCGGGAGAGAAAAGCCAAACAGCTGCACACGCAAAGAAAACAAATCCTTTAGAAAAAAAAAATTAATTTAGCTCAGAGCTGGATTAATTCCATGAGAAGCTCTTAGCTAAAAAGGTCACTGAATCTGGATTTTAGTTTCCTACTGTGTCCTGCTTCCTGAGAGCGCTCCGCTGCAATTTCTTCGAAAATATTACAGAATTTACAGTTTAAAAAAAAAATTACTTCCAACTTTACTGTTTCTCCAGGTGGCTGAGGAATACAGTCAGGCACAAGAGTTTGAAATGGTGCTGCTAAAGGCGATACAAACAAGGATAAACAAACAAACCCCCCTAATCTTTCTGATGCTCTTTACATGATATTTAGGGACAATGCCACTGGTTAGCCTTCAAAAAAGATATTAAAAATATTGGGGAAAAAAGGTTGTTTGAATGCATATTGTTTCTCAAGGACTTTGCCATACCTGAACTTTGCTAGGCACCAGACTCACTGTGCTGACAGGAGACTTTCAAATACAACAATGAGGAAAAAAAAAGAAAAAGACATAGCAGGGCTAGTTGAGAAAAAACAGACACCACTCTTCTCTCAGGTCTCATTTTTTGTGCTTAAAATGGGACGTGATGTTTTCTTTTGGGAACCCTGCCCTCCCAGCCAACTGGCTTGAAGAACAAAGTTTTAACTATTCCCCTGTGCAGCCCAGCGGCGTGGAGGTAGATCAAGGTACAGATTTCATCTCTTGCAGGTCGGGACGTCCCTAATGACAAGCAGCTGGCATACAGAGCTCAGCTCCTGATGCACCAAGATCTCAGAGTGGGTCCCAGATAAGCGAGACTCTTGGTTCATGACACCCCACCACCCATTTGTCTCCTGAAAAATGCTCCCGGCTGTAGGAGAGCTGCCCTGAAACGGGACTAAAGCTCTGCAGCATTTTACCAGTGCAGAACGCACCAGAGAAACGAGAGCGACATCTCTGGAAGTGTCTCTGAGGCACAGTTCTCCACACCACTAAAACTGCCTAACGCTGTGGCACAGTTAATCTGCATTTACGATACCTTGGCTGTCTTCCTTTGGCACCTGCACCAACAGCCGGGGATGACGCAGCACAACTCCCCTATTTAATATGAAAAAAGTCTGACAGATGTTATTTCAAAACCGCGGATCCCAGCAACACATTGTTACGGCCAGGAAAAAGACGAGAGTGCAAAGTGGTGGGTGTTTTCCCTTACGCGGGGTCTCTCCTCACCCCGCCGAAGGCCACCCCTGTTTGGCAGCAAAGGTCCCGCTTGCCAAGAGATGCCCTGGCCACGGGCTGCTGTGGTCGCTGCCGTACCCATTGTTAACAGCACACAGCATCGCTAATCCAGCTCAGCGCTGGATTAACGCCGAAACGCAAAAAATAGATTTTTAAGCTGCCTGAGGTGAGCGTTTGGCTAGTGAACAGGGATTAACATTTCATACTGGGAAGAGACCGAGTACTATAAAGTCTTCCTGTTCTCCTGACCTTTGCAAACAGCCACGTATGGACAAGTAACGCAGGAGCAAAGAGTTTACATAAGCCAAGAGGGACTGCACAAGGTCATAAAAGCTCCAAAATCAACATAAGTTTCATTCACAGTACCGTTATTCTGCCACTTTTCGTAAAGCTGATCCCATGATGAGGGTCATCCGAGTACCTAGCAAAAGCAAATCATTCTTCCCGCTCTCCGGCTCATTTTATCAGTGGAATAAAATTTCTGAAATCTAAAAGATGCCAATATAAATTCTGAAACAGCAGTGGTGACCTATTAAAAAAAAACCAACCACCAAACCCAACAAAAAAAAAAACCACAAACACAACAACCACCAGAAAAAAGTGAATCTAAAGCACAAATTAGATGATTCAGTCATCCATTTTTTACACCCTGAACTGGTATTTCAGCTATGCTGAAGCATAGCCTATACATGACTTTCTCCCAGCATGTAAGGTTTCAAAATAAAATTCAGAAAAAACCTGCTCACAATTAATTTTGAAGCTTCAACTCCAAAGTTAAACCTGGAATGCAAGTAGTCCCTAAAAGAACAAAAACAAACCAGAGACTAACCTCAGAGAGGAACACACATGCCTGTACATTCAGACACTAGACAGGACTATTTTAAAAATTGACCATTTTTATATTTACAATTAATTTGCCATAAACTGGAATCTGCTCTCCAGGGCCTGCTGACAAGGCTAGTGTGGAAAAATCACTGTTCAGGTCCAAAAGAGCGCCACAGGTTTCCTTAAAAATACCATTCCTCAATACAAAATTAAGCTGTATTTTGTAAGGAAAGAAACGTCAATTGAAAGTCAGAATCTTTGCAACTGAGCTTCTGCTTTGTTTCCCCTGAAATAAAGTGAAAGTTATTACCTAAGCGTTAGTAAAACATTTACTTTGAACAGTAAAAACTAATACTGAACTGTAAACAAATATCCAACCGAAACAATAGGGGTGTGTCAAAAGCACTGAAGTATTTCTCTGTCATCCCGCCGGAGTCTCTTACAGCTTTTAAAACTGCTGGTTTTCAGTCTGGCACAAACAGACCTCTGTGACACCCACTGGTATCTGAAGGACCGAGACAGGTATTCTGATGTCCACGGTGCCAGCGCTGGAGAAGCGCACGCGTGACACCCCTCCCGCCTGACACAGAAAACCAACAGTTATGTAAGAAAACATAATTTCTCAAAATAACTTAGTGAAGCACGCAAAAAATAAGTTTTCTGGCTCAACTACGAGCAATCAACAGGCCACACCTTCCTCTACAGCAGCCCAACACCAGCTGCCTCTAACAAGGCCTCTGCCCCAGCTTCGGGCAAACACAAGGCTCACAAGAAGTTTAGAAAGTTAGAACTCCTTGAGAAAATCTCTGTTCCCATTGTACTATAAATGATTAGAGGATATGTGAATAAATTAATGCATACACTTACACACCCTAAAGACACACAGAAATATTTGAAAAGGCAAACACAAGGCTAGCTGTTCCATAAAACTTTTATTTCTTCTTCAAGACTTTTTCCCCCCCACCTCTTCAGCCTGTTTTCTGCACTACTGATCCTCGTCTCCTCATGTAATTTGAAGAAAGTGCAAAAATAACTCTAGAATCTGCAAATATTTACTCTTCCCGTGTTTTGAAACTAACACAGGAAGTAAGATTTTGTCAATTTTTTTCTCCAATCCATTTTTAACACACCAACTATAATTTCTTTTCCTCTAGATGGGGCAAGCTCCTCATTACAGCTCGGGAGGGAGGATGATACCCAGCTCCTTTAGTTTTACGAGCTGTGGGTGCAGCGTTTATTTTTGGAGTCAAGGCTGCAACAGTGACTTTCAAAGCTGCTGCCATGGAGTTTATTTTTTGGAGTCTCCCTCATGGAATGAACTTGAAATGCCGCTTGCACGGCAATGATTCACGTAGCTTGTGCTGCTGGTCAAAACCCAACAGACTCATAAAATGCCTATTTATTCCTCAGTACCTGCCTTACAGTTTTCAGCAGCCATGTTCAAACACAATTCCTGCGTATACTGAAAGCTAGACTGTCTAGACTGCAGCCACACAAGAGGCTGTGTTTGCACACGTACGTATCCAAAGCAGCTTTAAAACAACTGTTCTGCTATAGCTGCAAAAACTTCAGGCAAGCCAGTGAGCCAGTTACTTACCCAGGTTGAGAGAGGAGCTTCTCAGCCTGCCCTTGGCCATATCAGATGGCAATACAGTACTAACAGCTTCCCACCTGCAGTGACTCTGATGAGTTAATTGCATTTATGACCACAGCAAAGACCTGTTCCAGTGCTCTGTAACCTACATACAGACCCTTACCGCATCTGATTACACAGAAACACGAGGACTGTGTTATTTTAGGTATTCTTACTGCTTTATTCATGACTCTGTACTTTATTAAAAATGCTACAAACATGCTGGACAATTTCTCATGTTAAACGGGTTTTTTGGCCTTTAAATTATTGATGTAACTACGGATTAGGATGGCAGCAGTCCGCAGCTGCTAAGACGAGCTGGATCTGCTATGAGAAATTAATTGCTGCTCAATTAGGAATCCACAAGTAAGCGTATGACAGGGAATGGCAGCCCCCCTAAGGGCTAGCACTGTGGCTACTGCCCACCCCCAGCATCAGCTGGCACTTTGCACCCAGACGGAAGGTGGGAAGAGTTATGAGACACGTGTGACTGTTTGCTAACAAACAGATAAAATTCTACAGAAAAAGTTATGCAATCCTGAGATTTTAAAATTGTATAATCAAGCTGGTCAAAATCCTAGTATGCTTTTAAACGTCCTCTTTTTGCAATTCAACTTTTTAAATTGTTTCAAATCCAAATCCGATCTTTTAGAATAAAGCTGGTCATTTCTTCTGCTGACTTCGTACATGTTTAAATTAGCAGGTGGATATTTGACAGAACAATTCTACAGTCCTACAAATATCCCTTTAAAAGTCTAAAAACAGCAAGGAGTTTTGACAAGGTTCAATTCAGACTCCGAAGCACTAACATACAAACAAGCTTGCACTGGTAGCCCAAGCTTAGTAACTGCCACAGAAGCCGCGCATGTAGATGAATATAAGAAACATCTAATGAAACCAAATATATACATTGAAGATTTCTCAACACCAGGGTGGGGGTGGTGGGAATCATAAACCCATTCCTTCACCCTGAGAACAACTGTCAGTCTCCTTTACTGGATAACTTATAGGCTAAAGTTGCCAAAGGAAAAGGGCAGCCTTCTTGGAGGTGAAGGCTGAGAAGAGATGGTTTCCCTCTCTCTCGTCCTTATCTACTAGTTTCAAATAGATTTCTGCCATTCACATTTGCAGCTACAAGAGACGTACTAAACAGAATTCACCTCTTCCAATCCCAACTTCTTGCTCTTAAGATGATCATCAAGTGGACACACAATTCTGGAAAGAGTCTGTCTCACTGGAATTCCTCACAGCAACATCTCTTTACCTGTGAAAAGGCTAATTCATCTTAAATACTAACAGGCATGCAAGATGCAAGAGATGCAAGTTCTTCAAGGAGTTAAAAAAAATCCCATATGCATGCTATGCATGCATAGCAAAGCAAGAGTCATAGATAGGACTGAGCACAGTTGTACAACTAATTCAGCCCACTGCATGCTCTGACATTGCTGAATTTCATTCTTCTGATTTTTAAATAATAAATGAGATTTAGCATCTTGTAAATGAAACTTAAAATATTACAAATTTCCAATATATTTCGTGAGTCCTTAAGTAATAGTCTACTTCATACTATGTTTGGTTTTGCTCAAGTGACCGAAAGACAGTAACCATGGCACTGGTTGAACTGTCCTTGAAGACGGCAAGCTACGGAAGCACAAACCTTCTTTCATGACAACAAACACTGTGAATTTGCAGTAACTTATTATTTACAGTTCCTGCTATTGATTAATTCTGAAGTATTAGTAAACTGATTCTGTTCAAATTACAGATAAGACTATTTAAAATGAATTAAGAGTTAAATAATTAAACAAAATCTTTACTAGATTAAGTGAAACACCTACTTACCTTCAGTAACTGGGATTCTTTCAGAAAGACCATGCCCATCTATTCCACTCCTAAGATGCGTAAACCCCACAGGGTGAGCCGAGGCTCTTTTGTCCAGCCATCACACTCCCCCCACTGCCTCCCCCCAATGGAAGTAAAAGAATCAATCGTTCACCGATACCGACTCCAGAACTTGAGCTCCAGAGGTGGAGAGTGGGTCACACAAACAGAATCTTAGTTGAATCCCTGCATGCAAGCCCCTCCCCCCAAACCTGGGTATTCAAACCCATTTTTATCTAGAAAAAAGTATGTAGTATCATCAGAACATTCAGGGTGCCCGGATGGGGCAGTTTCTCCTTTCCTGTACCATCATTAGGGGCAGGGGGTGCTCAGGTGACAGCGGGAAAAGTTGTGGGAGAACCAGTGCACGATTGGTTGTGTCTTTCCCCTTCAAGCAGATAAAACCACCATTAATGATGAACTGGTTCAAGGGGTACACAGAAAAAAGAACACACAAGTCACAGCTCAAGATTGAGAGCCATCAACTCCATCAATATTAGATTACAAGAACCCAGGTAGAGAAAATTCTCTAGTTGGAAGACAATTCCTGCAAAGAGGTCTCAAGATTCCCTTATACACAATTATAGTACTCAATATTAAGAACAGGTAGTAGGATGGACACAGCCAATATTCTTCTGTCAATAGATACCCTTGAACAACTCACAGATGCTCCTAAATTTTTCAAAACAGAAGGCCTTCAGTAACTAATGCTGAAGCTTCACCAGGGCTTAGATGATGATGATGTAGTGACTAGTGAGCTTCTCTCCCCACACATATGCATGCTTGGACAAATTGACGAGTATGGCAGATCTCAAGTGCTACTCACTAACAATTACTTACAGATGTTTTATGCTTTGTTTCATACCCATGACCTTTGTTTTGGGGATGATTATGTTAATTTCAAAAGGTAGGAATACTGGGAAGAGACAAACTTGAGTACCAAAACTGCCTTAACTAGCTTACAATGAGCATGGTCACGCTTGGTTCTACCTGCTGTTTCCGATTTCTTCTGAAATCTTCTGAATCAATGAATTAACACACTTTTTACTTTTGGAGGCAACAGAATTAAGCATATCGTAGACAAAACTCAAAAAATGTGAAGTAAAAAAAAAAATCATCTTTCACTAGAGTTAAGACCTAAAGTTGTTTGATTCCACATACCAACAGGGTCTTTAAATAAACCTTTCATGGACATTCATAAACTCATAAATCATGACAGCAAGCAGAAATTTTTGAAGGCCTAATACAGAAAACCAAATTAGAGTAACTATGAATCAGGTAGTTCCAGAGAACTGAGACTTAACAAGAGGGAGTAATAGAAAAATCCAACCTGGCTCCTGTCCTGATGACAAAATGTTACTGCTGTGTTGTTTGTCATAAGCAGAATGACAAAGGAATAGCAGGTAGACAAATTATTCCAACACAAAGTTTACTGGATTAAGTGAAACACTTAAGGCATGAAGAGGCATAAAGACCTTCACCCTTCGAGTAAGAAGGCGAAGACTAGGCAAATTTTCAGTTTCAGGTGGTATGCGTTTGCCATCAGCATTTTGAATGGAAATACTTCAGTCTTGCTGCCATGTTCAAATCAAAGTTACATGGAGAAAAATGAACGACCCTCTCAAAGGCTTTAACTCCCTTTTCATCATTCTTTGCAGCAATGAAATAATGATTTTGGCCAGTAAATTACAACTGGAAATTTGAAAATGGTAAAACAGTAGTTCTTGCAGAAAACTATTACAGGAATCTTAGGGTCGTCATCATCTCATGATATGGATTTTGCTATTCCTGCTCGGTCCTTTCATAGACTAAATCCTGCAAACACTTCTGCAACAAAAGCATACAGAACGTATACAGAAATCTTAACAAGGGGAATGAACACTGACCAGTTGACCCTGGACATCGGGAAAAAAAACAAGAGCCTTTGAAGTAGTGGATACAGACATTACTAACACTGCAAGATTTGGGACCAAAGGACTGGGATCAACGATAGTCACACGAATAAAGCGGAATGCTGATGGATGCTTTAGTGACGCTAGCTGTATTAAGCAGACAGGACAAAAGAACGTCTGCCCTTTCAAGGACCTATTGACGACCGATAACCACACAACTGAGTAATGCTCCCGCTTTCCGAGTAGAGTAATGCTCCCGCTTCCTGGGTTGTAGGTACTTTGCAATGTATGGACAACAGCTTACTCTTAACTACAGGACTCAGAGCAGGAATTACTCCCAAAATCATAGAATGGTTAGAGTTGGAAGGGACCTTAAAGATCATCTAGCTCCAACCCCCCTGCCATGGGCAGGGGCACCTTCCGCTAGACCCATCCAAAAATAAAGGAGGGTGTTCTCAAAAAAATACTTAGCGAAACATTACAAGCAAAAGACTGACTACACCCTACAGGCTGAAAGCAGAACAAATGGAACCTTACCAGAAATTTGCACTCTTGTTGGAATCATTGTTTCTAAACTACTAGGAAAAAGTTTCTAGAAACCTTCTTCTAATTTTTAGACTATTTATTCGGTGCTCATTTTTATTCCATCAGAAATATTTATTAGCTTAAACAGATCTTCTGCCTCCATGGTTTTATCTCCAAACCCTGGGAACAGTCATATTATTCCCCCATCAGCCTTTGATATAAGGGGCAAAATGTCCTCAGCTGTTCTAGCCTCTTCTCCTATGACTGCTTCTCCATTTCCTCAACCATAATTCTTAATCCTTTCCTGCAGTGGCACGGGTGGGTTTCATTGTTTTTTTTTTTTTTAAACACATTTGATCAGAACAGTTTATTCTCTGACCAGGATTACATTTTAATTAGTTGTCTTGAAACAATTACAGGTTGGAGAAGTTTAAAAGACAAGTCCTTTAAATGAAGTGTGAAATGCACTTACCATACAGAAAGCCAAAGCTACAGATATAACCAAAACCAGATCTACCAGTCCAAAAAAAATTGGTATTGAATGAGTAATTCCTGAACAAACAAAGTTGCCTGCCTCGAGGAAAAAGCTGGACTAGTGAATGACATCAACAGGAAGCAAGCAATATTATCTCTTCCTATCACTCCACTTGTGTTCTCAGTTCATTGTTTTGATAACAACTACTCTGATCACAAGGGGTCCTAATAGTAACACGCTGTCCCTCGGCAAATAACATACATCCACGTTTGCATTTAGCCTGTTAGCCTTAATAGAAAAATAAAGGGAATACAGAATTTTAAAATCCCTAAATTATTTTCAGTGATACAATTTTTAAAATTCATTAGAACCCAGCAAGAAAATACAGCAGGAGATGAAAATGTTACTGCTGATCGAAAGCCATTTGATCACTACACCACTTCTAGAACTCCTAAAGGCCAACAAATTTCCACATGATGGAGAGGTCATCACATACAGTGATAAGACAGGAGTCACCATCACAAGCTGCAGAGAGGGAAAATTTCTACTGAAAGTTAGGAAAAAATTCTTCATGATGGAAGTGGTAAAGCACTGGGACAGGCCACCCAGTGAGGTTACAGAAACCACATTCCTGGAGGTTTTCAGCACTTGACCGGCAAAGTACCTGAGCAACATGATCTAACTGATCTTTGAGCAGGAGGTTGGACTAGATGATCTCCAGAGATCCTTTCCAAGCTCTGCGACCTTATGGTTTCGCTCTTAGGTTGCTTACAGTCACTAGAATCTCCTGCAGTTCATACAAATGGGTTATGATGATCGCACCCAGCTATGCAAAGTTGACCTGATTTAAGATACAGTATGAAGATAAATTCCCAATTTACAGTGTGCACAAGACTTCTGGAATAACAAATCCTGTATACAAGCTGTTTGGCAACTCAAATGAAAAGCCTACTTACCAATATCACTTAGCTATTAAAGAACTTTCCAAAGAAAGTAACAGATATTTGTTGACTGTATTATCAAAACAATTACTTCAAGTTCCCAGAATACTCAGCAATGTAAAAATACGAATCAAATTCAAGCAATTTTACTGAAAAATCATGATGCCAAACAGATTAACAGAACTGCAAATATGGGGGGGGGGGGAAGTCAGACCTTATTCCAAGTCTGACCAAATAATAATTAATGTACACTGATCTTTAACAAGACAAGCCCTACAAACTGTCCATAATTCACAAAATACTGCTACTTAACCAGAGATGATCTGCTGTAACTGATCAGATAAAAGCGTCCGAGGAAATCTGGAGAAAAGACTTGCAGAAGACAGCTCTTGCCTTTTGCAAACATAACTGGTATCAGGAAGGTACGCGGACAACACTTCAGAAGGCACCGGCTATGTGCCAGCTAGATCAAAATCAGAGCAGAGCAGCAGGTAAAACTGGAAACGTTACCTTAGAACAGATATGCTCCCCCGCATGCCCGCTGCATAGATGAAATACATGAAAGTATGGCTGGCTGGAACATTTCTGAATGCAGAAAAGCGTTCTAAAGTTCTTTCCTTTTCCCCTTGTCCTTCCTTTAATCCTGTTTCCTCGTCAGCCTTAGTGCTGAGGTGCCAAAGTCTCTATGATTATCCCAACGTGTAAACGTGCCTGTCTTTCCCTTTTTAAAAATCTGCAGGGTCCAGTTTTAACTCTAACACCCTTACTATAGGTCATGCGTCCACGTCAGCTTCCTTACCTAAATTAAATTGTTTAAACCATTTGAACTGGTGCAAAAGAAATACCTTGCCACCACCACACTTCTGCCAGCCCAAACTCTACTGTAGGGCTTTATTTAGTTAAACTGCAGCTTCAAATGCAACCATTTTGCAAGGCCAGCTACACGCAGAAGAAGCACATGCGCATTTTCAGAAGTAACTGCACTATGTGCAGAGCTGTGCCACTCCTAAGTCTTGCAAAAACTTGTAAAAGCTCAGTGTTCAAGTGGTATCAAAAGCCTGCATAAAGCATCATTAGATGCCAATAATAAAATTAACTTCTACTTGCATGAAAACCAAAAGGAAACAGGGCATTTCTATTTTGCACACAATATTCTCTAGAAGGAACAAATGCTAAGTTAGAAGACATACTTGATTCAAAGTCAGTAGTTTAATTATTTAGACTGCAACAAACCATTCAACACACCAGGACATAAATTCCTGAAGGAAAACGGGACGGTGCATGACCCATCCTTTACAAGCATGTCATTACGCACACTACTTAGTCATGCGTTTTCTAGACAGGACAAGAACAACAGACAAGATACTACCACAATAAAAAAAAAAAATTAAGTTTTAGTTAGATTTCTACCTGATTTAAAGCCTCTTGCCATCCCTGCAACTACTATAGACATTTGTGACATTCAAAGTCCTGGAAGAGACTGTGCATTGAAGATAAATTATTAGATGCATTTAGTCATCCCAGTAAGAACTCAGCTGAAAAAAGTCTATTCTTCTTTCACTGGAATAACTGCTTCTGAACTCCCACCAGAGAACTACAGAAATATTGAAACAAAGTTAAAAAAGAACAACAAAAAAACAAAAACCAAAAACCAGTAAAACTCTACAAACAGCATTTAGGATACTAAAACATTATATATAAATCATGAAGCTCGTAATTAACTACTTTGCTCATAGCTAACTACTGTGCATCAATGACATGTATGTATCAAGACCGAGAGAAATAAGAACAATGAAAAAACACCATACTCTATCCCCCCCACCTCCCACCCACCCTCTTCTGACTCCATTGCCTTTTTGTTCATCTACCCACCCACTGGTCTTCTGACATAAATGCAAAATGAAAGCCAAAGTAAAAGAGCCAAAGTAATTCTGCAGTAAATCGCCCGTGGTTCTGTCTTTGTATCTGCTCTTCTGCCTTTCCTCATCTTTATGACTTTTTGAGAATAAACTCTTTTGATACGTGATATGCATAATGAACATACAGATAATTTTAAAAACATAGTACAAGTAACTGGAGTTTATAGATCAACCTACAGAAAAGCTAAATTCATAATTACGGCCATCCGCTGTATGGGTATGTCTCTAGTGATAAAATCTTGTCTCAGAATCATCACATTATAAATACATCTACTATTTAGTATCTCAAATAAATTTTCAGGGGAAAAAAAAAGTAAGCCTGTGACAAAGGGCAAGTGCTTTGCCAGGAACCCAGATTCAACTGTTGTTCAGACCCCACTGCTGCTAATACACAGATGCGGGGTTGTGACCACCTTCCTTGCTGCGCAAAATTTATTACAAGCTGTATTTTTCACTTCATAATGCTCAGGATCAACAGCTACTACCCTGTCACTGCTACCATTAACCACGTATTTTCCAAGTGACTGAATTAGTATCTTCAAAACCACACAAATACACAGTGACGTTAACAACCTACTGCACCACAACATTTTTATTAGAAACGTCACTGTGAGAAAGTGTTGCTACTTTGATTTTTGCTTTCAACTTTCTAAGATAACAGTTCAAAGAGAAAAATTATTGTACAAAATGTTTAAGAAATCTTAGGAAGGTTTTCAAAGACTGGTTTAACTAAATCTGCTTATTCCACCTACTCTTCCAGAAATTTATCTTTTTCAGAACGGAGCGCTCACTATCTCACATTAGTCTCAAAAACATATTTGAAACAAATCTGTTCTCCATTGAGAGAAAAAAAAATACAATAAAAATCAGCTTAAAATAAATTTATTAAACAATACAAAAATAAGCATGCTGGAAATCAAGATACATAAATAACATACAATGCAAATGAGAAATGGAACACGAGACAGGTAACTTAACAACTGAGCCAAAAAGTACAACACAAATGCTAAAATAAAATTTAAAAAAGCATTTACATTTCTAATGAAATGTTAATGATGCTGACAAAGAAAAACAAACAAACAGCTAAAATGCTTGAATATCAAGAATTGCTATTACTGTAGCACAGGTGAACACTAAAACCGTTGCAGACTTCAAACATCCAATGCCTAGCCTCTATCCACGCATTCGTTCAGACCCGCTCACCGAACACAATGCAGGCAAGGGTGAGTCCTCCTGGCAGATCTATGGTCCCCGCCGCCTGGGTACCCTGCCCTGAGCAAGAGCCATCGGCAGGCAAGGCAGGCCAGAACAAGAAAGTGTTGGGTGTAGGCAAGTTACAAAATAATTTTTCCAAAGGAATCTCCTCCTGACCCCTCCTAACTAGAGGCTGGCTTAAATTCTGAGACAGGCTTCAAAAGCATATATTACAGAACTGTAATACATCTATCTAAAGTAAGGATTGTGTAAGCTGTACCCTAAATATTCTTATTAGACATATTAATGATCTAGTACTTTCCTTAATTTTACATTTTCCCATGCAGGACTTGCCTCTACCATAAGTTTTGTATGTAATTGACAAACATAAATACAGTAAAGCTTTTCACTTTCAAGCTGAAACCCATATGGAACAATTTTCCATCGTCAACCACGTTTTTAGAATTAGCTTCAAATGGTACTAAAAGAAAAATCAGAAAATGTGTGTAGAATTAGATCAAGCAAATCCTGCATCATACGTTTTCCTTTTTTAATTAAATCAACAACATGTCATCACTGTAAATACTTTTCATTAGCAGCACAGACACATTATGTCCCCTCTTGCAATTGAGGGTATTTCACGTAAAGACATGTAGTTTTGCAGGATCTGAATACTTGCTATGTCTCTGTAACTACTAGTTTACTGTAAAATCCTCAAATGGGTGAGATGGTTTTATAATTCAAGATTTTTGCCTTTACTTATTTTACTTTATTTTCCAAGGTAAACACTGACAAACCTAACCTTATCATCAGTGGTAAGATTATAAAACTGCTATTATTCAGCAATTTATGACTGACACTCATTACTGCCATCTGCACCACAGATTTACCTCTTCATCCCAGTCGGACTTCAAATTCACTGCAAACTGATGTTCTGTATTGTTTTGCCTAAACATTTTAATCCTAGGCTTCAAAGACAGGAAGCCCATCCTTTTACAATACACTGCTAGATGAAGATTATTCACGGTTTAGTCAGAGCTTATTTCAAATGTTTATGCAAAACTAACAATACCTAAACAGGGTAATTAAGAACAGCTTGCTTACTCAGACAACATCAGCTTTGCTTTATGCACCTTCCTTAACTAACAAACATCCAGATGGGACACAAAGGGGCAGGAAAAACCTAACTCTCCCCTTATGCAAAACTCACGTACGAATGCATTTTGGACTCTGAGATAAACTAAAAGGAGAGGGATTGCGGGAGGGGGCAGGGAGAAGGGGTAGAGGTGTTACTACGGAACTATCTGTCATTGTCTCTTAAAATACTCACCCAGCTATTACCATTTATCATTACTTGCACAAGTTTTCAACAGTTTTATAAACATGTCTCTGCATGATGTGTACCAGGGGTGGGATATATCAAATTATCTACAAGCTTTTAAAGGGGAAAACTTTATAAAAACAGAATAATTTTCTAAGATTTTTAGCATCATTAAGAATCTAATCTGCAAGTATCAAGAATTTAACAAGCCTGCCCTCTGTCCAGCATTGCCTACTGAGCCTATTGGAAGCTTACATAAACCATTTCAAGATACACTCTACTCAAGACACTCAAAATTATCAAATTATGCAGATTAACACATGCGGTTGCCTGTAGAAGAATGCAAATCCTGTTTCTTAGCAAGCTGACAGAGATGCAATCTCACTATCATTTCAAAAATAAGTAGCAATTAATGACAACTTTTTAAAAAAATTTCAAAAAATGTGTAAGTAAATGAAACCTCTGGTCTTATATATGAACATGCACACACACTAGGCGTTGAAAAATAAGTTAATTGTAAATGGTTTTAATAATATCTACCTACCTCCTTTACCCTGAATATATTTTCTGCTTCCTACTTGGTTGGTTTCCTCTCTAAACCCAAGATTGCTCAGATTCCTCTCTAGGGTGGAGGCCAGCATGATTAGTAAGGCGGACTTCTGAGTCATAACTACCAGCTGGCAGTACGAGCAGCTAGCAAGACACTCCAAATAGTTTGGTAAGAAATTTTTCTGCTGAATTAGTTAGCTTGCAGACAAGGCAGGTTCTCCCCCATCCCCGCCTTCTCCCTGTCCTCCTCAGCCATTTTTGGTCTTTTTATTTAAATGTTAGCATTAATAATTATGAAAGGCCTGATCAAAAAATACATCTAATCTTCACTAGCATGGCATATCCAAAGGATCCATTTCTGTTTGAAGCAATTTGAAAGCTTATATCAAAAAAAAAGTGGATACAGTAATAACATGACTCAGAACCTATCTATCTCCACCTAGTATAGAATTATTTAGAAAAATTGATGAATTAGCTGTATTTTGCTCACACCATTTTACTTTATATTTTAGTTAAAATTCTTTTGTCTTTACATGCTGACCCTGATCAGACGACACATCTAAGTTCTTGCTTAGCTCTCAAGTTAATTTACTGAAAATTCTCAGATAAAACTAAAATAAACAGATATACACAAAAGTGGTATATCTTTGAAAACGTTCAGATTTACCTTTTTCTTTTTTTGAAGTAAATGTCTTTTAAGTAACTACAAGAGTCAGTTAACAGTTTGGGGTTTTGCTGTTTGCTTTCCCCTCCCCCTTGAACTTTGACAGTCTTTTTGGTATAGCATACAGAATTTACACAAAACGTATATATAAATGAAACACCAGGCAAACAATATTCAAATCAAAGTTAAATCTAGAGATGCTTGAGGGTTTGTAAAATGAAGAATTTAATGAAACTAGAACCCATTCGTTTAGTTTTGCTCTCCCCGACCTTCCATTCTATACACTACGGTTCTGGAGATGTCCTCGTTTGATTCAGGTGACACTTTTTTCCATACTGTTTCTTTTAAAGCAAGTTCTTGCTGGAGATTCTCATAGTCCATTGGTCCAAAGGAATGCTAGTTGTTCAAGCAACATACATTATTTATTAGTGTATTTGAAGAAAAAAAATATCTATACTTGCAGTCAATCCTAACAGACTCAAGTTTTTCACTTCTTCACATAAACTGTTATTTTGGCTTTTCCAGTTATAAAAAATTCAAATTCCAAATTGGGTATTTTTTAGATGTATACATACAAATAGAAGCACTTTAAAAATCATTCTACTGGATCTTCTCCTATTGAAATCTTCATGCCTTAGTTAAAACATTAATCTTAATAAAAGCAGAGAGGTATTCCTTATCTCAAGCACCCTCACACTTTTATCTTGTGTACATGTAGCTGGAGTGGATTCAGTTCATTCCCAGAAATTGCTCATACCGCTTCCTTAGTAACAGGCACTTGTCTACAGCAATATAACACCTGCATTCACTGCCTGTGCAACTCGCAGCAAGTCATGTGGTCTCAGAGATAGCACTGTGAAAAAATGCTCAACATACATCTCATGCATTGTAGCACAGAACAGAGAGGCTGAGCCCACCAGCTGGTCAAATCTTTATTAAAGGCAACCAGAACAGTAAAACTCCTTGAAACTTTCATCAGATACCGTATATTTACTCTAGCAAGGGAGATGAACTGCATGAAATGGAGCTACAATATGAAATTCTACTATACAAAACCCTGTGATAATGTGGTCCACCCAGGTAAGTGTCCACTAATAACGTAAGCTAACAAGTTTATTTGAAAACTTTGATGCAATACATGTCATTGAGCAATTTTGCAGTTAGAAAACAACTTGATGTCTACAAGCAATACTCACTAAACACACATATTAACTTACCCGCTGATCACCACCTTCTCTGCGAGGATCAAGCTTTTTTGCAAAGTGTCTCAAATTATCGTAGTTATGGAAATTGCACAAAGAAACCAGATCCTGCAAATATTTAGAGAACACGCGTTGTTATTTGTGTATGAGAGTCAAATGCGTATGAGACTATAATAATACTACCACTTATGTTTTACATCATACCCTAGTAACTTAGGCCAGTCATCAGAGAAGCATACTTAATAATTTAGTGCCAATGTCAGTAAGGCCTTTTGAACATAACACAATGATATGATTAAGTTCTAATAATACCTTTAAACTCCTTTTTAAAGTAGTACAAAACAGGTAGCAATTTGCAAAATATCTGTTTTAATGTATTTCTACTCCAGCTGTATTAAACACTTTAGGAACAGAAAGCATAGTCTGGGCCAGTCTAGTACATAAAGACTTCTAAATTCAATCAAAAGAATAAAGCAAGAAAAGGTGTGACATAATTTATTTTAATTCACTTTGAATGACAATATGAAATGTTATAATTACAGAACTTTGCTATGCTGTTGTATTTTTAAAGTGACTACTACATCATATTACTTGCATGCCATGATGATCTATCCGTTTTTAGGTCTCATTACAACACAGAATAAATGCAGTAAATCCTTCACCTACCTACTGTTCTATGATTTTATTTAGATTATCAAGTAGAAGACACGTTCATATGAAATATCTTAAAACACCTAAATTACAATTATTAAGTTCTCAGTACTCTTACTTTACAGCTGTACAGATGTTAGATAAATAAAAGTATGAAAAGTTTTAACTGCTGCTCATCCACATGAACTAAGTCCTTGCACACTGTAAAACCCATGCTGTTATCAATAAGCTAAGTGAAGACTAGTCATACAAGTCTCCACCCCAGGAACTGAAGTTCATCCAAACTAGTATCACTACAGCTTAACTGTTATCACTACTTTAAAAAAAAAAAACAACCAACAAAAAACCCAACAAGAAAAAGCCTGGTTATGCCTTCAACTTCCAATGCATTAACAATAATCTTATATTTCCTATGGGGCTCTAGATAGCCTACTATTCTCATTTTCGAGACTTTTTTTCCCCCATTTCTAATTACCTTTTTTTTTTTTAACATTCTCCTCTCCCACAGAGCATCTTTATTAATTATTACAATGTACTCTACACAATCGCTCCTGCTTCTAATGCTGCCATCAACAGACTGTCCACAGCCCTTTCAAAAGCAAGAGAGACAAAGCTAGGAAGAGCTTGCCCCAACAACAGGGTCTGACATATGAAGACCTTTTTATGTCAGATTATTCACAAAAACCTGTTTAAAAAAATATATCAGAATATTTCATGGAATCTTTTTTTTTTATTGTAATGAAAAAAAGAGTTGCATTTCCAATGTTTTGAAAACTGTTTCCTTTATGACTGGAGAGGAAAAGTAGTCTATAAATAAAGCTCTACAGCTTCTAATGCAGCATACAGAAGGACCAGCTCCTTTGTTACTACTTGAATTGTTCCTTTTCAAAGCTTTTCCACAATAAATTTCTCCAGTGTTTTTGGCATTGTGTTTTCTAAATCCTCACTGAATTACAGTGTTAATTATTACTAAAATCCAAACATCTCTTATTGGCCGTTCACCCTTGGATCAGATGAATCTTGCTATGTATGGAAGAGCAATTAATCACTATTTAATTCAGTTAGATCTCAGCTATACTAACTGAAGCTCAGTAAACATCAGCTGCAAAAGAAAAAAAAGAAAAAACAAAACAAGACACTAAAAGTAATGCTGCTTACATGACAAAAGTGAATTCCTTTAACACTGTTGCCCATCTTGTCCAAAGGAGGTGACCAGCACATCAAGCCCATGACATTAGGAACAACCAGAAGAATCCCACCAGCAACTCCAGATTTTGCAGGAAGACCAACCTATAAAATAATCAGAGAATTACTGTCCTCTGCAAATATTATTCACTATTGTAACACAATGCACTAGCATTTTACTTAAGATTATTATGCAGCTTTTATAAAATGTACCTTTGGAAAGTACTTTAAGCTGTGAAAGCATTATTACTTATCTCTTTCTAGATAGACAATAACCTGAATCACGGTTTGTGGCAACCCCAGGTATGCGATGGTCAACTTATTTGCTCTCAGCAACACAGAGAGTCAGTAATAGAGTGAAAAAGATAATTCAAATCTATTATAAAAAAGCAAGTATGAGTAAGCAGTAGTACACAATTGTATCTGTCATAAACAGTTTGCAACAAGGGAGTAGTACAAAGCTGTATACATTAAAAAAACCTTACTGGAAAAGGTAAAAAACAAAACCCAAGAAAACAGAAGAGTCTGTCCATAAAGCCAAACAATAACCTACTTATTTACAATCTGGATAGAGGTATTCCTTTTTTCCAATAGGAATTAACATGTCACATATCCCCATAGCTCAGTACGCAGTAACTTTTAGGTCACACAAAGTATCATAATCAGTTTTACATGTATACAATAAGGAAAAACTAAAAACACTCAAAACAAAATGCTGAAGACACAAAAAAGATGCAGTGTATCTTGAAATACTTACATATAAGAGGAAAATAGAAGCACGGTACATATGCTGTGTGTGACAGGCACTTTTACAGCACATGAGAAAAAAATACATGAAACAGCCTGAGTCAATGATGAAAAAGCAACATCCTTTACTCCCATATAACAGGGTTTCTTCAGTTATGCTGTTTCCAGTTACATCTGTAACCTGTTTCTCTCATGAACAGCCTCTCTTGAAGGACAGTATTCATGTTTCAACATGAAAAGGATTCTCAAGTGGGAAGTGGCAGAGAACAACAGTTAGTACTATAAGGTATGGTCTCCTAGTTGTGTCATGAATTCTAGGTGAGATTTTCAATTTCTAAACAATTCATGTCATGTAACACCGCCTCCCCTATCCCAGAAGCAAGCCAGCCCTGGAACATGGAAAACAATAGCACAGATTAATCTGCCTGGTCAGCTATAATAAATATCTGAAAACTACTTACATGGAAGGCAAACTGCCCTGAGAAGTCATACATGCCACAGGAATGCATTAAACTCAAGGTATTCCGGACTGCTTCAGGACTCAGTACTCTTTCACCAGTGATCGGGCAAAAGCCACCATTAGCCAGAGTTGCTGCCATCACACTTGCCGACTCACATGTTACTTCTATTGAGCAAAGCTTATGAGAAAGAAATTGAGATTATAAGAACTGATACTTCTAGCACAATAGAGCCAACTATAGCAGGATCAACAATCTGTCTCTATAGAAATAACATTTCATAAAATAACTTGTAGCATAACATCTGTTACAGGTGATGCTAGTAGCATCAACTAATATGGTCTGAATCTTCCTACTATAAAAATCCCAGCAACAGTGTTTGTAAGCCCTCTTAATAGTTTGGGATAGTATTTTACATGGGTCAGCGTCTTCGCTTGACTCCTCCCCCCACCCCCCTTACATTCCTTTGAGAGGAAGAGGTCTGGAAAACAATCTCAGTATTTTGCATCTGCTTAAATGGCAAAGCCACAGAATGACTGTTTTTTTCAATTTGAGTTTGTTTTGTGTGGGGATTTTTTAAGCTTTAGAAGACCACACGTATCTATCAAAAGTACATTTTAAAGCTGCAAACTCTAGCACATGCAAGTCTTAATGCCAGCACTTCCTGCTGATGCAGCCTTATTTCACCCTTTTCTCGTATATGCGTTTTGATATATTAATGATATGACCACACGATAGTTTCTCCCAGGATCCCTGCTTCAGTACAGACTATACATACTTTGGTGACACATCAGGAAATGTGATGTGATGCCATCACCTGATGCTGCCTCATTTCTGCAGAAACCAAAAGATAAGCTGGTTTCAACCTGAAATGCTACTCTGAAAAGTAAACAGACTAGTGCTTGTATTCTTGCTTTTGCCAAAACAGTCATTACATGATACTTCATGAAGTTACCTAAGCCAAGTTTGCATGAGCAGTTAGTTACTACCTGGAATTCTTATTTTCCGGGTGCCAAACTCAATACATCCTAGTCCAATCAACTGGAGTTGCAAATCAAGAGATTGTCAGAGACGCATCTAAAATGGCAACTGTGTTTTAAACATATGAAGTATTACATAAGACCACCTACTTTGAAAAAAGTGTTTCTAGGTTCTCAGTTTAAGCACCTGCATTTTGTACCTCAGTTCTCTAAAATGAGAATAACCCATCCTCACTTTACAGAGACAACAGGAAAATAAGTTTAGTCCTGTTCAGAAAGTTCCCGGTTACGCAAAGGAGGACGGAGCATTACAGAAAACCCAAAGAAAAGAACTAACTAGCCTTCTACGTAGAATCTGAGTGTTGGGAAGTAAGGGTTGTACAGTGAGAGGAAAAGAAAACAGAATTGCTGCTCGGGTATGAGCTGCTGTTTCTCTGAGTATGGAGTGAAAAGGGGATTTTGCAAGGTGGGGGGGGGCGGGGAATGTAAGAATGACAGGCAGTCATGAAATTAGAGATCATAATGCATGAAAATGGGTCCAAATTAAAATACATCAGAAAAGTTAGGTTTGTCATTTCTTAACTTATGAATAGCTTTGCAGTCAGAAGCGTATCAGGACTTGAGGCAGTGGGATAGGAAACATTTAAAAAGCATGTTTAAACAGTAAATTCAAATACATTATCAGTTTTGTTCTGTAATAACAGAAGTTCAGAGTAGACTATTAACTTCCACCTAGTTTCAACTCAACAAGAGGTCAGCTTCATAAACAGTCAGTGGGTTTAAAAGTTAGAGCAGGTGCATCCCAATACAAAAATTCAGATAAAATTTGCATTTAAAAAAATCTCGTTTATGATTTGCATAAGTAAAAGCAAGTCTCATGAATCAAAACCAGATTCATTTTGAGAACTAAACTCTGGATTTCTTTTTAAACCATCCCAGATGGACTGAATCAAGCAACTCAACTTGAACTGCCTCTTGAGAACTACATGCAGCAGAGCTGAACGAGTTGTGAATGTTTTAACATTAGGAAGCCCTTACTGAGGAAATACCTCACGCTTGCCAAGTTCTCATTTTGTGACAGTGGCAAATAACTTGCTGAAAACAAAAAAGAAAAAGAAATGGGGGAGGGGAGAATATATATGACTAGATTCTTTGTTTTACTCATAAGCATTGAATTAAACAAAAAGGAGGAGATATTCACATTATTTCATTTACAACACTACCCTTGAGCATGCATATGCTATTTTAGTTACACACTGAGTTTAAAGCACTTCACAGTACAATAAAGAGCAGCAACCCAAAGAAGCAGAAATATTTTGTCAAACTCACTGAAGTAATACAAGACATTTTAAGGTTCTAAGTACTAGTGTTTTAAAGACTATTGCTAATTTGCATTAGCAATAAAGACACCTAAGACACATCACTTAACCATAGCAAATCTGGATACATCATTCATTTCCAAAACAGAATTTAACAGAAGCTGACAAGTTTAACTATAAGCCGTTAAAGCCTTCATATCTATGAACAAATCAGCTTCTACTGCTTGTAATAGTAATTCTAAGTCTATAATGAGTCTCAATTTTAAAGTCAGTTACCTGGAAATAGAAGTCTAGTATAGCAACCATATCCGTGCCTTCAGGAAAGCACTGAGGAAAAAAAATAGAGAGTCTTTAGGTAAAATTATGATTTTTTTTAAAAAATACCACTTTTAGAGAGACATAAATTAAGCTATATTCTTTGTCAGCGTATTTAGCATCAGGCAGATTTAAAATTAAATAGAATTAAATAACAAGTAGAAATATTAAATCATGTCGGATTTAACAATGACACAGTGCATTGAGGTCAATAAGCAAGGTAGTCAAATACTTTTCAGTACAGCTTTCAACATCTTTAAATCAGTAAACTGCAAAATGCATCTAGGAGTTTTATAAAGTCATCTGTACAGCACAGATTATGTGTTTTACGACAAATAAAATTATCATGGCTATGATACACAAAAGAGGTTACAGGTGTTCTATTAGAATGACGCAAGTATCACTTTAAACGACAGCTTTTTGAGTAACAGTATGAAAACATATACAGTGTTAGAACAACTTAAGCCATACTGTACATGAAATAAATTAAAAATCTTCACGGACTATGAAAAACCCCATCACACAGGCTTCAAAATACAATAAAAAAAGCGAGATCAACCTTTTTTTCTTTCAAGTAATAGCCGATTGCAAAGTTTCTATCTCCACTCTCTCTTTCGGACTGGAACCTTAAAATAATTAAAAAAAAATGAGACAAGACAACATGTCAAACTTTCAAAAAATCGCTGAACTTCTGAGTTGCATAATGTAATTCAATAAAACTGTGTGTAAAGGATACATCACTTCTGAGCATGTTCTACTAATAGGACAGAAGTCCATAGAAGCTCACCCCAGCACACCCAGTTGTAGTGAATTAGCTCTGACACCCAAATACACACAGTACTTGTTGCCTACACATACAGAAGCTTACTTGGAGATCAGGCAAAGCAGCATGAGATCCTACTCCTCGAAACATAGAATCATTTAGGTTGGAAAAGACCCTTGGGATCATCGAGTCCAACCATCAGCCCCACTCTACAAAGTTCTCCCCTACACCATATCCCGTAACACCCCATCTAAACAACTCTTAAACACATTCAGGGGTGGTAGAGTCACCCTGGGCAGCCTATTCCAGTGTCAAGTGGAAGAAGTGTTTCTGAAGAGGCCATGGTGGAACGAAACATTCCCCAAGGAGCTGTAGTGAAAGGGTCATTCGCTGCCAACACCCACCAAACTAGGGAGGAACCTGAGGATCAAGCTGCAGGTCAAAGAGCGACCAGACTGAAGGCTGCACTGTTTGTCATGATGATTAAGTTCAGGATGAAGTCTAATGGAGGAATCTGTATGTATACAAGGGTAGGTAGTTCTCATCTGTCTGTTTGCTTCCATGGTAAACACTTTTACATTACCAAAGCTCAGGAGAAACACAAGTTATCTCATTTCTCTCCTCTGCACGTGCGTGCCAACCTGGAAGCAACTCTGCTATATGGAATCTTTATGATTTTACCAGTGCTGCCTCAAAGAGCTCTCAAGATTTGGGAAATTGTTTTAGAAAAAAATTTAAGTATACAAAATAAAGAAGCACAAAGAGTCCTAATTGTATAAAGTATGCTTTCTAAACATTTGATATGCAGCCATCAACATGCAGAGTTTAATTTTTAATATGAATGCCAGGAAGATAAGTTGCACTTACAGCTCTCACTGCCAAAGCCCCACCAGAGCACTAAGACAGAATAATGAAGTTTCAAAGAGGTAACCAACACTTTTAGGTGAGATATAGCCATACTGATGTCAGAGACATGCACAACTTTAGTTCTGGTAAATTTTAAGCCAAAGACAGCCTCTAATATTAGGGATGAAATGATGGTTTCAGTGTAAGTAACTAAACTTTGCCATAAGCTCAACATGCCAACTATCAGCTGGCAACTACCAACTATTAGTTTCCATCTAACTTCATTAAGTAAATAAAAGCTACTTACGTAGCATTACTGAATCCAACATACTCATTACCAGCCATTTTATTCATGAATTGCATCACCTGTTAGAGACAGAGAGGAAGGGGGGAAAAGAATGCTAGCATTTTCAGACATTGAAGTTATACCTGATGAACTTTCAATCCAGCCTGACCCTAAATCTTGTAACACAATTTTACAAATGCAACCTAAATCACTAAATGTTTAAACAACCAAGTACAGATAAAAAGACAAAACATTTGAAATTACTAAAATTTCACTTGCAATTCCCTCGCTATCTTGAGACTTTCACCACTGAATTCAGTTAAAAAAGGAATGTTGTAACATTAACTTACGTAGTCAAATTTTTCTGCGTTATTTGCTCCTTGCTGCAAGAAAAAAAAAATAATTTACAAAAATTGTTAACACAAGAAAGACATTAGTTCACTTAACAGTATTAGGCTTTTTAATGCATATAACTAAGTTATGAGGCTAATTAAGAATAAGGTACTACAATCATTTCATATATTAATGAAAAAATTAACATGTTAGGTAAGTAAATCTTTAATTATCATTTAAATTAAATAAACCTATAAGAGTCTTATCAAACACCTGTATGTTGGAAATGAATTTAAACTGAAAAAGGTATGCTTTATTTTAAGTGCTCTCTATTCAACTTTACGTGTTTAGCATAAGTAAATGTAGTAGTTAAAGCAAAAAAAATACAAAAGTAACTACAATCAGGGTAATTAATAATGAAAACACTAACTTTTTTTACAGATTAGTAACCCAAAGGTATTCTTATATTACCAACAGAGCTGAGCGTAGGAAAGTTCAGGCTACTGAAGTTAAAATATTTACATGGCTAGCGCCCATACTAAGAATTTAGATTGAAGACTTAAAATAAAGTGTTACCCCTTACTATGAAAATAATTGCGTTTAATCAAAAAGATCTGATTTGATTAATATCTGATTAATATCCTACCTATTAAAATTAAACAGTTAGAAAAACAGTATTTCACATCACAGAGTACATCATTGTGCTAACAACGTAAGGAAAAAATCTAAACCCAACTTAATAAGGATGCTAGTGAAACTTAATTCTTAGGGTTGGCCGGTTTGTTGTTTTGCGGAGGGGGAGGGGTGTTAATCTGGGGCTTCCCCCCCATTTAAGAACATTCTCAAATTTAGTAGCTGCCAGTTAAAGATGTATTAATTCTTTACAGGTCTCTGACAGGCGACCTTCCACAAACTCCTATAGTAAGGCATTGAAAAAGGGGCAGGAGTAAAAAAAAAAAAAAAGAAAATAGTGCATGGTATACTAGAGGGAGTTTTTAATTTTTTTTTTGAAGTAGCCAAGTAGAATTTTTTGAGGAAGTTTAAAAAACAATGGCATCACATACACAAGTGGAAACAATGCATCTGGAGAAGATGATTTTATAAATAATTTTAGTATTAAAGATACTCTATTTAGACAACAAAACTATCTGTTTAACGTATCTCAAACAATTCAGGACACTACCTGCACTGTGTTTAGTATGGGAATGGGGAAGGAAGTGGAAAAAAACTGAAGCTTTATATCAACCAGTATTTTACTTAATGAAATTGCAAAGCCAGTCTCATTTCCCACTCTGTACGTGGATTAGGGTGTTGCAGATAATCTTTGAAGCCCATGCACCAGCTCATCTACAAGAGGATGCGCCGTCGTACACGTATGATCACTAGCTGCAAGGAACACCACACTGCTTTGTCAAAATTATGAGCCAGTGGTTACCTTATGCTTAAAGGCTAATAACCTTACTCTTACAGGCAACAATCTCTAGCTAATTTGCAATAAGATAAAAAAAAATCATGATACATTTCATCAAAATGTTCCTGTATAATATACCAGAACACAAGTCTTAAAAATTTAATTCCAAATCTGTTCAATGAAAAATAATTAAAAGAAGAAATTACCAACTTCATTGAACTGTTGCAGTTGTCAAAATATTCCATAGATCCTAATGCTGTAAAATATGTAACAACATTTAAACCACAAAAACCTTTTCAACCTTTCAAATGCACAATGAACATCTTTTTCTGGGAAAGTGGGTCAGCATTAGTTATGGGATGCTGCATTGATAATTGTATGGTTAGACATGTATAATAAATTGAAACAAGTTCTTTTGTTAAAAAAAGAAAGAGGGAGAAAGGGATCATGCTTTCTACAAAAATGTAAATACATAGTACTTTTTTTTTGCCCAGTTTAAAAAAATTCCTAGTCCTTCAACAAAAACCTGGCTTTACCAGCAGCATATAAAATTGATGAGAAAAAGACTCAATGCAAAATTTTCCATATCAACTTGTTATAAAAAAGGTTTCTTTTTAAAATGTACATCTAATCTCATATTTCAGGAAGGAAATCTTCTGTATACTAACTCAGATGATGCATTTTTAGTCCTTGATGTTCCACAGACTTGTATAGGTACTTTATATCACAACACAAAAACATCGTTACTGAAATTAGAGTGCTCATATACCTAAAATATTTGCCTAAGTAATCATATGACCAAGACCTCAGTATGGATTTAACATAATGCGTAAGTAAAACAGAAAACTTTGCTTCCGTACACAAGATGACTAAAAAACCCGACATATTAGTTTCCCTCTTTCAGCAGCTGACAGAGGTATGCTGCTGCTCCTCCTAAAAAGCTGAAGAGACACAGAGGCAACACGCATTCTGTGATTAAAATCCAACTGCAAATATAAAATCCTAACATTAGGAATACTGAGCAACTTTTCCGTAATTTAAACAAATACAAGAGACAACAAAACTTCCGTTCCTGTACAAGTGCTTCTTACTTTTAGCTTGATCGTATAAGCTTCACAGTTTGGGGATACTGTGACATTATTTCTTAAAAAGCACTTTTATTTAAGTTCAAATGCAATTCATCTGTCTAGGACATCAAAGGAAATGTTCCATGCACTAAATCCACAAACACTTAGTACATTTACTGGAATATATGTTCATATACACACTTACTGTATACATGCTTGTGTGTATATACATATGAAAAAACACTTCTAAATGAATACAAAATGAAATTGAAAATGTGAAGATTGAAGCAGTTCGATAGGCAGAAAATTCAAACTTGCAGAAGATTCAAACTTGCAGCAGACCGCTCAACACAGTTTTGTTCAACACTGAAAACCACAGTGGACACTACGGCTGTCAATCATAAATTTGAACTTTTTGAGTGTGTCAGGTTTTGGTGATTTTTTTTTTTAAAAACAAGGTACTTTTATTATTTGTATTTCTACTAGAAAAAAATATAAGCGGTTGCATAGGTTGCATGCCTACATGTACATAGGAAAGAGACCACCCATGGATACTTACCAGAGTTTGCAACAACAAAATTAGGCAATATTTATAAAAGAAGTAGTTAATATTAGCCACTTTTCATTGATCAACTGTCAGTGTTTACACAATTTGATCACATAAGCTCTTACCATGTGTCTCTTGTTAAAATAATTTTTCAATTTTGAATCTAAGCCAAGCCAATACAAACCTCGGGATCATGAGAAGTTTATAATCTTCTAACAATAGAAGATTGTTTAAAAATAATTTCTGGATTTTTTTTTAAGCCATATTTATAACCTAACACTATACTGTGATGAAAACATCCAGAAAAAAGAAATCATAACACTATGTCAGAGTGCAAGAAAACATTTTTTACATTTGTGCATTTTACATTAACTGTTTTAATGTCTTTAGTTTTCTGTACTTACACACTTTAAAAATTTTATTTGTTAATCTTGGCCTGTTCTGTGAGAACTGGTGCCTTGAGTGCTTAGTGTGCCGTTTTCAGCTCTGAAATACTTGAGAGCACACTGTCACAGACAGTATTTGACCTACTAAGACCAGTACTATTACTATTTCAAATAATGTAAGAATTATTTTTGTGTCCTTCAGCTATGAAATATTTGCACGTGTTACGACTGAATACGTGTCATTTCATGTATCACTACTACATAATCTATGCAAGTAACATCCAATATATTTGAGTTATAATAAAAAGCAAGTGCAGAATTATGTGAACACAAGTTCTATCCAAAATTAGTTATCACAAGAAAAGGAATAAACCCAGGAAGAGGGGTAATGTCACCAAAATAAAGACAAGTATCTGGCAGAGAAGATCACAATGTCAACACATGTTTTAAAGTGGTACGTATGTACATACATTTACACATCAGTCTAACAGGAAGGATAACTGAAGTGGGTAGCATACAGCAATTAAGCTAAACCTGTAATATTTATCGTAACTATATTGTCAAATAAACCCAATAAACCATGCATTTTCCCACCCCTCAAGTATTAGACCATAACTATATACGTTTCCTAATTAACTGCATCCTGACAGCAAACAGACCCTTGGCACAGCTGGACAGGTTTTCCCACCGCTCTCCGCCTCATTTATTTTATGCCTTATCAGAATATTTAGAAAGCTCTGAAGTATATTGGGTACACGTTTTTATGTTTTGTACAAAAGAGAAAAGCTTTCATTGAATCAAGTTTTTTCAGGGTCAACAAGATCAGCATTTTCATCTTCCCATACACCAATTTCTTTGCAGGGACTATGAATATTGCTATGCTCCCCCAACACGTCTAAATGCTTCCCACGTTAATTCATTAGCATGGAATAACTCCCTTCACGGAGTGTTCAAGTCTATCCTCACTGTGTGTGTAAGATCGTGCATGTGGCTGTCAGCACCTACAGGATTTATACGTACTGTGTTTGCCCAGACCTTTGCTGTTACACTAGGAAAGCTTTTATCTACAGATACAATCCTGAGGCATACAATAAAAATGATTTAAGAGTAAACCCTTGTCCTCTCGCAATTCCTGCCACAGCCATCTGCTGCCTTCTATATATTTCACTCCGGACCCTTCCTCTTCATCTCATTTGCACCTCTAACACACTCCCCTCCCCAGGCAAGAAAGGTACATGGAAGTGGGCAATTGCTGACGCAACCACTGATATTCCTGGAGCTGACATGCTTTGAGAATTGAGTTCAAGGTTTAAGAAAAAACAACAGATCAAAGCATTGAAATTTATCCATACTACAGGCAATAAAAACTTTTCCCAGTCACTGTGATGTACAGAAAGCGGCGTGGTTGCAGAGCACTGAACCTGTGCTAAAACTGTACAGGAGCTGAATCTTCTTTCAAGCACCTGTATTTCCTTGGAGACATGGAAGAATTTACCATTTTCTCTAATACCACTTTTCCACAAGCTCCTGAAATTGCCACAATTTTCTTTTGATAACAACTATTTGAAAATTGTTATAACTATGCAATTTATATAACTAGTAATAAAGGCAAATGGCTGTACAATTACAAACAAGGGAAAAGGCCCTTCTTAAAAGGTTAAATTTTATTTCATTAGAACTGGCCCCCAGGATGTCCTTTTGCTAAATCACTTTTATTGTAGATGCATGCTTTAAATTGCTGGAACAGTCTGTGGAGTGTAATGCAAGTACAGTTAGAACAGAGCTATGAGTTAAGGCACCAAAATGTAAATACATCGTAGTTCCAAGCACATGACAGTAGGAGAATCATTTAAGCTGGTAAAAGTATGGTAAGTCATGCCTAAGCAAGCCAAACAAATGTACAACTTCACATGCACTTATGCTTTATTATTTATTATTATGAATAGCAAGGACTAAACATAACATTACAGTTTAGGTCTATGCTCTGTTCCAAGGTGTGTATAGCAAATTCTTCAGGCAGTCAGGACTACGTATGTGATGCTAAGAACTCTTTTTTTTCCCCTAGAACGTTAACATATTACATATTCTGACAAAAAGATTACTCCAAGCGTCATCTCTTATCCACAAGTAATCATAACTTCTGTCAGAATCTGAGGGCAGTTGTGCGCAAGATCATGTATACTAATAACTACTAAATTCGGTACAATTTATGTACATTTTGAAAGACTTTTATATCAATTTCTCAGAAAGAGATAAAATAATGAATATAAAAGGAGGTAAAAGCATTCTTAACACTGAAATACAGCAACAATCTCTCCATAGCTATCAACATGCTATCGTTAGATAAATCTGTCATACATGGTGACTTCAACCATGTTTAATAATCCCTTAATTTTCTTGGACTCCAGCAGCCATACACAGTCTTCAAGATATGCAAGACCTTAAATAAACAGAATGAACACAGAGGAACTGAGGGCAAAACATGGGTTAATGAAGTCATGTTTTCCAGAAAAACTAAGTCTTAGATTAGATCAAATATAAATGTGAATTACTTAAGTCACTGAATGGTTAGTAGGAATATTGTTAAATTCCAAATTGTAAAGAAGTTGCTTCACAAAAAATACAACTGTTAAGTAACTTTTTACCTGTGACCCTCTATGTAATTTTCTTCAGCATATGTTTAGTATGGTTAGTTATTCAAATGATAAATGGTATCTTAGTGGAAGCAGTACACAAAATAATCTACATTTTAATCACACTGAAAACAAATAATGGAGTGTGATAAGTATGATACGCGTCCATTAGACGTGCAGCTACCACATGCAAAAACATCAGTGTAATGCAATACTTTTTCATAAGAACATTACAGAAAAAAAAACCCACCCAGCAAAAACAATCCCCCAAACTTCTAACAAATATCACAGTTGCATGCAGTAAACAAATCCACGTTATCTATTTCGAAGTACATCATTTATCAAGAACTATGTGCCTTCTGCAAGAGACACATGCTTGTGTTTTGCCTTATGACCAGTAGGGCATGTTGGAGTAGGACTAACATTTTGACAGTTCAGACAAATGTGTTAAGTCAGATTTTAAAATTCACTATTATCCAAGTGAATTTCAATGCTCAGTCAACCCTTAAAAAATATTAAATGTGAATAAATTTACCTGTCATACTTAAGGCCATTTTCTTTCACCTACAGCTATTAAAGATAAATGTCTTTAAACAGGAGTTCTTACACCTTCTTTAAATATAAAATAACAGAAAATCATGATCTAGTAATTTTAAAATCAACAATTTGGAAATAGGAGGTAGGAAACACACTATAGCTAATGGACTTCGAACCATAACCAATTCAAAGGCTGTAAACAAGATTTTTAGACCTCTGAAGTAACAGTATTAAGTTTTCTACTTCAAAATTCCAGGGGACTGACATGTTCCCCACAATTCTAAGCAGGTACCCTTAAAAAAAAAAGTTGTTTGTATCAGTAGCTACCAAAAAAAGGCAGAAAATACAAGTACCTGGCAAACATCAGCATTACATGGAATTTACGCCATTTCAAGATATAGATAGCTATTCTAACCAAAAATAAAATACAGCTTTCCAAAAGTTGCAAGATCACGGACTAAAGATTATAAAGTCATTATTCAGCTATGGTTTACTCAGCAAAATACAGGTAACTGTTTCCAAATTCAGGAAAGCACATTTAACACTAACAGAAACTACGTAACATAGAAGTTAAACATAATTTAGTTGTACCGTTTGTTAATAGTGGACAAATTCAGTATTAAGACTGATGTGCGAATATAGTCCCGTTGCTCCTGTACAAATTACAGTATCTTCATTTCTTCTGCACAGCAAGAGATACTCTTGTAACTTTATGCTATATAAGAGCATTAGACATTCAGAAACGTATTTCTGAGTGCTATAAGGTACATTCCTGAGGACGTACTCTTAGCATTTAACAAGTATGAGGCAACTCTCAAGAGAATATCAAGTGTTGTGCAGTTAAAGAAGGAAACAAAATAAAAGGAAAAATGACTAATGAAAAAGACAGTCTTTCAGCTGCGCTGTTACTTTTTAAAAATTGCTAGTCTAATATTGCATTTGTTTGGAAGTGTTACTATTTCCAAAACATCAGAGCTTGTCTACCTACTAATGAGTAAACTACCATCAGGTACTGCACACACAGGATGAAAACAGTTCCTAATCCGAATAAGACACTTTTTCTACGTTTTATTAAAATACTCTGAGAGAAACTAAAAATTAACTTTTTACCTTGATTAAAGACGTGATCACGATTGCTCCAGCATTCACCATTGGGTTATGAGGCCTGTCTGTGAAATAAAGTTTTCAATTACAAATATACCCCAAGACACATTTGTCAAACAAAACTAGTCAAGTGTTTAAGTGAAAAACGATAAATATGAATGTATGATTTAACACTATGATTATGGAATATAATCCTAAATTAAAAATACTGTAATCCAATATTATACACAATTTTTTGTAATTTCTGAGCGAAGTATTTTACAGCTTAGAACAACTCAGCCTAATGCTACTTAACAGTCCACTAAATTAATCAGTTTGGCATCATTTATTTTCCTGAAAAATTTTGAATCCTCTCCAGCGTTCCAAGATTTGATCAATGCACCATTTGCACGTGGAACAACCCCTAAGGGACTTTCCAATTTTTCCTCTAAGTTACCAAATTTCAGTGATTTTAAAAGTGTTCCAACAAGTCCTTTAAAATAAGAGAATTCAAGTTCTTGAATTTCCTCATTGCTGTACATAAATACAATATCCTCATTCTCTTTAAAAAATCAGATGTTTCTATTGGCAGCTGCCGAAATAGAAATAACCATTTACTTATCCTCACTAGAATTTAACTAACTTTATAACTGACTTGCACATACCTGCTACACAAGTTTTTCTTTTTATCACTAATCTCCATATTAAGAGTGTTTTTGCATTCCCAGTCATTCTTGGCTGCTCATGTGAATGAATCACTTTTTCCCCCCCCCCCTTTTTTTTCCAAAAAAGCTTTCCTTATCAGCTGTCTTCGTTTCCCAAATACAAGTTTTCATTCATCAACATTTACCTCCTACAGTTACTTTTTTTTTTTAAACTAACATTTTTGCTGTGGCTTCTAACTAGGATATTGATTTTTGGGGGTTCTGATGTCTGAAAACCTCAAGCAATTCTCAATACATTAATATTGTGACGGGTTTGAATTCTTTTTATTTGCTGTTACTTTGTTTATCTCCGAATTCAGGAAAATATTAATTTAAAAAAACGACACAAAGCGTTCACTATTATACATAATACACACACGCACACTAAAAGGAACTTGAGATGATTGCTTTTTGGAGATTAGTCTGATATTCACAGTACATACACACACTTTCCCACGAAAATCACACCGATCATGGTCAATGGCACTTAGCCATCTATGACTAGCAGATAATCTCCAAAAATTAATCATCTCAAATTCCTTTTAGTATTTTTCAGAAAGTCAATATTAAAAGGAATTTAAAAAAATAAGAGTCAAGTTATTCTGTTAATGAAAAGGTAAGAGCAATACCTTCTGTCTAAAAAAGTAAAGCTCCCCCAAAATACATAGTGTCTACATACTATTTTTAAAGTTGTTAGTGCCATTCCTTATCTCTCTGCAACACTCATTAATTGTTCTCATTTAATCTGATTGTACGTAAGATCCACCTATATTGAAGGTCCTGTTCTACTTGCAAGTAACCTGGGCCAAATATATTTAACTTTTGATTAAATCCCGATTCTAAGTAGCAAAAATGTAGCGTTTCTATAACTTCCTAACTCTCTCCTTAGGGACCAAAAACCTGAACACAAGTCAAATGACCATTCACAGCATCATAGACTGCTGCTCAGAAGGGACATCTTGAGGTCATCTTCTCCCTCTCCCACTCAAAGCAAGGCTATTGCCAAGGTTACATCAGGTCAGCCATGCCTTTATCTTGGCAAGTCTTGAAAACCTCCAAACATAGCAAACCCTCTACCTCTCTAGACGTCCTGTTTCTCCTAGATGACAAGTTGACCCTAACATCCAACCTGCACCTCCCGAGCCACAGTGTAGGGCCACTGGCCCTTGTTATATCATCTGCCGCTACCAAGAAGAGTTACACAAATCGTCATCTTTGCAATTGCTCTTTAAGGGTTTTAAGTGGCTCCCAGGGGAGACTTCCAACTGCTCCTTGGGAGTTATATGCCCTGCATGACACAGCACCTTGGCAACCCTCCACTGGAGCCCTTTCCAGTTTTTCAGTGTTCTCCTTGAACTGGGGATCCTAACTCCAGACACACAGTCCAACACAACACTGGCCTCATGCATGATAAGAGCACACTGTCACCCTAATTTCTTGCTCTAGCTACACTTCTTTTTCCAGCTTCCTCTCATTAACATCAGATATCATTCCAGTCCATAAACAAGTTAACAGCTTAATTTTATACAACCGCTTCTAAAAAGTATTTTGATAGATTTTTTGCTCTTGATTCTTCTGCACATCTCTGTGGTTTCAATCTGCCACACAGTATAAAGCAAAAAACTAATTTCCAAACCCCACATCAAATATTTCAACAAAAAGGATGTGTAACGGTTATTTAGCATTCAGCAACTCAAAAGCTTATCAATGTGGTAAGTCCACACAACAGAATACACCCTCAAAAATTCTAACACATCTCATTTCCTTGAGGATGTCACCACTTACCTTCAATGTCGCGAGGTATTCTTGGTTACCTTTTCCTCTACTCTGACAATTCCTCTCTCACTGCTTAACATCTCAAACTACATGTACGAGTTCTGGCCACTTTACAACCAACAAACCACCATGTGCTGACCTCATATGAAGAATGGGAAGAACCTTCTGATGAAAGGAGACACAGGTTTTCCTGAATATGTGCTTCTGAAATGAAGTTGTGTTTTTTTCCCCCCTTGACGAGCCAACAAGGAACAATCATTGTTGGAGCCTTAACGGCTAAGGGGACGTACAGCAGTCCGGCTGACCACACACTAACAAAAGCTCTTCTTTGAGGGTCTCTCCTACTGCTACCTAACACCTCCCCATCACAGAGCTGAGTACGACACCTTCCATTAACTCACTGCTCCCTCTTCTAAGCAGAATAAACCCTGGTAGGGCATCAAGGTCCCAGGAAAGCAATTTTCACTATTATCTGGATAGCACCTGATAACGCTATCCAAACGCTTCCCATACATAGATATCTGTAATTGGCAGATAACCTGTTCATCTTGCCACAGTAGCTACAGCCTTCTTGAGAGGTGGTTGATGCCCCAAGCCTGTCCATGTTCAAGAGGCATTTGGACAATGCACTTAATATGCTTTAACTTTCAGTCAGTCCTGAAGTGGTCAAGCAGTTGGACTACATGATTGTTTTAAGTCCCTTCCAACTGAACTATTCTATTCTACAACAAAGAACCTCTCCACTGACTTCAGATATACTGGTGCTTTTTAAGGGCCAAGATGCCTTGTACAATGACAAGGAATGAAGATTGATACTGTAATTGCAACAGTTTGCCAAAGAGGTAAACAAACTCATCTATTAATCTTTAGGAAGAGGTATCAAACTCTGCAAAGCTAACTGACACACAACACTAAAAACGCACACACACTCTCTCTATATATAATCAAATAATAAAGACAATGACCTGCTCAGACTGCAACAAAAAAAAAAAAGAAACAAAACCAAAATCTTATACACAGCTTCTCTGCAAGCCTGGTATATTGCTGTATCATCTCATACTTCAGAGTAAATTCATGTTTTTATCCTTAATGAAAAGCACAAGTCGCAATAACCCTTCGACTTTAACAGGGGTGCCCTGATTAAGTCTAGCACTGATTCAACGATTTGCCTCTTGCATAAACAACCCACCTAACAGCCTCTGAATAGTAAATATATTCCTCTCTAATACAGTGCTGTTTTTCCTGTGGGAAGGAGATACTTGTCTAGAACAGCCTTTTACATAGAGAACTGCAATATATTTAATAGGTATACCTAAATTAAAAATAAAAGAAAATATAATTTATTTATTTACCTAAAAATCTCTCGACTGGACATCACTTTTGAATAGTGAAAAATATGTATTTTTTTAATACATGCAGAAAAAACCTGCTTGACAATTAGCACAATTGCTCCAGCAACCTGCCACGCAATCATGCCATACGTAAACTAGACCCTTCCCCTAATAAGCTCAAGTTACAGTGCTTTTCCTCTGCTAGTTCTGACCACCTTTTTGGTCCATCATTGGCCTTAGACTTTTCTTGTACAACTGCCTTGCAGTGTTTAAACACAGAAAGCAGAGGTTGCCACACATACACAATACACATATTTTAATACACAGAACAGTTCACCATGACGAGTTCTTTCTGACATTACATCAAAATGTGTTTGCCCAATACAAAAACTTAAAGAATTCCACCTTCAGCTAACAAAATCCTTCAGCAGAATAAACAACTTCCTGGCAATCCCTCAATTCAGTTAGAATGCAACATTTATTGCTGGACTAAGTTTACAAACAATTGTATTACTGGACTAATTCTACAAATAGTTATCCTCAAGAGAAGGTCCCATGTATGGATAAGAAATACTAACTGTACATATATACAGGTATTGTCAGACATGTTGCATCATGAACTCAGCAAGTATGAAAAAATCTGCAAACTGCTCGATGACCATAAAAATTATTCCTGATGATGCCTATTTCAGACACATTTTACTATCTACAATTCCTGATCTACTTCAATCAACTAGAATAATCTGCTTTTAATTAACATGGGAATTGCTTTAGTCCTCCAGAAATCGGAATTGTTTGATGGGCCATATGTTCCCTTTGATAAGAGTTTTAAAATTGAATATTCACAAGGCCGTAGAATTTTCCAAATTTCTATTGCACAGCATGGATTTTACTGAAAACATACATGATTCTTTTTTGTTATAAATTGGCATTTTTAGCTATGATTTAAAATTGTCTTGTAATATTCTCCGTTCTTTCCAGCTTGAATCTCAATACTAGTAAGCAAAGAAATGAAAGAACACTGTTAGAATTCTTTAATGTAGTCCCTACAAAAAAATACTTTTGGATGCATGTCTGGCCAGTTTTCAAATACCTGCATATCACTTCATAAAATCCTGATTACATGCATGAAATTCAACTACATCAGAATAATCAGAATGCAAATAGGTTAAATATCTGTTATATACATTTATTTTCAAATCTGATCTTGAAAATAGTTATGTATGCTCAAATTGCCAAATACTCTGCACATCCAAACTTCATACAACAATTTAAATCTACAAGTAAAGTGTAACCCCTTCTCCCTTCCTCCTCTAACAGAAATTCAATTTCCCTTTCTTTCCCTATACGTGAAGTGTTCCTATGTATTAGACTTCTACCTTCTGTTTTAGTCCTTCGTTTAAGAGGCTGTTTGGGTTAGTTCTAACACATTTTTCTCATGTCAGTTTTATCAGCCACACAAGCACATGCTTAAAAATTAAAATTTCTATCATGTAAACTTCTCCTATTATTTTCATGCACACTGGTCAAACTTTCAATAATACCAATTCTCCTATTGCATAACAGTCTTATAAACATCTTAAAAGTCTAACAGTAATACTACAAAAGCCCACAGCCTAACAATTCATCTTGTCTCATAGTTCAATTTTAAAAGTAGCAATAAAAAGAAGAAAACAACTACGATACTTTTGGTCTTTTCATTAAAAATTAAAAGAACAACAACCTATTGATCCAAAGGAAAAAATGGGCAATTTTCAGCACCATCAAAACTTTTTTATATGAAAGCTTTCTTAGGACATGAAAGACAGTCTTCTTCACACTGTACAACATAGTATTTGGAAAAACTAGGAAAGCAAAAACAAGACAGCAAAGCTTGGCAAAATGCTTAATTCCCTCTTGGAGATACATTCACACATTAGTATTTCATTACCACCTACTAACATAATACAAAAGAAGACATCTATTGTCAAGATCCATTTTATTTGTGAATTTGGAAAGATGATTTTAAGGTACGTACTAAATATAATTATGTATCATTTCTATATAAATTCAACACAGTCCTTGACAAAAATATCATCTAAGCCTTATGCTGTTAATTAAATATTAATTGCAATACCATGGCAACAGAAACATTGTCTGGTCTCTTACCGAGAAGAATCTGCTAGAAGAAACATTTGTGTTTCAGAGATAACATCCAGTATTTCCTCTAAGGCTACATGAGTCACCCTTCTCAGATTTTTGCCATGTTTTTAAAAGTAACATTTTCATGCTTGAGAATTAATATAATATGAAAAAGAAATAATCTAGGTAAGTACTGTACAAGAAATTCTTGCTAAAGTACTCCTGCCCCAGGAAAAAATAAAATAAAATAAAAACATTGTTTTGAATCAGTAGCCAAATTCAGTTTAGAATAATGTGTGGGAAGATGTGTTCAGTTTCGCCTTCTGGAAACTAGGCAGCACCCGTCTTTGGCACCAGCACCTGCTTCTCAGAGGGCTGAGAAGGGAAGTGATATATGTGTTCCTTAAAATCAATTTAACATCTTTGATTCTTTCACCACCATTTTACAGAAGGCACGATGAAGGAACACTTGCTACCAACTCAACTAAATAAATATACATGTCAAATACTGGCATTGTCAAAATTATTTTTTTTCTACAGCTGGGTACTAGCAAATAGAACAGAAGTTGCAAAGCATCTTTTACTAGCACTCTAGATTAGGCAAAAGTGAGTGATAAAGGATAAGCCTACCTTGCTGATGGCAAAATATTTTGGGACATTGTCTAATAATAAAACTTAAGATGATACAGTAAAATGGAAAGACTGTAAAAACTGTGTAGCTTGTGTTATAATTTTCTAAAATTGAGTATTTGCATTATTAAGTATTATATATGTCTCTTACCATCTTCATTCAGGAACAATTTGTTGAATCTTAATCCACTAGGCTCTTTACCAACATATCTGTGCACGTACTCTGTGCCAAGATCATTAACAGCAATAGCATATTTCAAAGGCTTTACACAGGACTGAAGACAAAATGGAACTTTGGTATCGCCAACAGAATGCCTGGGAAAAAACACAGATGAAGATGTTTAAAGTTTCCTGTTCGCCAGCTGTGGCAAGTAGAGACTTAACAAAAACACCCAAAAAACGAAAAGCAGATTATTATTAAGTCTCATATTGAGAAACAGAACAAAAAGATGTAAAGGTTTTAATAATAGCCTCCATAAGACAAGCATAACAAAGTCACTTGCTGGCGATTACTGCAGATGTAACAAAATAAAAGCAAGTTCAAAAATGGGGTTGTACCAGAGCAAAAAAAAAAAANTCTACTATTGCACTTAACCCTACTCAATTGCAAACCACATACTCAAAAGGGCATGACCTGAATATTGCCACTATACATATTTATGTCTATACAAACAAAGATGAGATCCAGTTCAGTTTTGGAATTTGAGGGCAATAATTAAATATCTGTATTTACATTCCCTTCGATAATGGCATAGGTATTTTATTACAATTATTAAATGCTATCTTTTGGAAGGTTTACTTTCAACATCTAAGTCAGACTGCATCTCGGAATGACTCATACAAGCAGCATATGCCACATCTAGAGCAAAAGGCTCCAAGCAACCGCTTGTCTGATGGCAAATTCAGAAGTGTATTTGCTGCTTTTCTTTGCAGAAAATGCGAGAAGGTTTCAGAGAAACTCACAAAACCGTTTTGGCATTATAAAAAACTAACATTACACAACATTGAGCATTACAAAAATGAGCATTATCAAAATTTTCATTAGTACATGCTATAATATCCAAAACAAAGCAAAACGCTAGTTTAAAATATTCAAAAAGGAGAATGTTTTACTTTTAAAGCTCTTTTACTATAAATAAACTATAATTCAGACACTTAAGCAGGGAGCTGAAAAATACTTCAACTCACTTGTACAGCTCTTCCTCTAGAAATTACAGGGCATGTGGCCAATAAGAAACAAACATACAGATCATAACAGATCACACTAAAATGATCCCCAGTCCACAGTCACCATCAGCAAGTCTGATGCTCTCTCAAGAATTGCCATTTCGCTTGGGACACACCAGTTACCTAAAAATTATGGTACTTGGAATATGCAGTATGACTATACCAAACCGCAGGACAGCGGAGACGTGCAAGCTGATGAATATCTCACACTGTTTAGACCCAAAGGTGGGCACAGAATAGTTCACCTTCTTTCTTAGCTAGATAGTGCGAGATACTCCTTTACTTTTGGGCTCATAACTGTCTCTGCTACACTGAGTCTCTATTCAGTGACTGTATCACTCAAGACATATCTGAGACCTATATGCACCCTTACAGGAGAAAGTTTAATAAACCTGAAAAGCAAGATCGTGTTAAGTTCTGTCCAGTCCATGTCTTCATTTTCTTTTTAAAGAATATGGATCTGAATTTTTTCCAGTTACGTGTAACGACCCTATAATAATGCTACAATAAGAATACTAACATGTAGAAAAGGAACTAATTTTTAAGTACATCATGACATACAGAAAAAAATAATGTAGCTCGAGGCATGGGTACTATTAGCAAAACCCTTCAACTGCCACGGATTAATATTACGTAAGCGTTGTCTCTACCTTGTCCTTTGGTAATCACTGAAATTACCCACAGCTTCATTACTGTGTTTGGATCGTAAGCACAATATAATCTAGCTTTAAATATATAGTATTTACAAATACTATGTAAAAATATTTTATAATAATAGCAAAATAATTAAGCTTAAGCAGAAAAGTTGAAAAAAATGTTAAGACAGATGACCAAGTGGATTTCGCTTCTTAAACAACTCCAATAAAGTTTTTTCTTTATTAAACCATGAGGTATCATGAAGTGCTGTGTATCATAGAATATCTCAAGTTGGAAGGGACCCATAAGGATCATCACATCCAACTCTCTGCTCCTCGCAATACATCAGATAGTTTAAATAATTGAAACAGCAAAATCTAGAAGTTAGAATATACCTCTGTCCATCCACTGTGCAAAGTGAGACACCCCACAAGTCAGGGCTGAACTTGGCCAGTTGTGGAATATAGTCAGCAACCTATTGCAATGTGAAATAAAACCAGAGACATTACAGCATCCAAAATATTTAACTATGTGTTAACATATTTTAATTAAAATAAATGCCAACAGAAACAATACACAAGTCACAACTGAATTATTCCACTAATAATCACCTAGTATATCTAAAACTTCATTACAAGTTATTATATTCATTAGATCATTATAAAATAAAATATTTTTTTCAATGAAAGCACAAACTTCAGCGCATTCTAAGAGGAATCTCTGTTCTATATTACGGCATGTTTAGCATTTTCAAATCATACGAAGTTTTAGCTTGTAACAAAGTTTGGTGTTTTTCAATTAATTTACTGAAAATAAGCACTAGAATAAACTTTAATTACTAACATAGGTATGGCGTGGACAACTATTTCTGTCGCACAACCCAGCCAGTTGTGTAGTCTCGCATAATTTTTTTTTTTAGACTAAATTTAGTCTGACAAATTATATAGCAGTTTTACAGTTTATGTAAAATGAAGAATAATGATATTTTCTCTATCCCTCAAAATTGTAAGAGATCACTGGAGGTAAGGAGCTTTATTTCTAACACAGTTTACAAGTTGCAGACATAACTGAACTTCCAAAACTATTTTATCAAGTTATCGGTTTACACTTTGCTATAAACATTAAGAAAATATCTGTCTACTTAACAAATATATTTGGGTAATATCAAGAAATCTACAGAAGTTTGAAGCTGAATTTACAAACAGGTTACCTTTCCTCCAGATTGTTTTTTAGCACTTTCATATAACTCATCAATATGCGAAGTAAACGACATAAAATCTGGAATGACAAACTTCCTCCTGAAAGCTTGAGTAAGCAACACAATATTACTTTGTACACACCTGCAAAGAGTTAAAAAAATTGTTAGTATTTTGACAAAGTACTGTCAAAAAGCCTACCTAAACAGCAATTACATGCTATTTAAATAAGGAACATCAGTCCCTTGAAGTTATATGCCTATATGAACAGGACTTTATTAGAAAGACTTCTCAGTTTTCCAATCCATAAATTATAAATAAATTTTTAAAAAATATTTTAAATTGTTTCATTGCATTTGCTTTCATGCCTTTTTATTTAAAGCCCTCTTTTGAAGTTTCAACTGTAAGCTTGTACTGCAAGGTACTATCAACTTGCCTTTAAGTAGCATCTATGCTTGCAAAAGGGATCTAAGCCACCCAGTTCCTAGGATTAGGACATGTGATAGCCACCTAACCCAACCCTCGTCCAAAGACTGCTAATTTCAGAGTTAGATTGGACTTCTGAGGTTCAGGGTTGGCTTCTCTCTTTCCAACTGTTTTCACCATGAACTAAACAAGATGACTGCCAACATACCAAACTGGTGTGAGTTTCCACTCTAATAAGAGCATAACCCTGAGGAAGTACTAGTACTCAGTAACATCTTCTAAACTAAACAAAAGTTAACAGTGACCAGTACTGAAAGTTTCTTGCTTCAAACTATCACCAGTTAAGGAATCTTTGCTGCTTTTTAACCCACAATACGTTATCACCCACACCCTCTGAACATCAGCCCATCTGGTACATTTAGAAAACTGATGAGGTAAAAAGGAAAGGACTTATCTAGGAGAAACAGAAGGAGGGAAGGATCAAAACACAAGCTGAGACACGCTGCTTAAAGTAGTGTGCCAGTGGGTGGGGGGTGAGCAGGAGCTGGGGTGGAAATCAGGAGCCATTATGAGGTCAGTTGAAATATGACCTGATAAAGCGTATTAACAGCCCTATCCCAGTGCAAGGAAGAGAAAGGGAGGTTTAACACCAAACAAACAATTTCCTTAACACCCTCAATACTATGCAGAAACAAACTGTTAATTCAGACAAACGGAAATTTAACATCTAGGCCCATATTACAAACAAGCACATACCCTTCCAATTAAGACTTGTAATTTTTTAGGGAAATACTTTCACTTGGAATAGATACTTCCAATAATCCTATTATTAAAAGTCATTATCAGTTCCAAATGAAGTTGCATGAAGATCAGTGAACAAAGAGAATTATCTTCCCTTTGAATCCCCCTCTCTTTTTTTAAAGCTTCAGTTTGAACTCGTTTGTACTTAGCAAACTTTATCCCAAATTTAGCTGACAACCATTTCAAATGCTGGAATGCACTACTCTCCACAAGTGAAAGAGAAACAGTGGAAAAGTTTCTGTTGTACAAACCGGTATCTTAAGAATCACTCTGTCTGTAATAAGCTGCTTTGATAGTCTGTTAAAATAGCAATTGAGTTGGTTCTGTTGTAATTTGTCATGCTTATCCACTCCTTTTTTTACATATCTTGCAAAAAAATCCTGTCCATTTCTGTTCCCTGCAGCCTCCAATTACAGTTACCTACTCCAGGTGCAACAACCCCTTTTCAAAAGTAATAACAGTTAATGGCAGTTGCACATGCTGAAGGAAAAACAGTGCACATACTCACTAGGCTTAACCTTCAGATGCACTTCTACATTGTCTGAATCACCTGGACGGCATTAAGAACTCTTGTAAGAAAAAAAAAAGTTCACTTAAACCTATTAGAGCAACTCAAGAAAACAAAGTGTGGAAAACAACAAGGAGGCAGTATGCACTGAAATACAGTCCTCTGATATAACATTACGTTTCTGAAACAGGAAGGGCATTTATACGCTTACCAATTCACACCAAGTCTAGGATTCAATAATTCAAGCATTTTAAGCTCAAGATTGAAACTCACTGCAGAAATAGCTATGCTGGCTAAGGACATTACTTATTTCTGCAAGAAGTTATTGTTGCTAGACTTCTGCCACGCTCAGTGTCTGAGTATTTACCCCAGTACTCCTTAATCCAGGCAAATCATATGAATTCACAGGCATTAAGTATGGGAGTTCAATTAATCTAGCAGGTATTTGGAACAGCTACTGCATTGACAGGAGGACAGGGGTCTCAATAAGCTTCAATGAGCAGTAATATTTTCAGTCAGCAGAGGAAACTAGCCTTGACAGCCTCTAATATTCTGCAACCAGCATCCCCCCCACTGGTTTGTGTTCCAGGTAACCCTTCGGAGACAAATGCTCTGAGGCTCAAGAGAAGTGGAGCAGTAGGAAAAGATCACAGGGAGGAACTTAAGTAAGTGAATATATTGATAAATAAAAATCTTTCTACAGTCAAATTTTACTAACAACACAGCTCTTACCTCCACATACTTTAGTGGTGTTCAGGACAGATAGACTAAAACCTCCCACCTCAAATTCTTCCATTTTTCCGGACTTCCCAGTCTCACCATAAAAATTCTGTCATGCCAAACCCCAATTCAAGCACTTCTTCCCCCATTTGAAAACACGTCTTTTCAAACTATAAAACTTCCCTGATACATTTGGGTTAGGAAGATTAGGATCTATAATAATTTTCACCGAACGTAACAGTTTCTGGGTGTTTTTGGAAACTGAATCTTTGGTCTCCAGCATAAAGTCAGGATCACTTTGTTTCCTTTATCATACAACTTGTTACATTTATCCTTTCTTTTTCACATTCTGGCTGGGCTTGCTGATTATTGCTTCCCTACACAAAGTAAATATCTGCTAAAAACAGTGTCTGAACTCCCACCAACTCTGAAGAACTGTTAGGCCATCTATATAGCTGAATGGACACCTTTTTGTCATGTTTGAAAAGCTGCAGTATAAACACTACAGAAAGGAATGCGAAACTCCATTTCCAACTAGCAAGACTAACTTTGTAGAAGTGTTCCATATATTCAGACATTTTAGAAAGAAAAAAGTGACATTATTTTGACAAAGGAGGTATTAACATTATAACATAGCAGAAGTCCTCTACATCTGTCAAAAGCTTTCTAATTGCTCAAACAAATAGGATGAAAACATTTATTAATACCTGGGTTGAGCATATCTAAAATGAAAGTTTTCCCTCAGGATTTGCTACACAGAAAACTGAGAGCAGCGCAGCCACGCAGAAGCAAATAGATAACGTTGCTTGAGATCCCGCATCAGAATGCCAGGTTTATGCCTAGAACACAACATCCCCAGATTGCTGCTTCCTACCTGCAGGTCAGGGAGATCTGGCTACCAACACCCCAGTTCCCGGACAATAAAGTGGGACAGACGGCACCTTGTGACAAAGGCTAAGTCTACAAAGACAAGTATGTTATTCTGAAAATGAACTGAATTTAAACCTCAGAGCTATAACCGTTAGTCAGTAGCTATCATCTCATTCAAGTTTACACCATTTTTCAAAATAACTCACTCAATTCCGATTGCCTCATGCCTTTCCTTCACCCTCTCCCCCATTGAGCAAAATATTGTTAGTTAAGAAATACAGCTTTTTGCAAGTCTTCTACTTTTGCTGTTAGCAATGAGCTGTGAGTTAAAGGAAAAGCTAAGAGCAGTAGGAGGATTTCTTACAAAGATTATTAGAAATTTTTCTACAAATTAGCTACAATGTCATAGAAACAGATCTATAAAGTAGGGTATGTCAAAATGTGCACACTTCATGAGGAAGATTAGCACGTACAGTCTTCCTATTTGTTAAGTTGCCTAAGTTTCATCTGACAACAGTTGGATAGTACTACTACTACTGTAGTAAGTATTACCACAGCTAGGGTACAAAAAAAAGAAAAAAATTTACATAGCAAGCTAACTCGCATGCTGCACTGCTTTCTGTAAGCAGGCTGTACTCCGCAAGGTATCATTCATGCTACAAAGACCACATGTTATGTTCTACAGATGCAACATGAACAGCTAATTCAAGAAACTTGTCAAGCACTCTCTCTGATACTTGCACCAGTGAAGCCTTCAAGAAACTCTGGAGATGAAAGATTAAAAACCCAAGCTGTTCTGCCTGTAACAGGGAGATTTTTTCCACATTTTTATTTAAGTGGAAAGCACTGTAAAGCCAGAAATCTTCAAAGGAAAGCAATTTTAGTCAAATTGGAGTCTAATGTTTAGAACAACTAAAAAGGTGCTGAAACTTCTATTACAGAGACAGGCAGTGAGCTAAAATATTTTACAGGTAATTTCTACTGGGCTCAATTGATTTAGTCAAGCTTATGCTACCACTACTCTATGTCACTTATCCTTGATGCTTTATTCTATCTATCAGCTTTGGATTCAAATTCAACAGGAGAATTACACCACTGACTTTTACATGTAGCAAACTGAAGCTTCAAAGTCCTAAGGTAAGTACAGCTGAGTAGACACATTATTACATTTCACACCTTAAACACCTGGAGGAGAACAAAAAATACAGGAATCCTTGTACAAGTCTCCACACAGCAAATGCAGTATGCCTAGGGGAACAGATAACTGAAGTTTGGGGGGTTTTAATTTATAAAAAAGGTTAACACCTGCTGCTGCGAATGAAAATCTATGTGAGAAGAGATTCACCTCTCCACCCTCTGCGTAGTCTTTATGTTCAAAACTCTTCCTACACAAGAAGCAACCACATAAGCTTTCCACAAATTATCACAGTAACAACCACTCCTCTAAAAAGGGGATCAAATCCTCGAGATACAACATAGAACACAGGCATTAAAATATTCAGCCCTCTAGTTAGCAATCACTTGTCCTTTTTTATATATGTCCTAAATATAGAGCCCTTGCCTAAAACGTAATTCATAGTTCACTATTACAAACAAGCCTTCTAGTACAAACGTAATGCATAATAGCAAAAGCATTTCCTTTCCAATCCAACCAGACACCCAGGAAGGTTTCTGACTCTAACAATTTAGAGCTGTGCTGAAAAATAGCCAGTGAAGACCTGGTCTTGAACTTAAAATACAGAAATTAAGTTAGTCCACGCTGTATCTTTAAGAAGTATCCCATGTTTGATCAAGGAGTTGACTGGTTTGTTATTTTGTCACACACACAGATATTCATTTTTTTTCAATGTACTTCCAAAAATGTTTATATATATTTTAAAATATATATCAGATACACTTTCTGTTTATATAAACTATGTAAACATATAATATAGTATAGGCATATACTGTGTACTATATATTTTATATACTTATATGTATATAATATGTAAACACACCTTTTTTATATACATATTTATTTTAAATTGTAACTGAGAGGAAATAAAACTAAACAGCATTAGCTCACAAATTCAGAAAATGCTACAGAACAAGAAAAATGAACCAATTTTGACAGAAGTATATTCTTCATGAAAGAATCAAGTTTTAGATATTATGTTATTTACCCTGTAAATGGAATAAAAACATACACTCAAAAATAAGTCTACAAATTTTATTTCAAGATTTAAGAGCCTCTAAACTTCGTCTTTTGGCAGACAAACTGTAAGTAGAGGAGCAAAGGAGTGGGCTTGGAATGAACTGAAGACAACCTGAACAGTGCTTATATTGTTCAGCTAACTCACCACAGACTTTTCTCACAAAAAAAAAAGTATCACTGAAATATGGCACAAAAATCTTTTCCAAAAAAGACCAAAGCAGTATCTAGAGTACCAACTGCTCTCATCTCTACATATCTTGAAATTTAACTTCACTGTATTTTTTTTTATATACTCACTTTTAGAATTAACTACATACATACTCACTATATCTCACTACAAAGAAGCAGCATCCCAAACCTCAGATTAAAAACTGATGATGCAGCGAGAGAGAAGTTTTATGTACTCATACTAAATACTCCATGCTGCATCGATTAATTTATTTGGCATCTGATCAAGAGTTGCAGTATGGGGTCAGATACACACGCAAACAACACTGATACAATAAACTCTTGCAGAGATCACACAATCTGTCTGCTGCGTGAAACCAGAGAACAAACTCATATGAAAACAGCATCAGTAGGAGTGTGTGTTTGACTCCCCTTCTAATTACACTTTGATTTATATACCTTATGTCCCTCCTAAAACAGCAGTCGGTAAACATGCAGACACCATTCATTCAGAATTATACATTGACAGAAAGCTTACTTTTTAAAAAGGTCTTTGTCCAGCATAACACCATCTGAAGTTGTCTGAAGGGTCAGTCTTAACATATCCATGCACTCTTTCAATCGGGGATCAGATGTACGTAATCCTGTAGATTTCAGTGCCTAATACAATAAAACAATAATTACTAAAATGAAAAAATATGCTTTTACAATCAAGTTCTCTACTGTTTGGTCTCCTTTATTAAGATAAGAGACAACTACCACTGTGCTATCAACACAGAGACATTCTGACACCTTATTGATCCTTCTGCCGTTTCCTTCTGCCATTTTGACTGCGTCTGATGTCAAAGAATTAAGGTCATTTGAAATCCACAGCGGTCCAACTACATTTTTACACAAGTGCAAATACTACCCAGCCCTGCCATAGACACAGATGCTTTCAAGCATGCTCTTTTGCGCAGCACAGAAGTGAATAACAATACTAGTACACTCATTCTCTTTCTCTTAACTGCAGAAAGAGTGAGGGGGGGAGGGGATATAATTACATTCCTTGCTGCAGCTAGCCACTTATAACAGAAATTCTTTGTTTTGTATTCTTGCATTTAGAATGTTAAAAATAACCTCGTAGTAGTTAGCTTTCTACAGCACTCTGGAACAGTAAACTTACAGTTATGAATTTATGAACTGGTATTTTTTCTTGTCCTTCTGCAATAGTATAGAAAAGTAGATCTTCTAAGCTCGGAAGGAGACCTTGCTTCACTTTACTGAAAAAAACAACCAAACAAAACATGCATAGATTAGTTTAGTGAATATTTTTATTTATACACATTTTTGCATTACTCACAAGTAGACGTATTTTCACTACCAATGTAACTCCTACCATTAATTTCAAAGAATACTTTTATCAGTGAACACAAAGCCTAATTCAGCTTTAAGCAGGGAAAAAACTGTACTATTAAGAGTAGCACGCATACACTTCGTAATAGCAAACACTTAACTGCAACATAGTCATGTTTTTACTGACATACATTTATTGCTAAGATTATATTTAGAATTCTTTTGGAGCAGCTTCATCACATTTCCCTCAATGTTACAGAGGATACGCATGTTGCTTGCGCAGAGGATAAAGTATTTATAAGACTCAAAGACCTACATGACTCTTAATGAAGCTGTACGAGAAGACTGACCCAATGATTCCACAGGCAAGAGAAAGGAAAGAGATGATGAATGTGTATTATTTTCTTCAAATTAGTCCTGGTTTTAGGAACTCCTAGAAGGAGTCCTAAAGCTCTTGTCCTTCTAGAAGCTTATGGAAGCCTCAACAGTTACAGGGAAAGCAAGCAAAGCCATCTGCAGCACAGTACAGTAACCTGAACCACCTCCAGCACCAGCAGCAGTAACTCTCATCGTGTGTACTTGGCAGAGGAAGTTGACATGCAGCATAGATACATCTTTAATGGTCACTATGTTTATCAATGTAAACACACTGGCTCTCCAAGAGTTCCATGTGTTAGCTATTTCACTCTGACATATGCTTCCTGTATGCCCAAGTTTTTTTGTAACCTCCAGCTCAACGTGAAACATGGAGGAAACCTACCAGATAAAGCATCAAGAAGGATGAAGCATCAAGATTCCAAGGAGAAAGCTCTAATACTGAAGCTTTCCCTCAAAGCCTTTAGAAGTTCTCTAAAAGTTTAACCTCAGAGTTTTGCCTTTCCTTGATATTCCAAGGGACCCTGCAGCAGGCAGAAGCACGTGTCTGTACTCAGTTTTTTACTCAAGCTCTTTACTAAAACTTACTTCCCTGAAAGTGCAGCATCATAGCGTACAGCTGGAATGTACACTTCCAAACTGCTAGAGGCAGTGATAGCAAAGGGCTTACAATCAATTCTTTTGGTCCCCTGAAGTGCTTGGGTTTGTTTCTAGACAAAGTCAGTTTAGAGAAGGACAATGTTCTGATGTTTGACAAGCAAAAATAAACAAACACAAAACAAAACAGTTCTCTAGTAAATGCAGACATAAACTAAACTAAAATGCAGAGTATGCAGTCTTACATTATTTTAGCCATCAATTTTAAAGCTCAATCTTATGATCTAATAATACGGGCAATGCTTTGTTACTATACTGTAATATATAAAAGTTATTGCCCAAAAGTAGAACACTCAGTAGCAATTTATCTATTTTCATGCATGCGTGCACATGTGTACCAAAAGCAGGTATAAGTTCTAGTCATGAAATTTTTCACAAAACTAGTAATTCTTTGAATATTGGTAGTCAGGGTTATAACTACAAAAATAAAATACTACAACAAAGGACAGACCCTAGGTAGGCCAATGCAATCTTACAGACTGACATTTAATCCTCCCTCCTCTCCCAATACTAGCTTACTCTAGCCCAACAACAGGTCAAATTTATGATTATTTTTAATAAAAATCTGATTATATCCAAATACTCTTTAAGACAACCTTTAGATAGCACTCGCCTCCTTCCTTTCCTCATAACTAGCAGTGAAAACCAGTAGTAAAAATCTCACTTCTCATTTTCCAATTTATTTAAAACAGTGTACTTACATACTGAGAACAGAAGACAGCTTTGTAAGCCAACAGAACTTTCCTTGTCTTCCAGTCTGGATTTTTTTTTTTTAAATGATGTTGGGTGACTAATGCACAGACAGGCAGGCAATTCAACCAAGACAAACACTTCCAACTACCTCAAGCAAATTACTGAACACCCTTTTTCCTAAAGAAAATTCAAGTCTTCCACACAGCACGTTGTGCTTTCAATCTTTTGAGAACAGTATGTCCAGTCAAGCCAACAGAACCAGAACTACTAACACACCAACGAAAGCTTCATCCTGTATCTGCATCCTAACTCTGCAGCTAGATACTTTGTTTTTTAAAGCTATGCTGAGTTACACCATCTACAGCCCTACGTTTTCCCCATTTACATGGAGCACATAACTAAGCTCTGCAAAGCATCGAGTTTTAAGGAATGTCTCTGCTACAAAGCTCGTTACTGGATTGCTGAAGGTCTGACAGCGGAAACTTTCATACCTCACTTTGACAAAACAAGCTGGCAAACACATCGAGAAATTTTAACTGATAACCTATTTAATTACAAGATTCTGAACTATTACTCAGAATTTTACAGCTGTTCCAAATGTGGAATTTCTATCTGGGAGGGTGCAGAAAAAAAAACCTCAGACACTCGACCAAGATTTTTATCTGCCTCTTCATAAGATTTTAATCTATTAAGGAGATGTGCACCTTTCACAGCATAAGTTCTCTCCTGACATAGTTTCCATATCTTTCACATCTGCTGCTGTTCAATATTGGGTCAGTCAGCCTAAATTAACAATGGCTCTGCACTGACTGCCAAAGCAAAGAGGATGGCATTCAATATATTTACAGAAAATCGCTTTTTGTCAAATAGTCCATCTTTTGATAAAGTTTATCAGCTAAATAGAGGTGGAAAGGCTTGCTCTGCAGTTTATCAGGTCAGTGATGTAAGTAACTTATGTTTGCTTAACCTAAAAGCTATGTTTTGGCACTGGGAGCACACTTAGCAAGATAGTGCTGTTCAGCACACGTCGTAAAGAGCTGTTTTTCAAGTCAGGGAACTTGCAATTTTCACAGCTGAATTAAAGTGGTAATTCCAGTTTATTCCATTTCATGAATAATGGCTTTGATACTTATTTCCCCTTCTTTAAAAAAAAAAAATTAAAATTAAGCACCAGACTACTACACAACTAGACTTCTCCAGTGGTACTCTAACCTGTGGGCTAGAATACTGGTGAATGCTCCACACTGCTCTTCAAATATAAACAGAATGCAGGAGTTCCAAGCACAAGGACTTTGTAGTCCTTAACATTCCTTCCTTCAGCTCTTCCTTTTGCATCAGTACGATGCTTATACCAGATTCCACAGAGGCTTCCATTTTAACAAAAGCTGAATTATAATTTCTACAATATAAAAGATTAAATTTCAAATACAGTGAAACACTCCTACTTTATACTTCAAGATGTAACTGGCAAAATGTAAAACACGATTCATAGAACAAAAGATACAAAGATATGATACTGCTAATAATATTAAAGACTCATTATTAACAATAAGACACCAGTCATAAAAATACAAGGTCACAACTGTCACAGGGGGTCCCTCGGGGGTCTGTATTAGGTCCAGTACGGTTCAATATCTTCATCAATGAAATAGGCAGGGGGATCGAGTGTACCCTCAGCAAGTTTGCAGATGACACCAAGCTGAGCTGTGTGGTTGACAGGCCTGAGGGATGGGATGCCGTCCAGAGGGACCTGGCAAGCTCAAGACATGGGCCCATATGAACCGCATCAGGTTCAATAAGGCCAAGTACAGCGTCCTGCACCTGGGTTGGGGCAATTCCAGTATCAGTACAGGCTGGGGGATGAAGAGATTGAGAGCAGCCCTGACGAGAAGGACTTGGGGGTACCGGTGGATGAAAAGCTGGACATGAGCTGGCAATGTGTGCTCGCAGCCCAGAAGGCCAACCATATCCTGGGCTGCATCAAAAGAAGTGTGGCCAGCAGGTTGAGGGAGATGATTCTGCCCCTCTACTCTGCTCTTGTGAGACCCCACCTGGAGTATTGCATCCAGCTCTGGGGCCCCCAACATAAGAAGGACATGGACCTGTTAGAGCAGGTCCAGTGGAGGGCCACAAAGATGCTCAGAGGGCTGGAGCACCTCTGCTTGTGAGGACAGGCTGAGAGGGTTGGGGTTGTTCAGCCTGGAGAAGAGAAGGCTCTGGGGAGACATTATTGAGGCCTTTCAGTACTTAAAGGGGGCTTATAAGAAAGATGGGGACAGACTTTTTAGCAGGGCCTGTTGCAATAGGACAACGGGTAATGGTTTTAAACTAAATGAGGGAAGATTTAGACTAGATATAAGCAAGAAATTCTTTATAATGAGGGTGGTGAAACACTGGAACAGGTTGCCCAGAGAGGTGGTAGATGACCCATCCCTGGAAACATTCAAGGTCAGGCTGAACTGGGCTCTGAGCAACCTGATCTAGTTGAAGATGTCCCTGCTCACTGCAGGGGGGTTGGACTCGATGACCTTTAAAGGTCCCTTCCGACCCAAACTATGATTCTACGAAAGCAGCAAGGGCTGCAGCTGGCAGCCACTCTATCTAAAACAGGCATATTGAAGAAGTTGTCACCATACTACAGGTAACAGATCTCCAACTAAAAGACACAAACACCTGTCAAGTCACTAAATAACCACTTTCCGTCCACTTGCATACTTAGACACTGATCCCATTAACAGTGGTGGGTAACCATTTACCTGAGAACTTACAAAATTCAGACAGAGCTACATATTTATAAACTTAGACCAAAGACAGACATGTTTTAGTAGATGTCAAAGTGTTTATGGTAAAAACAAGAACTGTTGCTTCAAAACCTTAGCCTCGAAGGAAGTTATGAAAGGTCTAACGAAAAGGCATTTCTAACAGTTACTTGCAGCTGCAAGTACTATATCCACACTCTGACAGGAGTAACAGTGAGACGAACCACTGCCTGGTTACTATAGTTATTTCTCTGGAATCTGGACCAGGTGCAAAAGCAAAATTAATTTTAAAAAGTATCTCCAGAGTTCACCCCTGTCCTCAAAAGGAGTACTACCACTCCCTTGTCATTTAAGGAAAAAAAATATTAATAAAACACCTTCATTAAACATTTTGTTATATTCCATATAATATCCATCAGTATGGCCATTTAGCTAGACTTTAAAAATCAGCGTTGCTCACGTGTTGCTCCTCCCTCTCACCTTAATCGAGGCCTTTGTAATTTCAAAATAGCTTATACTAAGATAAACTATGTTTGATCCTACTACTGTCCAGCATAAGATGTAAGAACAACAATGCACACTTATATTGAAAGTAAAAGCGAACAATGCACAGTTATATCGAAAGCAGAAGTAAATACTATTAAATACCATACAAGTTTGTAATTTAGGACTGTACTGGGTTATTGTGTTTTAAGTATTTAAGCATGAACATAGATATGATTGCATCTTAATCCACAGCCTCCATAAATCAAAATTACCAGTCTATAACCACTCTCAGTTCAAGCTCAAATATTCTTCCTTTCCAATATGTATTAAGTTTCAGGTGGATGCATAGAGTGAAGGCTGGATAGCAGGGATAAGGAGGTGGCAGAAGATGTTTAGGAAAAAAATGCACAAGGGGATCTGGTTATGCAACTGAATACTAGTTATTTCATCATCCACCAGACCTCATAATTTATTCCCTCTACGAGGAATTAAATTGTTCTAAGTTTCCGTATAGTCTTTGCACAAAACACTTGAGGTTTTCACTTGTAACTCCTACTCTCTGCACATGAGGAACGTTAAGAAGGTAAACGAGCAAGAAAATCTTAGTGCTGTCTCTTCACCCTATAGGTTATTCCAGCCTCCTAGAACGATGACCTTACAACCGAATAGAAAAAAAATAATCCCCCAAAACAAACAAAAAAAAAGAAAGCATGAAAAGGACTATTGTCTTCCCAGTTGGGTCCACAAATCATCTGCCAAACACAAGTCAAATGTTATATACTGATGGACGGCAGAGTGCTGGAATTGGCAGAACATGCAGACTACACTGACTTAGCCAATTTATTCCAGAAACCTGTCTTTTGAAGAAGTTCACTTTTCTTATGAATCCTGCGCTCTGTCTTAATACAGCAAAGATTTCCACATGTAATGTATCATTTACAAATGCTTAAGGAAGATTTTCATAATTCTGCTTTAAGAAAAATAAGAATGAAAGTATCCAGCAGCCTGGCTAATGTGCCACCAGGAATTCCTGCACAGCCTGAACTGAAAAGCAATTGTTTTCAGCTTTTTCCTTGTTCATAACTATATGCTGTATGTTTTATATAATTGTTCCTTGTTCATTTTGCAGTAAAGCTCAAAGAACAGGCATCTGACTTTCAAATGCATCCTTTTGTCAAAGGCCAAAAATTATTCAAAGTGTATAACTGGTTTGCGACTACATAGCTTTACCAGACGTATTAGAAATTATAGGATTTCCCTAATTGATGCTAGATGGAGGAAGCTCTTACAAAAGCTCAGTTTAAGAAAGTGTTACCTCTTTAATAAAACACCTTCTCAACATCTTCAAAAAACCCCTCACAGTTGGCATACTGTTTTTTCCCAAGTTTTTAATGGTACTGTCTGCATTTCTCATTGAAATCGGAAGTACAACCTTTATAAACCACACCCACTTGAGCCACAGCTGAATAATATTTTGTTTCAAAACATTACATGTACAGCTAATTCAAAGAGGAGACTTCATACACATTGAACAATAGCATAAATATAATAATACACATGATTGTGTATTATATTGTGTATCGTTATGTAACCTGACATGCATGCATTTTTGAGGCGTTTGACAGCAGAAATAAGCAATGCCTTTAAAGACTATATCCTGTTGGAACAAAAAGCTGGAACGAAGCTGAGCAGCTAAGACATTTGGTTGGGAGAAAGGGAAAAAGAAGATAGCGTCTTTCCCCAGCTGCCATGTCAAAGGACTACAAATTCATGCTAAAAAAAAAAAACACCAAAAACCACAATTCAAAAGCAGAACTACTAAAAAGCTAGGGGCTGAGGCCTTCCCAACTGGCTTTGTGGAATCTTTTCTAGACTTTCTCTTAGCATTAGGCTACCAGAGACTTTGCTCAGTGTTAAAACAAGGCCTTATTTCCTCTCTCTTTTGCTTTTTTCATCTAGGTAATAAGCATAGCAAAGCCTGGGAAAGCACCTTGGTTTTAGATTTTAATTATGCCACCCCAGAAGCAGCACAAAGATGACACATGGGCCGCCTACAGAAGAGCCAAGTGGCATGTTCCAAACACACAGAAAGGAGATGGGTCTTCACAGGGCCTGCAGTTAAGCTGTCAAACTTCTTGTCAAAAACTATCAGAGATAGTAATTGTACCCAGGTGTTGGGCAGCAGCTTCCCTTTAAGAGCAGGTTCAAACAAGCAATGAGCAAACTGTCAGATGGCAAGGTGGGAAATGAACAAGACTCTTTCAAGATCTGCAAAACGCTGAGGACTAAGAAAGCGCTAAGAACTATCAGTACATTTACTTCATCATTATACTCTATCCCTGGTATCCGATACTATCTACTACGCCTGTCCCTGAACAATTTTTTTAACAATATTTCAGGTTCTAAGTGCATGAATATTAGCTTCATAAACACATACAGTCTTATCATTCTATTACCTGCATGTACTTTTGTCACTTAGGGACAAATTAGGACCTCTCAGCACAGGGCCACGTTGTGCAGCACCTATGAACATGTGTACACATCACTCGTGAGTGGTTAATATCTGTTCCTGACTGCACTAGATGTCGACGTGGAGAAGAAAGCACTGCAAAACTTCCAAGGCCGAACTACACATCCCGTACACTGCCTTTAATAATTAATGTAAGATGACACAGCTTCCACTTCTCTTGGAAAATATTTTATGCAAGCGGCAGCGCTAGAAAAAGACACGCAGATGCAGACTGCCTCCTCCGAGCCAAAGCACAAGCCCCCACCCCCCGCCTTACGTGGGAGGGACCCCCAGCAGCGGCCGGGGCAGCCCCGAGGGGCACCCCCGCTCCCCGCCCCACGGGGCTGCGCTTCCTTCCCCCTTCGGAACCCGCCCTTCACGACCCGCCGGACCCCGCAGCCCCGCACCGCGGCGCTGGCCGGGCGTCCCGACAACCCGCCCGGAGGCAGGCGGCAACCGGGCCCGCACCGCACAGGCACGGCCCCGACCGACCCCAGCCCGTCGCCGGGTCCCCCTCGCCCCGTAGCGGCGCCCTCTCCGCCGCCCTGCCCTCACACCTGCCGGGGAAAAGAACCCGACGGCCCCCGCGCCCCACCCGGGGCGGCCCGGCCCGGCCCCCTTCCGCAGGCACCACGCGTGCGAGGGGAAGGCGGCGCTCACATGGCGCCTCCGCATCCCCCGCCGCCCGGCCCGGCCCCGCCGCCCCC
>VWZL01004919.1:591780-666855 GCA_013396915.1 Stercorarius parasiticus
GGGCGGGAGCCGTGTGCTCCCGCCGCGGAGCCGTCCGGGCGGCAGGCCCTGCGGCGGCAGCGGCCCCGTCCTACCCGTTGGGTGCGGCGGGGTCGGGCTGGGGGGACAACAGGGTGTTGGAAACAGCCTGAGTGGGAAGAGTGGAGCCCAAACGCTTTGGGCAAACGTTTCTGTTATCGCCCGGGTCCGCTGATGGGTTTCCACGCAGTTGCAAGAAAAGTACAATTGCATAGCTCAGTGCCAGCACTCGCTGTGGAGGCCAAACTGTACAACTTTATAAAAAAAAAAAAAAAAAACAACAAACAGGTAAGAAGTAAAACACCTGGATGTCTAGATGAATTGGCAGCCGTTCTTCATGTTCACACCATCAAACACTTAATCAGCATGAAAATTTTGCTACTGCTCACCTCCAGCTCTCAGTTTGGGAGCCACCGACTCACAGTAATGCAATGCCAAAGGCCTAAGTGGGAAGAGTAGCAGAAAAAAGCCACAGGGCTGCAGCACAAGGGATAAATGTCACTCCTGACGTATACTTCAGCTTCTGTCATGGCATCCCAACATGCCGCTTGCCAATATAGAGCATCTTGGAAGTCACTGATTTTGCAGTTACTTGGTGAAACTCTTTGCTCGCATAACCAATTGCTAAATTTGTCCTAGATGAGTACAAATCTATATTAGTCAATTGTATCCATTATGGGTAACAGTAGAAGAGGAGATCTCTTGTCATCCTACTTCATCAGTAATGCCAACATGGAAACCAGTGTTTAAATTGCCACTCGCTTTCTCTCACTTCAGGAATCATAATTTTCTGAGCAAAAATGTAAATACTTCTGGAGTTCTGAGTCTATTACTGCTAAATTTCCTTGTGAACAATTTCCCCATGCATTGAGGTTTATTTCTTTTGGTATGTTTATTATGTTTGGGGGAGGTGGGAGTGGAGAAGGTTAGTTCTGAGTTAAAATGATCCTCCTGCACACTTTATTGGAAATGTTTTACTCTGAAGATACTGATATTTTATTTTCCACCACCCCCCCAGATCGAAAGTTTCAGCTGCCTAGGCTTAGTAAATTGCTCTTAACGGACCACGTAAAACACAGAGGGGTTTTTGTTACCTGTTTTCCATGCACTCTGAGTTTGAGATTGAGAATAGCCTTTGCTTATACTTACACCGGAGCGCAAATGCCCACAGGAGTTCCTTCTGCTAATAAATTATCAAAACAGCCATGAGAGTTTTTGGAAGCAGATTTAAGGATAGCTGATAACCTATGCCTGTAAAATGAGTCTCAGCACACCAGTGGTTTTCCTTCCCCCTGAACAAGGAAACTTGAAATATCAGTGTGGGATGTGTAATCCTGGCCTACAGTTACATCACATACAAAAATGCAAAGTACCTACAGTTCTCACATACTTATTACATTACCCTGGAACTGCTTCTGGATTTCCATTTGCTAAGTCTTTTTGGCCAGCCAATAACTGCCTCTTTTATCCTGCCACCCAATAATAATATTTCTAATTTTTTAAATTCCGTTATGTAAAATGCTCTAAAGATAGAGGTCTCTCGAACACCTTTTCCATTCTCTCTACAGGGGCTACTGCTGTGCGCCAGAGAGCAAGCACGCTCCCAGTGTGTGCGTTTGGTCACTAATTGAACACACAGCTCTGCAGGCACTTACAAGATTCTCCGCTGATTTTTCGTGCCAAGGTGATATTTTCGGTGTGACAGCTGCACTCTTTCACAAGCCAGCTGTTTAGCAACTGACCTGGTTCAAAAACTTGTCTAATTCACCTGTTATACTGTAGGGGGGGAAGAAGAAGAACGCAAAATTTAATGATCCACATCTTTCCTTTTAGTGCTCTGGCTTCTGTTCTGAATGTTGCAAATAAGGTTGTGGGAAGGAAAAGAAAAAAGTACTACATTAACAAAAATACTTGCCTCTCATGACAGTACCCCGTGTTACACATTCTCACGTTCTTGACCCTACATGAACTCTTTAATTTTACTCATTTCCTTTTTTTTTTTTTACTTCATATGCTATTGCCTTATTCCTTTATTTAACCTTTTAGCATCACCCTTCACATTAAGTCATCTCCCAACACAAATATTCTTCTCTTAACACTCACTTCAAGAAATTAATCCTCAATTTCTCTCCCTGGAATTTCCCTTGTGTGTGTTTTAGCTCTTCAGGGCAGAAAAGGCAAGTTGCTCTGTGTGTGGAACTACAAATACACAGCTTGGGAACAATGCAAAATGATAAATATAGTTTCAGATTCACAAAGTTCAAGGGCAACAGTGACTCATTCCCTATTCTGAGAACTTTTGCTGCATAGTTCAGGACATCATTCCTTGCTCCTGCTATGACTAAGCCTAAGAAGTTTCACCCAGTGATTCTTTCCTCTCCCAAAGGTGCAGGTATACTAGAGAATCTTAATTAAAAAGATGGATTTTTTTTATTTTTTTTTTTTTACTTTTAAAATAAGCCATAAAAAATGGAGTAAAGATAACATCAGAAATACATCCATTTGCTTGTGAAAAGTGTTATACATTAAACCTGTTAAACCGACTCTGATTTTTTCTTTGATCCAGGTGTTGGACTGGGCTTTCCCATATCTCAAAGAAACCCCCTTTAGCCCTGCCTCTTGAACAGAGTGCTATTACTCGTCTCTTTGGCAATAGAAGACAGGCCATCTGCTCTGCCATTCTGTGTTTCACACAGTATCCCAAGAGAAACAGAAAATTACAAAAAATGGTTTCCAACATAGTGCAAAGAAATTTGAAATTGAAATTCCCTATGGCTCTTATTTTGAGTTAGTTACATAACCAGCAGTAACCATAAACCAATGATTCTCTTTTTAATTTCCACAGCTATACGTGTACTTTTGTAAGACAAAAATGACGAGAATTTAAGACAACGTGGTTTATCTGTAAAGAAAAGGGAAAAAAGCAAGTTTTTAAAATAGGCGTTATTTTTCAAGTATTTCCCTTAAGCTGTATTGTAGCAAAATATTCCCAGTATATGCCTCTAAAAATAATCCGTATTTCAGAGGTTTTTCTTTCTAAAAGGGGCATAGAGCGTTAATCTTCTAGGAGAAAGGGCTCTGAAAAGTAGGTAGAAAGAGGTCTTCCCAGTTCAAGCACATACACTGATAACAGCTTTCAGGAAGGTTAAATCCTCCCATCAGATCGGCAGGGCAGATCTCAGATAAGCAGCAGAAATTAAGGATTATCTTGACTACGACATGAACTGTTTACTTTGCTATTTTAAATGGTTATGTTGGCTTCATTTCATTTGTTGCTGGGTAATGCTTTCTAAAAGAGAACTGAGGACCAGACACTCCAGTACTCCTACCGATTCTAACAGCAGTTCCTAAAATTAATATTTTTTTCTTTTGCGAGGCTAACTTGCTGCACATTTGGGTGACATTTTGATACAGATTCAAATGAAAGGTGCTCAGTCACGAGAAACATTCCCTGTTGGATTGTACAGAGGATACGGAACAGCTTCCTCTGAGCATAGAAGCATAAGTAGTAGATAAAGTTACAATTTAATGTAAGAAAATTAAACTTAAAATGTTTAGGCATAATAGCTTAGAAATCCAACAAGGAGGAAAATATTCAGAGGAATAATTTACCTGGAAGGCAATACTTGAGGGAATGACCTCAAGTGACAAGCAATAGCAAAAATTCAAAGTCATCTTCCCCGTGTAGTGCATCAACAAGCCCATAGCTCATTTCTCATCACCCTCATTCCAGCCAAACAGGGGCAGTGAGGAATTAATTCAAAGGAAAGCAACAAAAATATTTGGAGGATTTGCAGAGACTGACATGAAGAGAGACAAGGGCCTGAGACATTCCTAGCGTGATTAAGAGACGATATATGGTGTTTTCTACTGTATATGGCAAATATACACAAGAGCAAGCAAACAACAGGAGTAGCTTAATTGAGTCTGATCTGCAAAGTTTGGCAGAATTTTTTCTCATTACTCTATTTGTTAACCCATTTCCTGTCATCTTCGCCAGTGAGACAGAACCATTGTTCCTCATACACGTTATCAGTTACAGCACTTTTCAGATGCAAAATTCTTTACTCATCAGAACATTCACCTTCAAAAGCCAACAGCTGACCTACCAGAGAAGCATCCCCTGCTGCATCCAGAACGCTGCATATTATTTGTGCTATAACATACCTAAATCATAGCGTTACAAAACCCATGTGTTCCACACACGATCATACTCAGTGCTTAATTCTGATGACACCTGCCAAACTGCAGTCCAGGTCTTCATACTACAGCAGCCCAGGGAGTGGATGCAAACTTGGATCTTCTCTTTGCGTTCCTGATCCTCAAATATTAGCCTTGGTAACCTCGTGCTAGCAGACAGAAACAAGGGACAACATCATCTGGCTGCTCCATTGTATCCCGGATGTCTGCGCCGAGCCTGCAGGAGGGACCCCGGGAGCAGAAGAACAGGCTGCTCAGGTGGGTCCATGAACTCACGCCTAGACGCTTTTGAGAACAGACATGTAAAATTGCTGCCTGCATTTAAGCAAAGGTCAGAGCACTTAGGCTGACCACAAGCTGGCTCGGCACATACGAAGCTATGCAGTGCCAGGCGATCGCTGGCTGACCAGTAACATCTGTACGTGCCACCCCATCCCTGAAGCGATGGAGATGACAGTGCGCCATAGCCACACCTTGTCACGAGTTGGTTGCTTTCAGCTCTGAATTCTAGCACTTTACAAAAAGGCACTTGGAGAGATGCAGTCTTTCAGGCAAAACCACAAGTGCATCCCATTTAACGTTCTCATGTGGAAAAACCCTCTCTCACACATCTGGTTTTGCCCTTTCACGAATTGAGGTTAAAATTACTTGTAGCCACGTAGAAGCTTAAGCCTACAAGGACACCCAGGCTTAGGAGCAGGGCTACCCATCCTGGAGGAAAACAAAACAAAACAAGTTAAAATCAAGCAAGCAAAACAAGCAATCAGACTGTAATGGAAACTGTCTCATCATAAGTGGTAATCCAAATAGTTTAAAAGTTTCCAACCTCCAGAAGGCTCCTCTGGAGCACATAAAAACCACTGTGAGTGCAAGAGAATAATACTAGCACCAACAAAACCCCAACACTTCTGAAATGGCAAACTAATCATCAAAAATCACGTTTCTTTCTGCCCTGATATTTTTGGCACCTTGTCATTTCTGTTGCCCCAGTGAGGGGAGAGGAACAGACACTTCAGGCGATTTAGGGCTCAGCCTTCCTTTATAGCCACCATGAGTTGTGAGTCTCCTTGCAAGTTGCAAGACTGTTTAAGTCTTCTGTTGACTTGAAAACAACCAGTCCCATAAAGAGTAATGGGAAAACATCCAACGTTCTTTAATTCTTGAAGAATGTAACCTTGAAGGAAGATATCTTCCGCCCCCGCCCCCCATCTAATTCTCTCTTTATTACCTAAATTTCTTAAGGAGGTGAAAGGAAGGAGGCAAGGAAGCATAGCAAAGCAGAAACTCTTGGTACCAGTGGGCGAGCTGACGTGCTGCTGGTGACTGCGGACACGCTAGCAGCAGCGCTTCCAGTAGCACACAGTGTACCATCACACTCCAAGGGTATTTAATATTTAGACAAGGACTTTTCAACAGTTCCACAACAGTAGGCCAGTGGGGACTCAAGATTTGCAAAACTGAATTGAAAGATTAAAAAAAATGGAGCAGTCAAGGTTGTAAATTAGCCTAGATTAAGCACATATTTTTGCTAATAACTAGTTTAGTTCTAACTTCCAAGAAGACAAACATTCAACGTTCTTGTAAGGTATTTTTGGTGCATTTGAAACACTTGTGAAAGCACAAAATTTGTGTTTCTTTAGTGTTAACTGCCATCACAGAACACCTTCACATCATCTTTAACTGCTCCGTAATGCTCCATCTTTTCAGGCAGGGATTGAAACACCCTCACTGAAGTGAGGAGTTGACAGAAAAAACACAGAAGAACAGAATCTCTACTTTTTAAATAGTATTTTTAGCCCTCAGCATAGTTTCCATAGCAGTATTAGACCAAATTATGTGGGCTTCTGCCTTGACTGACTGGGTTGTGCTGTTGAAATTCGGAATGTTTCTAACATTACATCTGGGGACAAAGTCACCCATTCCCACGCACATACCGTGGCTTGTCACTCCCTCAGTTGTTCTGAGACAATTATTGAATTGGGTCACGCTGTAAAATGCGTGAGCGAAACAACCTGGGTTAAAAATTGATGAGTGATAATCCTCCTTTCTGAGAAAGAGGAGTCTCACATAATAAATCTGTGAAACTCGCCTTGAGGAGCTTTGATTTAGACCTGCCATAGGGCGGCTCAAAGGAAGAGCAGCGGCCAAGAAATTTTGATAATTTTGTTTCTCTCTGTATGCTTGGCCTTGTACCATAGGAAAGGGATGTTGTTGGACAACAGACTTCACAGCCTTCCTGTCACAGGCAATTTTTAAACGACGACCAAGTGCTTGGATATTTTGAATATTTAGATACAATTTCTCCTGGTTGCTTGATCAACAAACAGGACTTCAGACAATTAGATATCCTTATAACAGAGCATGAAGCCAAACCAGTTGTCTGGCTGGAAGATACGGTTATATTGATTTTAGGAGGAAATACAAGCAGTTGTGGAATTACTACAACATCCCTTATTCTGTCACATACTTGCACATAAAGTAACCTTGTAATACCCTACAGCAGTCACCCAAGACATCAAGGGCCTAAGTTGAGAACAAATCTAATAGACCCTACCAGTAGTGCATTTGATATGATTGGGGTTTTTTTGTCTTCAGGCTCTTTGCTGTATATGCTGCATTAGACTAAACTCTCACTAGACACCTGAGGATTGGCTCTGCTAAAACAAAGTCTGAGCAACAAGACCAGAACCAAGCTGTGGTAGGGAGGATATTTTGTGCTAAAAGAACTTAAATAGAAAAAATGAAAAATGAACTATGTCGAGTATTTTGGGCCAGAAGGCATGCAGAACAGACGCATGTAGTTATTCACGTATCTATGGTTAAGAAAACATCAGCCAGCCACCTTTCTGCTTCCTCCTCAGCTTTGACTTACTGCATCATATCTACAGCAGAATGACCAGCTGAAGGTCAGGCACGTGTCTTCCTATCCATCATGTTTAATCAAGAAGTTACATCTGTTTTATTTCTTAGACTTTCATTACGTGTAGTCTGATGCAGTTCTTTTATTTATTCTGTTTATCTCACCTCCTACATTTCTGTAAGTTTTCTGCCTGGTTATCTGCCTTCTAAGTTGTATCTCTTTGTCTTTTGATTGATATACTTTAATAGACAAAGCACGATCTAAAAAAATAGTTTAAATAGTGACTCATTTTTGTTTTGCTTTACTTATTAGTTACATTGTTTGATATGTCAACATATTTTATTAATACTAAAGGTGAAATGCAGAGTTGAAAAAGCACAAGCAGTAGAATGTATTGCCTCTTCATACAGCAGTATGATTGAAGAGAAAGGTAATAACTGCTCAGTGTGGCTTACTTAATCTACCTTGGTGTAAAGCCAAATAAATTCTACCCTTTGAAATAAAAAGTAATTCTTAAACTACCAGTAGTTGTTAATGATTACTAGATCTGGAAAGAATCAATCAAAATCCACATGCTAGTGAGTAATAATCTTCTACAAACATCCTGAATATAGAGGTTATACCCTTTATTTTAACAACTAACAGGCAAAAGGTTAATTTGCATCTCAATACTAATTTGTATACCGAGAACTATTAACTTCATAAGTTAATGAACTGATACATCCACCGGCTCTGTACAATGACCCTGTACTTTAGGAAAAGCTGAGGGATGTGTGCGGTGGAACGCTGCTGATTGTTTCCCAAGGATCTGGCCAAGTTCTGGATGCCCGGTGCAGCCCAGCTGAATGGCATTCAGCTCTGCTCAGGATTACCAGCAGCTTAAGCGATTGTTTGGAAAAACCATGAGGAACAGTGCTCTTCCCACGTAGTAGTTCTAAAAAAAGATTGCTAGCATTTTTTTTGCATCCCTGAATAGATTGCACACAAACGGTTCCAATGCCGTCTTTGAAACATTACAGGGAAGAGAAAAAGAATGAGCACCTTTTAACAGTGCTACACCTGTGCTTTCTTGCCTGCTTATTTCTGTCCCCTGTAAAGTTCTAATGTTTAGGCGACAGTTATTGGGAAGCTGGACTTACATCTTAAAAATTGGAAGAGCGTTGCACGCATGAGATGAAGGGTAGAAGCAGCGTGGTCACCGGATGGCTGTCACCCAGACGGATGGTCGTGAGTCTGCTGAGTACTGCTGAAACTCAACGTTGGGAATTTCGTGCTCCAAAAAGAGCAGCAGGAGAGCAGACTGGCTTCAGCTCACCCATAGCAGGACAAAGCTAGTTTCTCTGCACCTCCGTTACCTACTGGTCTTCTGAGTTCAAGGGCATGGGTAATAGGCAGCTGTGCCCTGGAAGTTACAGGTGCAGCCTTTGAATGCATGATTCAGAGTTCACGTATAAAGTCAGGCTGCTTATTCCGGCTGGAACTCGAACTGCTTAACCTTCAACTCTCAGAGGCTTTCAGATCAGAGCTGCAAATGGATGGAGAAGATTATTTCCAAACAGTCTGGCAGCCTGTTACACATTATCTCGAGGCAGAGGGATGTCAGGACGCGCTGTCTCAAGCGGAAAGTGATGTTCTAGGAAACAGTCAGTCCACTGTGTCATGGCTTGCATGTGTGCAAAGGTCTGTTAAAAGGCCATGTGATGCCCAGAAAGAGAGGTCCTTTGCATAAATGCCTTCTTCAAGAAGCTGTAGGAGATGCTAGGCTTCCACTGAAGACAGTAGGAGAGCTATGGGTTGAAATCTTAGAATTGGGCTGCACGAGAATAAAACTATTCTTAACTACTTGACTCTTCCTTCCTAAAGAGTTACTTACTTTTTTACCATATAATAATAGAGTGAAGAGAGGAGACAAGCAATGAGGAGTGATGTTACTGGTAACCATGAGGTACGTAGTATTTTTAACAAAGCTAATTACTTTTAGTTTTATGCAAAAAACCTGTGATCTATGTTCCATAAGTGATCCCATAGGGATGAACTATGTCATATTCTACTAAAAAAAAAATAAATTCTGAATTCTCTAAGTGCAAGCTTACACAGAAGAGTGAGCATTTAAAGAGGTATTTTTCACTAAACAAATAATCTGTTTAATCTCACTGTTGTGAACCTTTTCAGTTTTTACTCATATTAGTGCAGCTGACTGAATGTATCTTTGCATGGGAAAGGTTTATTTCTGTAGCATTTTATGCATCCCCAGTAGAATTGGGTACAACACAGGCACATTTTAGTGGCACCGCAAATCTGTTCAGCTTTTGTGCGACGTGAGGCAGCGCTCGGGAGACACAGCCCGTCAGTGCCCTGCGTGCGGCCCCAAACATTGGGGAAGAATGGGCTTCCAGAGCCGGGGCTGGTGTTGTGAGCAAGCAGGCAGAGAAATTGTTTAGCAAATAGCCAAACACAGAGGCAAGCTTATAATTTTTATAATTGTCTTTCAGGTCTAAACCTCACTTAAAGCAACTGTTCTGAGAACAAAACAAAACAAAGAGATAAAGCCCTTTCTGCCATACGGAAGTTCGTCTTTCATGAAACCCGGAGGAGCAGATGTTACTGTGTTCCCAGGCAAGTAAAATCTGGAAGGAAATGAACACTATTATCCAGGAAATGGAAGTGATTGGAAGCAGCTGTAAGCTGGAGCCCACTGGCTCTCCCTGGCAAGTCCTGCGGCTGTTGCTCATCCCTGCAAAGTGGGGCTTCAGTGTCCCTTTAATTCATTTTACACTTTTCAGGGGACACCCCATGAAGGCTGGCTGCTAGCATACTTGAAGATTAGTTCAGGGAAAGCACAGATGCTGTCCTAATCCCATGTGGAAGCCACAATAGAGTGCAAACTCCGTGTTACACAACAGGGTCCTTTCCCTGACTCAGTGGAAAGGATTTCCTGGATGCCCACAGCAGAGCTCGGTTGGACGCAGGGAGGATACGCTAGCGAGTGGGAGCGTGGCTCAGTCAGTTACACCACGGACATGACCTATTGCAGAGCTTGAAATGAGAGTTACTGCACTTTTCCATGCTTCTGGGCAGCCTTCCTGCGTACAGGACCGACATGCTCGCTGCGAACCCGTGCAGCTATTTGGCTGTAAACCCCAAGGATTAAAACAGACCCATGCGAGGCTTCCCCTCCGCTTTCTCAGGTGAGCACAGCCAGAGTCCATATACCTGTGCCTGGCTCCTCCTCACCACAAAAACATCCTTCCTCGCTGCTGATGGAGAAGAGTGCTGCGATCACTCTCACCTCACAGCCATCTTCAGCAGCCTGGCCGACGGCCGTCAGCACTTCCAAGGAGCTGAAGGTAAATAAAGCGGGGGCTTTCAGCAATCTGATAATGCTGCACAAAGCAAGCTTTTCCTGCCCCAGTAAAGATCACGATAAAAGAAGCTACGCTACTATAGCTGTAGCAACACAAATGCAACGTCTTGTGTCTGGAAAGCATTTGCAATAATATGGGTGGCATTACTAACCACTTGCATTTTTGGATATGCTAAATCATCCCAACAGCTCTCACACAGGGCAAGTGAAAGAGATCCTTTTTTGTTCATCTGGAGGTGAACATGTCCCCCGCCATGTGTTTATTTCAATACTCAAGCCCTGCTGAGAGGACTAACAGCGGTTAAGTGCCTCATCAGCTGCTTCGGGACATGCAGGCGACATCAGCCGTGGCATTGAAAAGATTGCACGACAATAACAAAGAAAGCACGAGTTGTCTTGAGCAAGCTCGTCCATGCTCTCCAACTGGCTCTGAGCCCCAGCTCAGAAGGTCACATAGCTGACATATCATCCTGTGAGTCATCCCCTGATACTGCCTGTGTCCGGCATAACTCATGTGGTTTGGCAGCATCAAAGGAGGTTCCTTCTCCTTTCTTGCTGCCCAGAGTCAATGTTGCCCTACAGAACATACAAGACGGTGAAGCCACGGGAAGACACACATACTGCAACTTGACCATCCTGTTAGTCATCATCACCAGACAAGATTTATACCACAAACGTTACTTGCAAAGTTGTCTAGATGGAGAAGTATGTATCAAGAGAGCCAAAATACACCTAGCTACACCAAAAATAAAGGTTTACAGCCCAGGTAAACTAACTGACCTATATTCTCTGAAGTCCCTGCTTAAATAGCAGAACATGTACAGATCTTAGCCAGACTTAAACAACAGACATTCACAAAACACTAGGACAGATAAATGGTCTACACAGCAATGGGAGTCCAGCCCATCAGGTAATGCAGATTTCATTCACGGCCTGCACCATTACGCCGTCTGAATCTATTCCCCAACCAGGCAGTCAAAGCACTGGAGACATGACTGGCACCCTGACAGCGCTAGGATATTGCCGAGCATCACTCCATCAGATGGGTGCCCAGTCAAAGCCACCATTCTCCTGCAAAACCACCATTTCTGCTCAGGCTGGCAGGTAGAGGAGCTAAAGGCACAGCCTGCAGCAGCTGGCTGGAGTCAGCTGGGAAAGTGGGCACTGAAGATGCACATAGAAGTGATGGGGTACATTAATCCCAGAGAAAAGCAGGCAGGAAGCTAGGATGCAGTAAATCTTCTGGCAGGAGATGGAGCAGAGGGCGTTCATGAGCAAGGGAAGAAGAAAACGACAAAAAAGAAACCATGCGAGTACATGTGAAAATTACTGTCCTTAGACTAAAGTCAGGCCCGAACCCCCTGGATTTTGGCTGAACTTAAACATGAAAAAAATGCATACTCCAGAGGGAAGACATGCTGTTTCAAGAACAAGGTCATGGAACTGACAGAAGAAGGAAGCAGAAGTGAGGTGAGACAGGAGTCCCCCCAGCTTGCCAGGCGTGGCTCCATCCCTTCCAGACAGACACTGACCTGGAGGAACAAATGCCACGTCTGAAAGGAAAACTGCTTCGCTGGACTGTGCAACAGCACCCAGCATGTAATTTATCAATGTAATGACAATTTAAGGATTATGTTAATAGGCAGGTAGCTATAATGAGAATACAGTGACACAGATCATGCACAGTACGTCCTTCTAGATGCAAAAAGGAATAGCCATGGTGGTTGAGCAGTCTGTTGACCATACAGACAGATGTTTAAGATGAGTGCTCAAAAACAATTTTTTCATGAAGAGCAGAGCAAGTGATAGTCTTACATTTTTTTTGTGCCAGGGTAAGGTGTTGGTTTTCCATAGCATTAGGTTCTGATGACCACCAGCTCAAGAATAGCTGGGATTTATCTTCTGCAGTGAAAGAAAATACATCATACATTTCAACTTTTAGCTAAAAACCATCATCCCGTAATGCTCGATAAAGTGCTGCAAAATGCCAAGGTTGTCTCATACCATTGCAGAGGTCACACATGCATATGAAGGCTGTGCTAAGCCAAGAGAGATGCTCAGCCATGAGGCTACTGGATGTAGTGCTCAGGACATGCCGCACTGACTCTGGTCAGTTTTGAGGCCTGTTGGGAGACCAGTGGTACCAGCAAGACCTCATCAGCTACTTTTGACCATCCTCACTTTAAGGTTAGTGCTGCAGCCGGAGCAGTGGCTGCCCGGCGCCCACTGCAAGCAGCAGCAGTGCTACCTGCTAAGTGCTTTCCAAGCATTTAGAGACCACCACGTCGAGGAGCTCACAGCCTGAGACATTTAGTATTTCTGGTGGATGCCAGAGGCACATCGGCTGTTTTTTGCCAGCAACGCAGGTAGCAGATCCCAGCCCACACAGCCATGACGCTTCAGATGACAGCACAAGCAGTTGCCACCATCGCCCCAGCAGTCACTGCTGTTTGAAAGAGCACAATTTGAGTGGAAAATCAGCCCAGGCAAGCCCATGAGTCAAAGCCAAATCATACTGTACACCTAGAACAAGACATCTGTATGACTATGTCCACTCCAAAAAGCTACATTAGGTACTTAAGAATAGACACCAGGTGAAGAAGAGTGGCTAGGAAAAGCACACACAAGATCACAGGTTAGAAAAAAGATACTCAAGAATACTCTTCTCGCCGCTGCAATACTTAGAATCATAGAATGGTTTGAGCTGGAAGGGACCTTGAAGATCATCTAGTTCCAATCCCCCTGCCACGGGCAGGGACACCTCCCACCAGACCAGGCTGCTCAAAGCCTCATCCAGCCTGGCCTTGGACACTTCCAGGGATTGGGGCATTGGCAACTTCCCTGGGTAACTTCCTATTGCTACACTCCCTGAAAAAGAGTCCCTCGCCATCTTTCCTGTTGCCCCCCTTTAAGTATTGAAAGGTTGCTATAAGGTCTTCCCAGACCATTCTCTTCTCCAGGCTGAACAACCCCAACCCTCTCAGCCTGTCTTCGTAGGAGAAGTGCTCCAGCCCTCTGATCATCTTTGTGTTCCTCCTCTGGACTCGCTCCAGCAGGTCTGTGGCCTTCTTATGTTGGGGGCCCCAGAGCTGGATGCAGTACTCCAGGTGGGATCTCACAAGAGCAGAGTAGAGGGGCAGAATCACCTCCCTCAACCTGCTGGCCACACTTCTTTTGATGCAGCCCAGGTTGGCCTTCTGGGCTGAGAGTGCACATTGCCGGCTCATGTTGAGCTTCTCAACCAACACCCCCAAGTTCTTCTCCTCAGAGCTGCTCTCAATATCCATCATATGCTCTCAATCATACCCAGCCTGTATTTGTGCTTGGGATTGCCCTGAAACAAGAACTTTCAAGCAGCAAAATTGAGGGTTTTAAGCAAGCCTCATACAAAAGAGCTTATACCCTGTTTCCCAAACTATGTGCTAAAGTTACTCATTAGCAGTTCACATTCAGACACGGGGACATTCGCGGCAGGAATGTATGTTTGTTTTTATTTTCTCTGAAGCATGTGGCTTACATCTGAGGAACATCAATTATTAACTGCAGCCTGAGATGGAAGTGTACAGGCTTAACTTTCCTGAGGGACAGGTACCACCTCATGTTTCTAGATCTGACAGGTTCCAGTGTGGTTTGCTCCCATGTGGGAGGTTAAATTCTGGCACACAGTGAAGCAGTCCCACTGGGAGAAAGGACACCGTACTGGGGCTGTTGGGGCCAGTCTTTTTTCAACAGTGCCCAATGACAGGGCAAGAGGTAATGGGCACAAACTTGAACATAGGAAGTTCCACCTAAACATGAGGAGGAACTTCTTTACCCTGAGGGTGGCAGAGCACTGGCACAGGCTGCCCAGAGAGGTGGTGGAGTCTCCGTCTCTGGAGACATTAAAAACCCGCCTGGATGCGTTCCTGTGCAACCTGCTCTAGGTGACCCTGCTCTGGCAGGGGGTTGGACTAGATGATCTCCAGAGGTCCCTTCCAACCCCTGCCATTCTGTGATTCTGTACTAAGTACTGATGGAGATAAAATAAGGATTGATTTAAATTCAAGTTTTTACAGTGTTAATAGAGACAATGTTGTGAAAAAGGATTTATTATTCTGAATTATTCCTAGGGATTAGGTTTTGCTAAAACCTGTTAGGAGTTGTTGGCGAGGTGCAATGTTCCTGCACTCATGCTCAGCGGGTGATGCTTCAGACCTCTACAGAGACACTTATATATGCACGTAGTTAATGTGGGGAAATGTCCTTGTGCTTCTGAAGACTGCTCTTGAAGTGTAACTTTAAACTCATTCATCAGACCTAATTGAGCTCTTGGATATCAGGTGTTTCTGCACAAATAAAGTTTTTACGTGCATGGCAGCATATATACATATTTACCACTTTATACTGTAGATCCTTTAGTGAGGGAAGCTGTAGCTTTCATTTAAGAACACCAGCTTTTTATCATCACCCCCTAAAAATTATCTCAGCTCTATGGCTATGTGACAGATTAACCTCACCCATACCTCGTAACAGCAGCGACAGCAGGTGATACGTGAGTGCTGTCACAAGCAGGTTTCACATGTTACATGGCCACTTGCCCTCAAAGTGTATTCTGGAGTTGAACCTGCTCCCAAAAAAGTCATAACCAGGTTCAGAGCACCTCTGATGATCTGCACTAAACACCTTCCTCAGAGGTACCTCTCCCCTTCAGGGAGGATCCGCTTAATTCCAAAGCGGAGGGGCGGATCAAGCTGAATTCCTGAAGCATTGGGAGGTCCCTGCCCTGCGCTGTGGTCTTCAAAGTCAGGCTCAACACTAGGTAAGGTCAGGTGAGGCTCTTCTGTTGGATGACAATCCATGCACGGCAAGCTGGTGGTGGTTTCTCAGTTTTGACCCTTCTTTTCTAAAATGAGCATGGGAACTTCCCCACATCTGCTCATTTGCAAATTCAGTTTCTGTCTGATGGCACGTTTTACTAGCCTGAGACTGCGGCACTGGAGGAAGCCCGAGCAGAGCTGGGGGCTGGAGTAGCACCAGGATGCTCTGCTTTGGGAGACTGCCTCATGTACAAAGACGACCTTATTCTCTCCCGCCAAGGCTGTTTTTCATCCCACTCCATCCCACTGAGCCCTCTGCAACCGCTGCCTTGCAGCTGAGACGCCAAAACCTAGGGGAGTCACATGGCTGCGTGGCAGACATCAGCAGATCTATTTAAATTGATTATACTGCCAACAGAACTGGTGCTGTCAATGCCTAGTCACATTAAGGTTTCAGGAACATTTCATAACCACTTACCCTTTTAATTAAAAAAATGTATTACCTTTGTTGCTGAGCCAGCAGTCTTTGCTGTCTCTCTAGCACCACGTTAACTCAGGAAGGGACCCGTGGCACAAGAAGAGGACCTGTCAGCCCTATTTCCCTTCCTGAAACCTGTGGGCTGCTCGGGCATGTCTGCAGATGGATGAGGCCCTTAGGGACAGCAGCATGAATGATCTGCCCTAGGAGTCAGAAAGGACAGCTTGGACTCGGGGACGGGGTGGCAACCAGGAGCTGAAGCCAGGAATATTTCCTAAACCGGGGGAAGAAGGTGTTTATAGCTTCCAGCTGAGGAAAAGTCATCCGAAGTTCCAGTCTGCAATAGAGACTCTCCACACCAGCTGTTACAAAGGAGGCTCCTGTTCAGGCAAACTTATAGATGTTTCTTCAGTGTGACTGCATACACGGCTCTTCAGGAGGAAGCCGGTGGCCTCCTTCACGCTGAAGCTTCGCAAAGTTATTTGAAGGAGCGTTGTTTTTCTGGCCATCCCTGCAGTCTCCTTTCTGACACATCACCACATTGCTTTATGGATTTCTCTGCCGAGGAGAGGCTGGCCGGAGAACGCGCTTTCTGGCAGTTCCCTTATAAGGCAAAGCTCCGGGCTCAGCTATTCCCTTAGTTTTTAGTCTTCATTGCAAAATTAGAGCTGCACTCTGGTATCCGTTGTACCAGCATCAAACTGGAAAGATTTAAACAGAATTCCTCTTTTTTCTTTTGCTAAATGATGGCTGACTTTCCCATTTAAAAAAAAAAACAAACACTCATTCCCCCCTTCCCCCCCCNCCCCAAAAAAAAAGAAACACCCAAAACCAAACCAGCACAGAGGAATTGTAATGCTGGTACAATTGGCTTTGCCCACCAACAATAGCCTGTAAACTCTTCAGCACTTGTCTCTTTATCACATGTTCATATAGTGCTTAACTCCACAGAGCTCTGCCCCTCGCCCCTGATCCCTGGGCATTACAGTCATCCAAGCATTACAGAAAACAGGGAAAGCCTCATCAAACAATGCCCTGCAATGACTTGAGTTACCAGGAGACTGGGCTGGGCCCTTACTCATCCCTCCCAGGAGCCCTCTCACAAAGGGTACCAGAGAATGGGGAGTAAGTAACACACGCACCAGCCCAACTAACTCCCTTTTGAGCTTTTAGCCAAAAAACAATTGTCTCAAATCCAGGGACTGCAAAGCAATTTGAAGATGACAAGCACTTCAGTTACTGCAGCAGCAATACTGAGAAGCAAAAGGAAGGGACAGAAAAATACTCAGACAGTGGGTACGTATATATTTATGCTACACTCAAGTTGGAAGCCAGGTTTAAGCCCGACTGCGTTCGTGCTTAAACTGATAAGGCTCAGCCCAGATCTCTTGATTCCTAAATTTTCAAAAGGAGCTGCAGAGATGCAAGTTTGCACTTGGTTCTGCACGTGATTATGATGCACTGGGTAAAGTTACTCTTTTGTCAACCATCCTAACCCACAAAGTCTTAACAATTAACACTTCACTGGTGTGTAAAGTGGATTAAACATTTGCATTTCTTTCTTAAAGAAAACCTGTTGCCCAGATCCAGTTTCGGTCACAGATTCAATGAACTACTGAAGCAAGGTAACAGAGAAGATGATAATCTGCACCAGACAGGGCAGTTGAGGATAGCAATCCAGCGGCCACGAGTATCTTTAGACTTCATCCCTCCCTGCCTAAGCAGCAGCAATTACTTTGGTATAGCAAACTAACAGGATTTATCAATTATTTGTGAACAATTAGCAATATCCCCATTGATTTTTCTGGAGGCCTGCAATTGTTCTGCTTAAAGGTTGACAACTCAAGCTACAAACGCACATCACCCTGCTCCGGGAGGCAACTGAAGGGAGCCTTTGTGCACTCCTTAGCTTGGAGATGACTCACTTCCAAAGTTGAAATGCCATTAGTTACCTGGTGGTTTCTCAAATCTCAAGAGCATTCAGTTGGAATAATGTCGGGGGGGGGGAAGTCTTGTTAGCTGAAGGGACAAGCTGAAATTCGTCACCTTGCAGCTGCTGCCCCCTTTATTTGTTCCCTGTCTGGTGGAACATCATCTCACTAAGTGCTGTTTCCTTTTTGAAGGGACACTGATGAGCACTTCGCAAAAACGGTGCATAACAGACTCTCCCTCCAGAGCCCTGTGGCCTTTTTTCCTCCCCAGCAAAACATCTGCAGAGCGAGGAGGCCACACCGTCCATCCGTGCCTGGTTGGAGGAGGAGGGCTGTCTCCCTGCACTCCAGCAGCATGTGAGCCCTGCTGAATGAGTGCCTGGACATGTGCAGAGTCAATGGGGGATTTACCGCTCCACCCCAAATTAATCTCATAATAATCCAAGGTATTTGTGCATCAGCATGCACTTCGCTGTAGATAACAAGCAGGGTTACTGTGTTATAGGAGGCTGGTCTATCAGGAAGGGCCCGTCGTATCTCTCACTGCTTTCATAGCTTATCTTACAAATACTATTGCGGAAATCCGAATGAAAGCCAGGACATCATAAAAGCTACTGGAGGACAACAAAAATATTTTTGACTGTAGGTTCGTAGTGCGAGGAGAAGAGTTGTGGTGCACTGTTTTTTTTTCCTTGTTTACTTCCTTGTGTAGTACCACCACGCATACCACAGTGACGGCTTAATCCAAAATAACATTTTTTTGTGTGTGGATGAGAGAAGGAGGAAGAGAACTAAGAAAGAATCATGCTGTAAAAACAATGCAAACTGGACACGCAGAAACAATAAATGTTTTCATTTCTTCTACAAAATCATTAAGAAAAACAAAATAAAACCTGTTGTAACTAAATTAAACTTATTCTGAGCCAATCTCCCTATTTCCTCCTGCGCCTGACATATCCAAGCTACTTCTCCATTTAGCAGCACAAAGCATAGCCCTTCCCCACCGTCACAGCAAAATCAGCCCAGGCTTTTCACAAAGTTTGAGAACTGGCACGTTATCAGGCGTGGCCATCGACAGGGATCTTTCATCATGAAAAACAAACCAACCAACCAAAAANCCCAGCATTTTCCTCATGCCACTGCCGTTAATTATGCAAGCAATAACATTACTGCGCAAACATCCCAACTATATCAGGCACTTCCTTGCTACCCTTCCCCTGAGTGGCTGTTTGCTTTGCAAGTGCTGCAGGGCAAAGATCCGTCTTCCAAGGCTTTGAAGTTCTTAGCACGCTACTGGCACCATTTAAAAGTATCATAAAATATACACAGGCATATATCTGCATGGATTATTATTATTGAGGATGTTGCTATATTTGCTGGTTATTTGACCGTGCGGCAGCTATCTTACTCTGATTTATTATAAGCTCATTATAGGTTTATACAAACGCAAAGGTAATCTAGCAAATGCAAGCCATTAATAATTTCCCCGACAAATATAATCTGCGAGAAGTAAGATAGAAAGTGCGTCATTTTCCAGGACGGGTCTAGGAGAGCCATCGGAGCTGATGAGAAAAGCTGTCCAGAAGCACAACCTAGAGGTGTGAACTGATAACTGCACTTCAGGCTGCAGGGCTGGAACTGAGCTTATGGAAAACCAGTTTGTTCCTGGAGGTTAAACCCTCCTTACAGGGTAAAAGGGGGTTACGGATGCAAAGGGAATACAAGCTCCTGGTTCCCAGGGCGCAGCATCCAACCGTACCCTCGCAAGAGTGAAGGCCTGACACTTACCCAGTCTGGGGAAGCAGCTGAAAGAGGATTTCCAAACCAGTTATGTAGGTGAGCACGGGGTACTGACAAAAAGGGTGAACGAAAACTGAATCATCGTATTAATGATGATTTTTCCTTTAAGCTCTTTTCCAATGAGAGTGAGTTAGGCACCATAATTTGTAATATCACCTCCTTCTCGAACAAGTCAGAAAAACTTGGAGTCCCCACATGCATTATTTACACCAGGTATAAAGAGGATAAATGGCAAAAAGAAACGTGGCTTACCTCCAGGTGAGGCTCCTGGTCTTCAGGGAGCTTCCCAAGTAGCTCTATGTGCAGCCTGCTCACGCTACTGGATACCCCTTCTGTCTCCATCCCCTTTCCCACAGTGATTTCACAGGGAGAAGTCCAAACTTCATATTCCTGCATCCCCATGACATCACTTTTATTACCAGGCAACAGCAAGAACCCAATAGCTTCTTCTAGTCCTGCCAGCATACCCAGGACCAGCAAGCTCAGGCACAACCCCAGCAAGGTGCTACAGCCAGGGAACCTGGGGGCTGTCGGGCACCCACCTGTCACAGGCAGGGCTATGCTGGTACCAGCTTGCTGTGGTTACCCAAATCATGGGTGGAGGAAGAAGAGAGACCCCGGCAGGCACTAATGCTCAGACAGCTGTGCTCCCAGCTGTGCTCCATGGGGGTCATGCATCAGAAACAAGGGGTCTTTTTCAGTTCCCCCCTCCCCTCCCCAGTAGTCTTATGACTCCCAAATATAAGAAAATTGCAGTATGTCTCTCAAAAAAGGCAGGTGTTCAGCCACTCCAGAACTAATGAACACGGGTGTCTCTGGTCTGTCATCTCTAAAAAAGCCTGATTTTCAGCCGCATAGCAATTTTTCAAAATTGGCTCCACTTGAGAGGCTTCAAATGGGATGGCCAAAGATCGTCTATGACTCTTCAAAATATCAGTCTTAATGTTTGTCCTGTGAAGGCCAGATACAATTTGAAGCCACTTACTGCTCCCAGGTAATTCAGTCACGCTGTTAACAGCAGCGGGTCTGCGTGTGGAAGTCAACTGAACTAGCTATTTCTGAATCACTGCAGACATTTTATTCAGGGATAAAGGGAGCATTATTTCCTTGATTCCTGTTTTTTAGGTTGTTTTTTTTTTTTTTTTGATGGAAAGTCATATGGAGGCAATCATCACACGGGCATCTGGGAGAGATTCCAGAGCAGAATCAAAGAAGAGGTTTTTTTTCTCTGTTGCTATTCCGGTAATTTTCTTCATGTGGAAAAATCCTGAGAACAGTTGAGCTCGCAGTGTTGCTTACCTCTCTTAGGGCACGGAGAGGTGTCACATACAACCTACTTTAGATCTTAGCTGTTTCAGCTACACACATTATGAAGTCGTTCTGATAGGCACACAGATCTGGTAGAGACTTCCAAAAGCTTTGGGGTCTGCTGCGGGAGTCCTCCCACACAAGAAACCTCCCTTGCTTCTGCAAATCCCTCCTTCGCAGCTCATGCATCATTGCTCATGTTTTCAGAAATGAAAACCAAGAGAGAGATACCATGGGAAAAAAAATATTAATGTAGATTATAAGAAGACAAGAAAGCTGCCTTTTTATAATGTGAGAGTGTGTGTGTGTGTGTATATCTATATTTCCTTTGCAGTCTCCCTACAAACCAGCAGAGTGTGCCTGCGGACCAGCTTTCTTACACGTACACAACTCATTTTTTGCCTTAAATGATGCAAACTCTCTTCTTTCTGCATCATAGGTTTCTTGAGTCAAAAAAAAAATTAAAAAAAAAAAAAGAGGTTATGCACCCAATTAAACTAATAAAAAAGGATCATCCTTGCTGACACTACATCCCCTTTCTGTAGTTTCTCAGAGTACAACTAAACTTCAGCAATAAGTAAAATGAGCCGTAAGCCGAAAAAGGGAAATCACCCCTGGTTTTCTAATGAACATAAAACACTCTCGGACTCCTCTTTACGCTGCCTGCTCTTAGGCGGATCAGCTTGGCAGCCTTCCCACCAGGACCTCTAAAACTAGATTTCCTGGGAAGGCAAACGAGGGCACCGCAGCTCCTTCTTCCCCTCCGGTCCCTCCAAACCCTGCTTAGCACCACTAAATTTAGTGAGTTCTCTGGCTCACGGGGTTGAGAGGGGACTGTGCCTCTGTGCAGTGCCCCATCAGAAGCACAGCCCAACGTGCCTCCAAGAACTGGATGCAAACATCGAATCGCACCACACCAAAAGCTGAATCTAGGCAGAATAATACTTTTATAGTATCTGGCAATTTAGTTTACTGCTGAGTGAAATGCACAAGGAATTGAGCTGTGCAAAAAGACAGGAGAAATAGCATTTTAAGCCCTTTAAAAGTACGTTGAGCTGCTAAGAGGAATGCTTGATTTTTCCCTGCCGCTGCACGTTGCAATATTGTGCACATCACTCTGTGAATTCACTTCCACTGACCCAAAAGTGTTACAGCTGGCATTTGATCTATTTTTGACACTAATGCAAAAAAGCTGTCCTGGATCACTAGCGAGTACCATCTGCTCTTTGCAACTGAAATGCCATCAATTCACACACCAGGGCCAGGAGTTTCAAAAATAGCTAGTCTAAAGTGAGATGCCTCGATCCATATTTTGGCACCTGCCTGACTTTCAGGGAGAGCTGAGTGTGCTGCAGCTCCCATTATCCTCAAACTGAATTCAGTGCCCCCTGCTACTGCAGCCTTGGCGGTGTCCTCTGGGTTTCTCCAGCCTGGGGACTAGCAAAAAAGGACTGGTTAGTACTAAATGCTGATTTAGCAATCTCCCAGATGAGTGAAATTCTCCAAAGATCCAGACAACCAAAGTTTGAAGTGACCAGATTGCTACTGACTTTCCGTTTCTTAAGCCAGAACTCCCTTTTAGCTCAGTTACTTTAAAAACATAATGAAGTTAGAATGGTAATTTTCACTTTACAGAGATAATAAAGGACAAACTCCAGTTTTAGTGTTTACAAGGTGGAAAATGGTTTGCAGAAGCAATGTGAGTGCTATGCTAAATTTGCAGCTACAGTGCATTGCGCCCTATTTACATAAAGGACGCTGAGGAATGTCCTTGTCCCTACCACACTGATATACCGTATTAATTTTCTTCTGAAGGGGACCAGAGAAATGCAGTCTCATATCTACCTTGTAGGTCCAGGAAGACATTTCTGTACCAGTGGAGATTCAGCATTTATACAATGTAACATAAAAATCTTGAAAGCTACAAAAGATGTTTTCGCTGTATTAGTGACTATCATTTTGATGTGAAACCCGCTTTAATGAATACCTGACAACTAAACCTTTTAAAGGCGTGATTTCACTTGACATGAATGCATTCAACTACTGTTTGTTGAATGATACTCTTCTTAAACAGCCAGCCAAAGAATATAGCGACACTGTTAAATCAAGGGTTTGCAACCTTTGCAGCACTCGGGACCACGTTTGAAACCTGCCGGTTCACTCAGGGCGATATTGGATTTAAGAATAAGCTTAGTGGGATTTGCATAAGCAGAGAGATGCCTTCAGCAAGTCAGTATTTGCGATGTAGCCAGAGAGCAGTCCTCACCACAAATATTATCGAGTATTGTAAATGGAATATTTTTTTCCAGCCAGCATTTTTTTTTTTTTCCCCTCATCAGAGATGGAGACAGATCTAAAGCCAGCCTCCGTGGGCCAGGTGCTCACCGCTCTCAGGTCAGGCCTGGCAGACTGTAATTCCTGCTCAACTCCAGCTTTGCCTCTCCAGATGGAGCAGAAAACCGGCGCGTAAATACGCCTTGCAGCTCCGCCGCCATTCCAGGCCCTGCAAAATGCCATTCAAGCACCCTTTGACTGTGCAGGTCTCTCCTGCACTGGTGCAGTCTGCCAGAGTTTTGCTGGGACCCCTGGAGGTTATCAATCTTGCAGCCACGGGGGCCTCCACGCTCCTACTCTCCATCGCTACTGCTTTCCTCCCGCAAACGCAGCAGGCAGTTAAGCTGACATAGAGGGCAGAGGTTGCACAAAACTGATAACATCTTTACAGCAAAGTGACAAAGCATAAAATAAAATTTGGTGATGTTCAAGAGCTCTGTTTCAGTGTGAAAAGATGGTCGCCTTTCTTTACGGTGATGGCATTAAGCTACTTCGCATTGGTTCACCTTCAGAGCAGTTTCTGTTGCCACTGAAATAATTTTAAATTTTATTAGTTTAGGGGTGGTTTTTTTTGAAAGCTCATCTTCTGCAGAATCAAAGACATCTAGAGAGATACGTCCTGTACAGATAAGTGCCTCGGACAAGTACTTTCCATCCTGCCAAAATGAGTCAGAGTACTGAGAACACCAACTCAGAACACCAAGAAACCCCATACGGGCAAGCAGTAAGAGGTGCATGCTTTTTGGAAAAATAAAAAGCCACAAAGCAGCTCTTGTTTCTAAAGGCAGCCGTGCCTTTTTAGTACCAGCAGGTGTCATACGGAAATAAGATGTCGTCTCAGCTGACACTGCCTCCCCTGCCTGGGGGCAACAAGACTGTCCCCAGTTCAAGGTGTCTGGGGTACTTGGTGCTGAGGAGGGGGTAAATGGAGTTATCTTCCCGCTGGGCAAGGACTGTGATCATTCACAGATGGGTTACATCCCACGCAGGGGACCTGCGTAGCATTTCAGAAGCTGCCTCACCAGGCAGCTCCCTATCAGGACACACCACCCTTCTTTCTCATATGAATAATTACCGATACAGGGTAAAGACGCCCGACACCTGACACTTAGCTGCTTCGTTAGGGGAATTAACATTAGCTTACAGATGCCTTGTAATTTTTTTTCCAGGAAATACTGCTGTTTTGTGCCACTTGAGCCTGCTTTGCTCTTTGCACTGGGTCGCAGCCGGGTCCTGCAGGCTGCCTGGTGCCAGGCTGCCCCGCTGCCCAGCCCAGCGTAAATACACAGGTGGGGGATTTTAGCAGGACACGTGAGAGCAAGGGTTTGAGTGGTGCTTCTTTTTGGAAGCACTGAGATTCCCAAAGCATCCCTTTCCAAGATGTGAGTTGTGAATGGTGAGCAAAAAAAAAAAAATACAGGCAAACAATGATTTCTCATCTCACAGCAATTTCTAAGCTTCAAGTAAACACTATCTAGGTCATTTCTTAAAACACTGCAACAGCTGCTCTCATTCAATAGGATCCTATGGAGCCCAAATCTCTTCTCAATCAGCCCGCCAGAAACACTGTGGGCCTCAGCACGGTTGCACAGCAGCTACTCTAATCCCCACCACTTTCAGAGCATCATCTCCTGGAAGGAAACTTTCATGGGTGTGTGCCAGGAACTCACCCAAACCTCTACCACCGCTTGCACTGCAGACTGCCCTGCTCCCAAGGACTTTGCATAGGAGGCCTGCGAAAGGTGTCCCCAGGTGCACCATGGGCTGGGGCACCTTGGCGACAGCCACGCCGCGGGACCTCAGCTCTCCGTGGGGAAACCTTCTGTTGGAGAGCAGCACCAGGATGAAGGGAGCTTAGCCCTGGGTAAGTGCCTTCAGCTCTGCTGGACCACTGGTAAGATGAAGTGACAACCATTGCTTTGCCCGAGAGGAGAGACCTGAGCTTTAGTTCATTAATACCCGGAAAGCAGGCATTACCTGCAGGAACTCTCCATGTAAGCAGCCACTGGACCACAAAGCTTCGTCTGCTGAGCCACTAGGAGTGAAGCAAATCAAGACAATTGTAATTCCATTAAATATAAACATTGATTACTACAATTCATAAAGTCATGAGTTTTCTTGAATTATGCCATGTTATCTTGCTTTGGAGATAGATAGGTTCTGCCTCTAACTTTGCTGCCAGGAAAGTGGTCATCCTTTCCAGAATCCATACAGCAGATTAGAAACTTATTTAAAGAAACAAATTCACCCTGTAAATGCTATATGTGATCAAACTGGAACTCATAAGGTGTGCGGAGCTGCTCCTCAGCTGGTAAAAAGGATATCGGTAAAGGATATTTGCTCAGCGATAACAGCCCTGAGGAGTGAAAGCCAAGCCTCGTGACAGGACAGAGATAAAAGTGTTTGGAACTGAAAAAAAGAGAAGGAGGAAAAAGGAAAAATCAAAAGAGAATTAAAAGTCATCTTTTCCAACTGCATAAGAGGACCCCTCTCCGCTCTCTCAGAAGGCGAGGGGGCAGGGGACGAGGCAGTCATGGCTGCAGCTGGTCCAAGCAGGAGCAACCCCGTCCCCTGCTCCCTCAGGAGACGTCCTGTTTGTCTGCATGGGGGGTCTGTGCCCCTACACCGTACCCCATGAGAGGGAACCAGTGGAGTAAGGTAATGTTCCCCACTGCCCTTTCTTGCAGATTAAAAACAGACACAAAGCTCATTGTCATTAAGCTTTGCTGACACAGAGAGCCCATCCGGTGTCTACCCAGTGTCCCACCTTCCTCAGGATCTCAGTACTAAGGGGGCCCATATTTTTAGAGATTGCGGGGATCATGGCGCCATCTCCTGAAGCATCTGGACTGATCCACAAGCCGGTCAACACCTTGAACGAACCGCAGTGCAAGGTGAAAAACCAGCATGGCAGGAGGCTGCCATTTGCTGTCATCCCAGGTGGCTAAGGGCAATGGGGAGAAAAATTGTTTTCAATGTTTAACTGCTTCATTACAGCCCAGACAAGCGGTCTGTGTGGTGGGTGGGGAACTGGCTGACAAGGTGCACCCAGAGGGTGGTGGTAAAGAGGTCCTTTTCAAACTGGCAACCTGTCACAAGTGGGGTCCCCCAGGGAGCCATACTGGCCCGAACGCTGTTTAATATCTTCTTTAGTAATCTGGGTGATGGGATCAAGTGTACACTGATGAAATTTGCTGACGATACCAAACTGAGTGGGGAAGTGGACACTTCAGAAGGCAGAGCCACCCTGCAGGAAGACCTGGATAGGCTGGAAGAGTGGGCTAACAAGAACCTCATGAAGTTCAACAAGGACAAGTGTAAGGTCTTGCACCAGGGAAAACATAATCCAGGAGTGCAGCACAGGCTGAGATCTACCTGGCTGGGAAGCAGCTCTGTGGAAAGGGACCTGGGGGTCCTGGCGGACAACAAGCTCAGTATGAGTGAACAGCGTGCTGCAGCGGCAAAGAAAGCCAACAGGATGCTGGGTTGCATCAACAAGGGCATCGCTAGCGGAGATAAAGAAGGCATTGTCCCACTCTACTCAGCACTTGTCAGGCCACACCTGGAATACTCTGTTCACTACACAAAAAAGATATGGACAGGCTGGAGAGGGTCCAGAGAAGGGCCACAAAGATGATCAAAGACTTGGGAGGCCTGCCATATGGGGAAAGGCTGAGAGAACTGGGTTTGCTCAACCTTGAGAAAAGAAGGCCTAGGGGAGACCTTATCACCATGTTCCAGTATTTAAAGGGTGGCTACAAAGAAGATGGAGACTCCCTCTTTACAAGGAGTCACATGGAAAAGACGAGGGGTAATGGGTACAAGTTACTGCAGGGGAGATTCCAGTTGGACACAGGAGGAAAATATCTCACAATGAGAACAGTCTGCCATTGGAATGATCTCCCCAGGGCAGTGGTGGATTCCCCAACATTGGACACTTTTAAGATTCAGCTAGACAGGGTGCTGGGCCAGCTTGTCCAGACTGTGCTTTTGCCAAGAAAGGTTGGACCAGATGATCCTTGAGGTCCCTTCCAACCCGGTATTCTATGATTCTATGCTATGATAGAAAAGGAAAAAAGACAGAGGCAAGGAGTGGAGAAGCAGCAAAGAGCAGCGTGCGAAGGCGCGCAGGAGGGTGAGTCAGTGTGAGCAGGCCGGGGCGAGGGCTGTGCGTGGGATGGGGGGAGCGGGGACGCGGCGGGCACGGCACGGCACAGCATGGGCATGGCACGGTATGGGCACGGCACGGCGGGTCAGGGAGGCTGTCTGCCGGCACGGCTGGCCGGGCAGCACACCCTGGCGAGCTCTCTCTCATTGTCCTTGCAAAACACATCTTCAGTTGCCACTGAAGGGGAAAAAAAAAAGTACGATAATAATAAAACCTGATTTTACACAAAAATAGAATGCAGAAAATGCTGCTGGTTAATGGCTCCGGGCTCTATCCTGCATCCCAGAACTCGGGCTGTTTTGCCGTCATCCCAACCTGGTTTTAAACCTGCAGCACTTCCCCCATGAGATGCAAAACCCTCCTGCCAGGGTGCACGGCCACCACTCTGGCTCCGGGGAGAGCCTCGGAGCAGGAGGGGACTCAGAACGCCCAGCCCTCAGCCCCCTTGAAATAGCTTTCCAGATTGAGTGATCATTGTAATTAAAACAGAGTCAAGTGTCATGGCAGAGCAGCAGCTAAATTACAGGTCTGAGAGGTGGGGAAAGGCGCGCATCTGACTGCCTGACAATCAAAGATGGTAAGTGAAACTCTGAGCTCTGATACACTGTAATTGCACCCCAATCTGAGAACAGACAGGAATAGAAATTTGCCTCCAAAAAATCATGTTGCAATTTAATTTCTCTCCTTTCTAATCCATAGTTTGAAATATAACTATTTTAAATCACAATGGGTGATACCTCTGTAGACCAGAGATTGCTGAAAACGAAAAGGGAAAATAAGAAGCTGTATACTAAGTAAACCTGGACTATCTCCAGTAACTTATATCCCATGAAATTGCTTGCAGGCAATGTCGCAGGAATTGCAGTGAGTAAGGTGGGCACCAGCGTTTCAGCTCACCTCCATACAGCTCCTCGCCTCCATACAGGACGTCCATCACCCAGCCTGAAAGTATCCCAACGCATCACCAGGTGTCTGTCCTTCCCGCTGGCAGGGATAACCACCTGTAAAGGTACCGGACTGGGCAACCGTTTCAGTGCGACCTTGTTTAGCTACAAAAAGCAAATTGTTGCACCCGAGACTTCTCCTGAAACCAAGCGAGACTCGGGCGCTGGAGCTGGTGCTGGCCGTGTTGGCGGTGGCCGTGCCCAGCTCTGACAGCACTCGGCAGAGGACAGTGTTGCTCACACGCGCTGGGAAACGCTGCAACTGCGTGGGCAGTGCATGCTACAGTGGACACATTTAGAAGCACTCATACTGCCACTTATAAAAATACATTAATTTTACACATCTACTACTTCAAGAGGGGCTGGGTTTTTTTTAATTATTCAAAATAACACTTTTTCTCCCTGCTAAAATGTGCTCTGTGTAGCAATCAGAGTGAAGAGCGATCCTTTGGTCTCACGTCTGTGCAGAACATCTCAAAGAAAAAAAAAATTTAAAAAAAATCAATAAATTATAAAACCTTCCTTCCACAGCCATCTGCTCATAGAAGGAAATCCCCACTATCCATGTCTCCTTGCAAGGCCAGCAAGGGGGGTGCAGGGCAATAACAGGTATTTACCAAGCAATATCTTAAAAAAGATCCATGGAAGTTCTTTATTAAAATACCACTAAAAAACAGGGACGGTTTCCACCGGGAGAGAAGAGGTTTTCTGGAGCACCACAGGTAATCCCGAACTGGCCGATCTGTGCAGTCTGGAAATGTGCAGGAACCCACCTGTAGGACCCAGGAGGATGTCTCTTCTGGGAGCTGTGTTCTGGCACACAAGATCCTCATGGCTCATAAGACGACCAAGCCGTTTGCCCTTGTTGGCAGCAAATCTAATTACAATTCATCGCTAAATACAGCAGGATTCATCACTAAATACAGTCCCTCCTACCTCATTTTTACAGAATGGCAAAGCTGGCCTTGGAGGATTACTTCTCTAATTTTTCCCCCTCAAATGCATAAAAATTACTAACAGACTCGAGTAAATTGATACTATGAATTAAGTCAGCAGCACTGTTGTGTGGAAATGGAGCTTGAACATCAAAAGCACAGGCATCCATCCAAAGCAGGTATCTGGTACCACCGATCTCTCGCCCAGGTCACGCGTGGAGATTTAGCTGGGTATGCAGGTTTGTGGCCACAAGATTTGCATTTTCTTTGTCACTTATTGAGTGAGGGCTTTACTGATTTATTTATTTTAATTAGATTTCTCTCACGTGCCTAAATTGCAACAGTCCTGCCATGCAGACTTGTCAAATCTGATTGGCAGGGCATGAAATAGCAATACCTAAAAATAGCAGCGAGGAAGCGAGTCTCGCTCCACTTCCCCCCCAGAAGCTGCTATATGGGGCTGCTGAGAGGTGGGGTCCCGCAGGGGTGGAGTCACTGCCATCGCAGGGACACCAAGACCAGTAGCAAAGGAGCCGAATCCAGGTCCCTCAGTGGCAGTTAATTGCAAGCGTGCATTCGCTGCAAAGGCAGAGATACAGCCCAAGAGCAGCCTTTCTGGACTAGAGTATCGGGGTCATGTCAGGAGTGGGATCCAGTGCCAGCCTTTAGAAGCAATAGAGATGGGCACCGTAAGAAAATCCCCACCAACTTCAGCTTTTCTGTGAGCTCTGGGCACGATCCTAGTCCCACAGAAGTGTGTGGGCGTTTTGCAACTATTCCCAGTAAATGTAGGTCTGTTCTCCTCTCCTTGTTCCCTCACCAGCTCTGCTTGGCATCCCTTCCTCCCCTCCGCTCTCCTTCCCTGGCAGGAGTGTGCCGGGGTCAGTGCCCGCAGCCCCGGGCAGGTCTTCACCACCCGTCCCATGCCCTCCACAGCAGCTGGAAATCAGCCGGTTTCCAGCAAGCAGCTGCCCAACTTGCCTCCCACATCAGCAGGGATAACTGGCTCCTGGAGCGGAGCATCCGATGGGAAACGCCTGCCGGGCCCCCAAGCTGCCGGGAAGGAGCTATTTGGGAGTGCTGCGTTTGCAACCTGCGTCTTTAAATTCATTTTACTATGACAGTCATTTCGCTAACTACTTAATTGCAGCCATCTATCTGCGTCTGTCTCGGTCCGACACCCACAGATGCAGCCGCCCCCGCAGCCACCCACGCCGGCCCACGCTCTGACTCACGCTCCCAGCCGCTGTCAAAAAAACCCCGCTCCCTGCCGAACACAAACGCTCTCTTCAAACGTGTGCTGCTACTTTGATCTATTTCCATAGATTCCTGTGAGTCATCTGATCCGTCTCTGATCTAAACCCAGTAGACTAGAGCCTACATGTATGTTGTTTTGCATGAATTTGACCTGCACGGGGAGCTGACCCTGCTGTAATGCACAGGCATACGAGAGCGAAAAATTCCTGGGAACTTCTTCCAGGAGTGAATTGTTTACTTATNAGTATTATTCTGAGATACAAGGTCACAGCGATGCTCCGAAACCCTTTCCATCAGATCCCCTTGCAGTGCTTTACCACGCAGCCTTTTCCCACCCCTACCAGCGCGATACCCTCTCCCTCGCTTTGCAGATGGCAACGTGGTGGTGCCAAACCTTAACGTGCCCATTTCAGCAGGAGCGGGAGCCAGCCTGCCACCAGCAGCACAGCTTAATTAAGGCGTCGGGGATGATCAGTCCCAGGCACCTCAGGGGCTGTGCCGTTTGGCTGCTGTCACAGAGGAAGGCAGTAACGATACACAAGCTACCACCGAGATGCCGTGCTTGTCAAAGATTTCACACCTACTATCCAGCAGGTTTATGGTCCCTCATTATCCCAAATCTAGGTGCCCCAGGAGTACCCAAATTCCTCCCAAGTGGGTATTTTCGCCCGGCGATCTATCCACAGGTAGCACTTGTGGGTGAATCCACGAAAGCCATCGGGGAACATTTCCAAGCCGTGACCTGGTTTGGGGGGATGCTGCCCTGGGTAAGTGCGGATACTCGGGGGATGCTTGCTCCCACCTGGAAGCTGTTGGTCAGGTCAAGCCATCCTGTGCCAGAGCTAACCCCCCTGCCTCTCTGCTCCCAGCAGGCAGGACCGCTGGCCGTGCCTGCACTTGCCCTCGCAGACGTACCCTCTGCCCTCATTTGCCTCCAAATATTGCTGATAAATCCACCGTTATTATTCTCATTGCCACAGCCTCTCTGCGTGTGGCGGGCGGGCAGGCAGGATCCCTTCCTGAACGCTTTGCAGGCATGTAGCAGATGGTCCCTGTCACTAAAAGCAAATAAATGCTTTGGTGCCCTGATTTATCTGCACAAATACCACCTGAATTATCGGGGACAGGAGGCCCAGTTAGAAACGCCTTTCTTAGCGGCGTTGCACTTGGTGGTAATAAGTGCTGAGCACACAGAGTTCACGCTTTTACGGAGTGTATGTTATTTCACCATCGATAGCTTATTTAGATTTGCACAGATGCATTTGAGAAATAATTAAAAAAAAAAAAAAAGAGATAGAAGCCAGATGGGTTTCATGAAGTTGTCACAAGGACCATTCCAAGACATGCCTAAAATGCTAAATATTAAGAAAAAAAATAAAGATGGGAAACTTGGAGCCTACACCTGAACTTCCTGAGGTCGGTGGCAAAGCTCCCATCATCTCCCTGCGAGAACAGGCTGCAGGCATGCAATTAGGGATGGGAAACCCAGGGCCAAATTGCTTCCTTTTGCTCCTTGGGTATAAATCCAGATTAGCTCCCTTCTGCACAGCAGATCAGTAGCTGAAAGCCGTATCTCGCTGCTGGATTCAAAGCTTCCCAGTGGCTGAGGCTTGGGCTCACCCTTTTATTTTCTCCATCCATGCTCCTAATGGGTCTCAGCATTGCCCCCATGCCCGCCAGCAGTGGGGTGGGGGTGCCCGTGCGCACCCATCTCCCCCTGCAAAGCGCAGCCCAGTGTTAAAGGAGCTCTGGGAGCCGGAGGTTTATTTAAACAAAGTCAGGGGGGCTGGGCTGGGCGCTCGCTGCCACCGTCAGGGCTGATCTCAGCTCTCCCCAGCAGCCGGCGAGAGGGGTAGCACCGTATCTCCCAGCCGTGCGTCGCGGCAAGCACTGCGCGCTGCATCGCGGGGAGCGCGCTGCCGGGACGGAGCGGGACGGTTATTATATCAAACATCTCGGACGTGTGAAGCACATATTTCAATCAGTTAATTTATCGCAGGAGTAACAACTGCATCAGGAGGGTGACCAGCCCTAAAATACAGCTGTGCCCCAATCCTGGACACTCCAAAAAGTACCAAAAACAGGCTGAGCAGCCCGGGGAGCTCGGCAGGGCTCAGCAGGCGGGGGTAACGCCCCACCGGGCCTCTTTTCCAGGAAACGTGTAATTATGTAGCACTTCGGTACTGAACAACCCCTTCTCCCTTTTTTCCCCTGCTTGTTTTTGTTCATTTTCTTTCATTTTGTTTTTGTTTGTTTTCAGGAGAATCGGGGGAGGAGGAAGAGAAAGGGATAGAAAAAACATTGCGTGGTTTGATTTCAATTGCATTGCACTTTCCCCCTGCTTTTTCATGCTCGATGGGAGCAACATGTGCAAGTCGGAGAGAAGAGCACATTTCACCAGCCTGAAAAAACACTGCCTTGGGCCTAAGCCAAATTTTCACCAGCTTCACTGGAAGCTAAATCAAGTCTTTCGAATAGCCAGAGCTGCACTCTGTGTTACCAGGGGCTTTAAGGAGAAGATATTACAAGGCAACTTAAGTCTCAACAGTCTCAAATGGTTTTAGTGCGTTGATGGCCATCAGCACTGCTGAGCATGGGGCTCAGAAAGCAGCACACAGCCCTTGCCGGTCCCTTGCAGCGCTTCCGAGCGGGAAGCAGTGAAGGAATGAGGGCTCAAGAGGGAGATCTTTTGTCTTCCAGGTCTATAGATTATATGCAATATAGTAGTAGAATCAAAAAGAATCATAAAACTGCCCATTTTCCCCTCTTACTCCTAACACATCAGCTCTCAATGACACACCCCAGAGGAGCTGCAGTTAAAACACGTTTTTTTATTCAACTATTTCCATATGCGTCTTATTTATTTAAGATCAAGACAAATACTACTCGCATGCCCGCCCTGCCGGCATTAATCATCTCCCGCATCCTGGGCTGCCGGGGGTGGAAGGACTGTGACAGCCGCGCGGGCGGGTGGGCGCAGAGGTGGGTGGTTTTGCCTCTTGGAGCAGAGGTTTGCAGCAAGCCAGCGCGGATGTTAAAGATTCACAGCCTTCCCAGGGTCTTGCACAACGCTCCCTGTTTATTTATAATTTTTTGGGTTTTTTTGAGAATCTTTTCTTTGCAAATTTTATTTGGGGTCAAGATGCATATTGTTGGGGTTTGGGGCTGAACCTCTCTTGGGATAAGATGGGATATTTGTTTCTCTTTGGTGGAGGCTTACACATCTGTGGTCTTTAAACACCTATTTTCAGGCTCACCTCTGCGCTGCACCTGTAGCATCTCGGCACTTGGCGGCTCTCACCACGAGCCCTCACTCTCCATACAGAGCCACCGAAAGTGCCTTGGCCACCTCTGAACGGGGGAACATTTGCTCCCACTCGCTACAGCACAGGGAGAAAGCTGCATGTCAAGCAACGACGTCGGTATACACCGTGCAAAAATCCAACCGCGGGCGCGTAAGTGCAGGCAGGCACGGCTGGCACCACTCGCAGCAGGAATTACATCAATTCGGAGGAGTAAAAACGCGCTTGTTGTGAGGCAGCGCGCCACAAGAGGCACGGCTCTGCTCCGCAGAGGGGAGGCAGCCCATGGACGCCCGATGCAGGGATGGGGGTCATGGTGTTCCCTCCACCCCCAGCTCTCCGTGTTCTCCCAGCCACTGACTCTTAAACCAGCCCAAACCCTTTCTTGAACATTTATTTAGCTTGAGAACAGCTAATTTCACTTTGAATGTGGTCCTGGTCTATTTAATTAACATTGATTAATGCCATTTCTCAACAAACAAAGGCAGCCAGGAAGGCTTTTGCACTGACACTAGTAAACCTGATTACAGTAAGCCTGATTAAACACCTCAATTAATCTGTGCATAGCCACACCTGAGAGCCAGTCCTTTAGATGAAACCTCAGTGGCAGTGTACACCTTATGGGGTATTATCCCACCTCTTTAATGTCTAAATGCTGGCTCTTTTTTATCTTAGAAGATCATTGAGTCCAACTGTTAACCTAGCACTGCCAAGTCCGCCACTAAAGCATGTCCCTAAGCACCATGTATCTTCTCACTTCACATCTAGTTACAACAGCGAGGAAACCCATAGCATCTCCCATAGATGTGGTACATGACCCAGCTGTGCCCACAATGAATGAAGTGGCTTTTTTGCTTGCACAGCAGAACGACTCCCCTTGTTGGTCACCCTCAGCCACAAACAGAGGCTGAATTGCTATCATGGGACTGCTGACGCGAAGACCAGCATCACACAGGACAAGCTGACAACAGGCAAAGCTCACACAAGCAGCAACACAAAAGCCAGGCTCACCCACCTTTGTCTTCTGCTAACGGCTGCCAGTAACAACATGGAAGGCCTCAACAAAGCCTTAGGTGGTGTGATAGCAGCCATCCTCTTGCATCCGTCCTTCTCCATCCTTGCCAAAGAAAGCCCTCAACAGGAAAACAGGCTGAAACATGGCAACTGCTTAAATATGCTTTTGCCTTCTTTTCAGAAGAGAAATTTTACCAAAGACCCTGACATGGGAACCCAAGGAGGGACAGGCTGCATCTCACTCTGCCTGGAGGAAACGTGATCAGCAAAGCCCCTGGAGAACAAGGGCCAGCTGCTGTCCCTCTCCCAGCTGTGCCATCACTGCCACCTTGATTTCAGCTGGGCAGCTAAATGTAAAAAAAAAGATTAAAAAATGAATGTATCTGGTTCCGTTCACCAAAGAGTGAAAGGGTGGTGTGGGTATGGCAGATGGGAATCCAAGGTGATCCGCAGAGCAAAAAGGGCCTTGTGCCTTTTCCTTCTTCTTTGAAAGGCATATAAAGAATAGCTTTGAAGGACGGTTCTTCTGCTTTCTATTAAACAATGGAAAGAAAAATATAAACTCCGCGTTTTTGCCCTCAACCACAAAGACTGTGAATTTATTTTGAGAGAAAGCAAAATGGCATCTCAGAGCCTAACACATTCAAGACTTCAAGTGCTCCAAAAATAGACCCGAGCATCAGAAGGCAGCAGCGCTGTAAGCAGGCTCTGCGCAGGGATTGCCTGCCCCTGTCAGAGATCTCCCAAGGCTTTATAGCAAAGTTGACTGGTGAGGGCTCTGCTGTCTAACCCGCAAAGCACACCTGATGTTGTAGGAGGAAATCTTGGACGTACGATATTCACACTGTCAGGCTGGGGCTCCGTACAGCATTGGGAGCCCCTTTCTAAAGAGCGTAAAAGAAAGCTAGTCATTGGGGAATGAAGGAGGAAAAAAAAAGTGGAACAAAATACAGGATGACACTTATATGGATGTAACGGTGAACAAATGGCTTGCGTGCCACCTGTAGAAACATGCCTTTTGAAAAATACTGGATCAGCTGTCTCCCAGCATTGGAGGCTCTACTGGATGGCTCATTCTTACACCAAGCACAAGATAAACACAGTCCCTATAGTGGGAAATTGGTGGGGTTTTCCTCCAACAAAGGAAATGGATAATTTCTGGAATTAGTATTCAAACTCAATAGAATGCTATATTAGGCTATAAAAAACGCCGGAGTAAATCAGTGTTTACACAATGCGAACAAGGGGGAAAATTCTCTAAACACCACTGAGGAATCAGCTCATTGGAAAAGCCCCGTTTTACAAAGTTAACTTGTCATTATCAAGTTGGTCTTGATAGAAGCTCTCTGATGTGTTTCCTGCCCTCCTGAAAGTTGCCATCATTTTACAGGGACTGGCTGTCTACTGGGCCTAGGTGTGATATGTCATAGTAGACAGCCCCAGCAAAGAGCAATCATTCCCATGGGGCAGAGTCGGAGCATCCCATTCCCTCCTCCTCCTCACCGCCCGGTCGTTTGCATGACATCCCTACCTCTACCAAAAATGCAGAGGCGAGGACCACCGCTGTGTCTCGGTATGAGGCTGAACTGCAGAGCCCCCCGATCCTCACAATTTACTCCCTTTGCATTTTTGAGGGAAAAAGGGGAGTGTTTTTGGGATGCAGAGTTTTGCTCCACGAGCCAGGCAGTCTTTACTGCGGGGTCTCCTCTGCATTTTCTCTCTTGAGGTAGATTTGTGTAGAAATGGTGATACTATTGTTATGGGTAGATGTTAGTAGCAATAGCTAGACAAGCAGTGTAATTTCAGATGCTATGTTAAGGCTGTATCCCACAAACATCTAGACTTCTGAGTAGGGTGAATAAATATGCATATACCTCTGTGGAATCACTCCCCTGACTTGCTTTTTATCCTAAACCCTGGTAAAATAAAAGGTACTGTCACCTCCACTGCAACTCAATATTTAGGCTTTGTGGAAAAACAATAACAAATCTTTACATGCAGTGGAATGGCTTGGAGGGGTGTGGGTTATTCAGCATCCCCTGGCCCTGGGCACAGCCTCTGCTCCTGGACATCTCCTCCATGGTGAGGAGCACAGGGGTCCCCGGCCCCTGGCCAGCCTTGCCAGAGACGCCGGGCTCCGGGCAGGCACCCGGGGCTGTCGCCTTTCCCTGCTCCACTTTTCACCTGAGCTTTTCTAATTGGGAACGTTGTACACTCATTAATTACTACTCTGAGCAGAATGATGGATTGGGATGGGTTTAGGCTTTGGCAGGGGGTGGGGGAGAAGCAGCGGTTCGGTGCAAACCAGCTTTCGTGATGTCTGCGTCTCTTCCCCCTCGCTCGGGTGGAAAACAACAGCAGCGACGAGCGGGGGCACAGCGTTGCCCGCTGCCTACTCCCACTCGCTTCGGGAAGAAAACAGCCTGCTCTCGGTTCCTCCTCGCTCGTGTCAGCTTCCAGCAGCACAACAGGCTCCCAGCGAGGTAGAGAATTCGGGTAAGCTGAGCAGATAGACCTCTCTCTGTATGTGAGGGTGTCGCAGATTAAACAGCTTATTGATTCATTTCCAAGGACGGGTGCTATAGGAGTGCTCGAAGGGGTTGCAAATCGTCATAGTTACAGGATGAAGTACACCTATAAGGAGTAACTAGCTGTGAGCAGAGACACCAAGCTAAGAGTCGGAGTCACTTATTTGCTATTTATTTCTCTGGATTTCCACAATAGTGCGGTGGCGCCCATCCAAAAAAAAACTCTGGGCTCTGCGCCATTATTTAAAACACGCACGTCCAACGTTATCCACCCCCCCCAGCAGCCTCACCCCCAGCAACACCCAGCTGCGAGCTTTGAGGGGGAGGGGAAGAAAAGGAAAAAAAAAAAAAAAGAGGAAAGCAAGAAGCAAGAGGTCCCTCTGGGCCATCACACCCTTCTCTGGGAGGAGCAGGACCTCTCCATAGCGCCCAGCGCCTCAGGTTCTCTCTGTCTGCAAGCGGCCGCCGAGATGGGACATGGGGGAGACGCCAAGCCCCGGCGCCCACTAACGGCACCGCCACGGCCTTGCCCCGTGGCTGGACTTAGCTGAGACCTCCTCACGTCCCCGGGGGTCACAGGGATGCAGGGGATGATGCCAAAAATGACGATTTTTAAATCCTGGTTTCTGAGCAGTTAAACCAGGATGAGGGAATGTCTGCAAGCCGAGGGAGAGCTTTTTCTCGAGCCAGGAAAGGGAACGGTGCCTCTTAATATAGCAAGGAGAGTAATATAAAAAGAGTTTTCCCTATCTCCCACCTCCCATTCCTCCTACAGACTGACTTATTTTAGTGCCTGGCTACACCCCGGCATACAGAAAACCATTAGGGTTGCCAAACGCCTGTTTCAGGAGACAATTTACATACACAAAATAATTAAGGTTTTATTCGCTGCTCCTCACTGGAGCACCCGAGGCCAAGACTGGCCAGAAACCCTGCTGACAGCTCCTGAAGTTTCAGCTGAGTTCACCTGCTGGTTGGGAGCAGACTGTGGCTTTTGAGTCTTTCCCCAGATCCCAGGAAGCTTCTCTGGTCCCGGCTCTGCGACCGAGCGTGCCGATGGCTGGGCTGCAGGGGACAGGGAAGGGCCACGTCGGGTCCCTGCCTGCCCCGGGAGCCTGTGAGGGGACAAGGAGGGACGTTCAATGGGTGGTGGCTACACAATGCCATGGCTGTTGGCAACATGGAGCCTTTGGGTTTGGAGTGAGGAAAGCGAGAGCCGAACTCCAGCAGGCTAAGGAAACCTCCCCTCCTATAACAGCTTTCTTCAGCATGGATAAACATCAGTCAGTGCCATAAATTAAGACCACAAAGCCATAAATTAAGACCCCAGAGGATGTCTGCATGCAGTTTCGGAAAAAGACTGAACAAGTCAGTCTCTCTTGGGAAGAAATCCTGCAGCTTCCCCACTTTTTAATGGACATCAGCATCCCCCTCCTAGTCCCAGCTGAGCGGAGCTCTTATATTGTCCCCTGACACAGGGCACGTCTGCAAAAGTGTCTCTGTATCCCAGGCAGCTGCGCATCGAGGACACCAAGCTAATGAGAACCGTTTCTTAATTTTTGGCCAAACCAAGAATTTTCCATCACATCACAAAGGCACTCACAGCAGAATTCAGCTATTGATGAAACATGTGTATTGATGAAAACTGACACTTTATAAATGAAGGATTCCCCATTAAAAAAAAAAATCATTTTTATTTTATGGAGTTTCCGTCTAATAATATTATTTTTACCTATTAAATTACATGTCAGAAGTAGTTATTGTATCATGTCATATTATGACAAGAAGAATAGTTGAAATATTCTCATTTTATTTTCCATTACAATCACAAAGAGCAGCTGTTATCTGCTACTATTTGAGACATCTTTTCTTTGTTCTAGATCAAAGTGGCTCCTGTTTGTGCCCTAGCAAAGCTGTCAAACCATTTTGTTACAACACGAACAAGAGACACTTTCATCTAGAAACAAAGGCAAGGTAGTTTAATCAGTATCAAGCCCAAACCACTCTTAATTAAAAAAAATAATAATTGTTGAAGCTCTTGTGTCATATTACAATGTGTCAGTGGTTGTAAGCCACGTAACGCGCTGCCTTCCCAGGTGTGACATGATGTGTTGGAATGGCAAAACATCCCTATGCACTAACAGCATTTTGAGATACTCAAACAAATTTTCCTCAAAGTTCTAAAAAACCAGATTTTTACAAAATTCCAATTTATGGAAAACTGAAAATATTTGGGTTTGTTCTCATTCAGCAGCTATAGATTATTTTCCTTTGTGACATTTCATAAGAATTCTGAAATCTGATGAGCTTTATACCTCTGTCACTTACTGCTTTTCCAAAACATCATCTTCAAATTACTTCTGTGAAAGCCTAATTTGTTTAGCAATGTGTTAGCACACAGATTTGCTGAAGTCTTTCTGAACCAGCAGATCTCCATGTGAAAAAAAAATATATATGGAGATTTAGTGAACCCAGAATATTTTGAAGGCATGTTTCAGTTTCATCCCGGAGGTATGAAGACAAATAACTTAAGATTTTTCCTTAAATTTATGATTAAACTATCAAAATAAAATACAAATATTTTTATAAAAATATCAAAATTAAATATTTTGATATGATTTGTATAAAATAAATTTTTAAGAAGGTCAAAAGACATTTTAGAATCCTTCATTTTTGGATTACAAGTTTACAAGCTTAGGGATGAAGTCATATTCCCTTGTATTTCTCATCAGCTTGACTGGCCATCTCTTTTGCTGGATAGGGAAAGAAGAAGCCCCGCCATCTCCACTGTGCCGAAATGCTTCCTCGCTGGAGGCTGCAGCAGGAGAGGTGGGAAGGACCACAGGTTTGTGTTCTCTTCTGGGGAACCAAGCTCCTTGAGAAACCTCGTCTCCTGCCCCTGTACTGCAGGGCATCTCTGCTTTCCCTTTTGATTGACGCCCCTCAGCCTTGATCGTTGCTTTTATTTATGCAAACTTAAAGCCATATATTTTAAAGGACCGTTTCAGCAGAGGCAAAGCACAACAGCTGGATATTAATGCAACTTGGCATCACAATCTGGGCCTTTTTTTTTTTTTTTTTAATTAGCGCTCTACCATATTACAACAAGGAAACAATTTCTCTTCTTTTATCACCATCCTAACCCTGAGCCAAGTATTAAATAAGATTTAATTTAATTAGTTCTTATATTCTCCTCTCTTGCAGGATTATTCAGTAACACAAGGTCCTTACCCAGCTCCCTTTCTCGCAGGCAGATAAAAATCCTGCTGATGGTGGTGGGAACACATCAAACACCTAATTTACATGCAAGACATGTTATTGGGTTATGAAAAGTAGAGATATTTTCAACCAGTCCCGCGGTTCACCTTTTGCTCTGCTGCACTTTCACAAGCTGCTCCGCTCTACGTGCTCTTCCGCAGCAAGTGGGGACGTCGCCAGCGTCAGGACCCCGTGCTCGGCACCGCTGGTCGCTCCTGAAAAATTACAACTTCGAGCTGTAGGTTCAGGGTTTATACACTGGCATCCCCTTATCCTGCGGGCATCACTCCTCTCCCTCATTCCCAGCTTTTCTCTGCAGACTAGATGAGCTAGTTGTCCTTGCCCTTGTGTTTTGGAGGAAGGATGGGTGGTCCTAGGAAATGCCTCAGGTCTCCTCTTTAAGCACACTCCTACTTGGATGTGGACCTCTAGCATTTGCAGCCCTGCTGGGCATTTGCATCCAGGAGACATCCTGTCAACTTATTTATGAGACTATCAACTAGGACCCCACCAAAAGCCTTGCTGAAGGCAAGGCCCACGGCAGCTGTTGCATACCCACAGTTCACCGTTAAAAGCCCTGAATTAAATGGGTGGCTGCTGTGCCCGAGCAGAGCTATGCTCAGTCTATCGAGGGGAGGCTTCCACCAGGATTTGAAGACATGGAGTCACCACTGTATGTTCCCAAGGTAGAAACCGACCGAGTGGGACCTCGAGGGATGGGGCTGCAGGAACAGAGCTCGTGGAGGGACACAAGCCGTGTGAAGATGGGTTAGAGCAGGAGGGAGCTCCAGTCTCGTCTCGAGCAGGAGCAGCTTTGAAATGCTGTCTGTGCCTCCAATGGAGCCTCAAATGGTCCCCGGTGCTCGCTCTGGGTGGCGAGCAGTAACAGCAACTGTGAAAGATTCCGCGGAAGGGTTTGACACTGCTGACGTTTTGGCACTGCTAACCATGGCTCGTCACCTTGATCCGTCCCCTGGGTGACCGGGAACAGCAACACGCACTGGGCAACCCAGCCTGGACCTGGCTTGAGAAATCTTGTAGATGTTTTTGCTTTGGAGTGGGCGTCTCATCCTTTTGAGGCAGCAATAAATAACCTCAATGTTGGGATTAGTCACTTAAAATCAATGGACATTGACAGCCACAGCCTGGATGGAGTATGGAAAGTGATGCCTTTGGAAGGAGCCCTTGGGAAGGGGAGGCAGAGTGTCATGTCACACAAATCATCTTTGGGGAGTAAGAAAGCGTGCCCTGAGCTTATTAGCTAGGCAGTGTCTGCTCCACAAAGCACATGCTTCTAGCCAAAAATGGAGAACATCACCCTGAAGCAGCAAATTACAGCGAACCCCAGAGCCTCGGGACAAACGTACTCAACAGGAGGAGCAGCACCCAGCTCTGAGGGTTTTCATCCGTCCAGAGCAGAAAAGCCATAAGCTGAGTCAGGCTGCTCTGCTGTGAGTCACATCCACCGATATCACGACACTCCTGCCAGCACCCTTGACGGAGCGGGGGCTGAACCCTGCCAGCTGCCCACCGCCCTCTGCGCCCAGTGCTGGCTCTGCCCTCGGCATCCCAATCGCCCCAGCCTCCGAGCACACCACCTGCAGCAAAACCCATAGCCGTGCTCCAAAAGTAGAGCAAGGAGAAGTTCTGGCCACAAGCGGTATCTGGAGGAGACGTTGAACGGTAGCATTTCTCTGAGGGGAAGGCAGAGATTGATGGGAAGAGCAAGGAGAGGGGAGGAGCCTGGGCAGGAGTGGGGCGTCTGGTCCAGGTACTGGTGACAGCATGCTGGGAGGCTTTTGAGTCTGCAAAAAGCACCCTGTGAAAGAAAAAAAAACACATTCGAGCAGCGAGGTGAAAGGTCTGGAAAAAGCGGTGAGTGAGGGGGAAGGAGGAGGAGGAAACGTGGGCACATAAGTAGGTGGTGCCACATAGCAAGTTTCTGATGTAGCCAGGAAAGGCATCCAGAGCTCCCGATTCCCAGTCCCACGCCTTCACCAGGAGACCATCTGTCCTCTCCCGGGGGGAAGGAGCCCCCGGGTCAGGCGTTTTCCTCATCCCACAAAAAATAGCAGGCGGCGCCGAGCCTCGGCACGGCACCACTTCTCGGGGCTCCTGCTCAGAGCTGGGGCTCTGCCTGCTGGTACCCACTCAACGAGAGAGCAGCATCCCTCCTCTGGGACCTAGTATACTTACCTGCCTCCTAAAATGGTGGCTCAGCAGACGCTTTAAAAGCACCAGATGATAGCTCTGATTTTTTTTTCCCTGTGCCCAGGCCATGACTAATCCAATTCCTCCCTCTGGAACATTTTTAAGAAGGTTTTTGGTTGGGCTTTTGTCTGATGAAAGGTTGTCTTTCAGGAAGGTAAATGTTCCCCCAAATTCTGTTGAACACAGGCTGTAGAGCAAAGCAACCAACCAATCAAAACAGTTTGGGGGTGGGTCTCTTTCTTCTTTTTTCCCCCCCCTCCAGCCTTAATTTGAAGGAAAATTTTAACGGTTCTGAACAGTAATTCTTTTTCATGGTATCATTTGTGGTTGTGAGAGCAAACGCAACATTCACCCATTTCCCTGAGTCCTCAAGGAAGGACCGAGGGATGGAAGGACCGTAGCCTAAGATGCTCAGGCACCACTGGAGGTGCTAGGAATACCTTCAGGCTTGTCTGTGCCGCTTGGGGGCAGCGAGGGCACGTCCCCATCGCACTGACTTCATCCCCTGGAGCTGCCAACACCCCGCGCATCACCTGCCCTCGCCCTGAGCCATGGGGGTGACCTGCAGCAGCTCTGGAGCAGGGAGGACACGCTCCAGACAGGTTCTTTTGTAGGGAGCCAACCTACCAGCACGATCAAGGGGAAGAAATGCTGGTGGCCCGGGTGTCTCCTGTCATGCAGACTGTGTTGCCCAGCATGATCCAGGAGACTTCTCGTCTTGAGCTTTAAAAAGCAACGAGCTGTAGGGGATGCCTACGTGGGTGCTGGATGACTGGATGCACACACCGTTGGGTGCAGACAGCTTCTCACCATCATCTCCCTCTAGCTGTTGAGTCTAAGTGTCCAAGCGCAGGAGACTTGAAATATTGCTCAATAGTTCTGAAAATCAAGGTGTAGCTCCTCCCCAAAGAACACGGCATCCCTGGTAGGGAGTTTCACAGCACGGCGTGGGGTGGGGAGCCGGGTAAGCAGCAGCAGGTGACACATCCTACCTCTTCCCCAGGGCGGCTGCAGAACTGCCCAGAAGCCCTCGCCATAGTTCAAAGTGCTTTGCAAATACCGCAGCCCGTGAGGAGCAAAGTAACTTCACAGCAGTGTAACAAACAGGGCGTACAGCGGGGGGGCAGGTGGCTGTGCCTCACCGCCAGCCAGGCACCGGCCACAAGGGACCCGCGTCCCCGCTGTCCCCTGCCAGAAGCACGGCCCTCGGGGGCACGCGGGGCGCTGGCAGCTCCTCGCACAGCCGCAGCAAAGAGCAAACCCGATCAGTCCCTTTCCATCCCATGGGAATGCAAACTTCCGACATCATTCAGGAGGCCCTGTCAACGTAAGCCGTGCATTTACATGTCTCTGCTTTCTCCCTGTGAAACAGGGGGGGCAATTTTGCTGTGTTACCAGTAGTAAACTTTTAATGCCATGTATTCAGGATCCCTTCTTTGCCCTGTAGAAAGTTTCTCTTCATGCATCAGACTGGGAGAACAAAGCACGGGCTGTTTAGCCGCAGGATTTAAACACCTGTTGTAATACTTCATTGATCTAATCTTTTGTTTTAATTAAAAGCCTTTCAGTTTGGTTTGCAGGTTTTTTTTCCTCCCTGCACTGAATGCAGACTCGCCACCTTCTTCGCTGGCTCCATCTTGGCTGTGGAGTTCACATCAAACCTCTTTGATTTCCCCCAAATGCATGGAAATGCCTAGAAAAAAACCAAAGCCCCCCAGCAAGTGTCCACCTGGAGACCCAGCATTGTCCAGCCAGTGCTCGGTACAGCAAAGGGTGAAATTAAATGGCTCCAGGTAAGCGGGGAGGCAGCAAGGCAATTTGCACAGTGTCCGCTCATCTTCAAGTCTGCTAATCTCCATTTGAGGGAAGAAATGAACAGGCTTTGGGAAATGAGGCGGGACCCCGCTCTGTGGGCACCCAGGGGATTGTTTCGGACACCGAGAGAAGGTGGTTTGCGTGAGGATGAGATTTAAACTTGGTTTCAAGCACTGCTATGACTTCTTTATCTCATAATTACAACATCTACAGATACATCAGACATCTCCCGCAATGGCTGCATACTTTAAAATGGCCACTTTGAATATCGCTTCAACTTTTTCCTCCACAAATTTAAATAAAACCCAGACTCCACCAGCCGGCAGAAGTACTTTTTGGCCTTTTGAGTAGGTCACTCCAGAAGAGGAAAATCAGCAACTAGAACAACAAGTTTTCAGAAGATGCAAAAAAGAGAAAAACCCAGCTGCAGAGATGCCACCCCTGCTGAAGGCATGCGCTGGGACTGCCTTCCCCAGCCACCACCACAGCTCCTCCGCCAGAAGGTACCATCCGCTCTCCCTCCCATTTGCAATTCATTGTTCCTATCAAGCTTTAAGAGCTTTTCCTATCCTCTTGAGAAGTACAGTGATAGCCCTTTAAAACGGGCCACACGCTTAACCCACCAAAATAATTTGAAAACTCTGTACTCAACGCTATCTCTGGCATTTCCCCTTTCAAAGCTAGCAATACAGCAAGGAATCCTGTGCGGCCACAGCCAGCCCTACAGAGTCATCTTCAGCTAACGTGGCCACCACCACCCATGAGAAAGAAAAGCCAGAATATTATCTAAGTAGGCAACAGCACGACTTTGGGCGTACCAAACGGCTGCAGTTTTCCATGCCTTTCTCCCTGCTTTGGCAAGAGGTATGTATCAAAAGCCAAGACACCTTTGGTGCCATCCCCATCCACAGCATCCAACGTTCTCCTCCGCTTCCCTGAAGGTGGGCTGCTGCCGGGAGCTGGTGGGTCCGGCCGGCGAGGCAGTCGGGGTGCCGCGGAGACGGCTGCTCCGTGCCGTGCCGTACTGCGCCGTGCCGCCGAGACCTGTCAGGATGTGTCACAACAGGCGGCGTGTCGTGCCTCACCGCTTCGCCGAGCAACAAGCAAAAAAAAAAAAGGAAAAAAAGAGATTCAGATCTAATATGTGAGTGGGCCGGTATGTGCAAAAGAGATGAATATGAAGTAAAACATGCTGGATGCTACAGTAATAACCGGGCGCACGCGGGAGAGGCTGGAAGCGAGCCAGGGAGGGGAGATGCGGAGGGATGCTGCTGAGCTCAGCTCTGCGCGGTGGCAAGGCAGGAGCTCCTGAGTGAGAGCCAGGCGGATCCCGAGGCTGCCCACACTGCTCCTCAAAACCAGCCGGAGCCCTCGGCCACGTCACCCCCAGGCTGGGACAGTGTCCCCTCCCGAGATCAGCTGGGGGCTCACCAGCCACCCGGGGAAGTTCATGTTGTGTAGGGGGAAAAAGATGGATTTTGTCCCTTAAAAATAAGGTGGTTCTTACACACGCATTGGGTCAAGCAAACTGTGCCGCAAAGCACAGAGACCAGTGACTTTAACTCGTCATTGCGCAACATAAAGAGTGTCCCCTGACATTTCTGTGTTAAGGGGGGGCACCAGCTCGCACTTCTTTTTACAGCACGGCGATGCTGAACCTTCACATGCTGAACCCAAGGGCCCCTTGGGCAGCGGTTTCGTGTCCGTGCAAATCCCCTTTTGGGGATAAGCAGGAGGTGGGCCGAGGGCACAGGCAGCACCCACTGCCCAGTGGCATCCCGGTGCCTGCACCCCCGTGCCCTGCGGCATCCCAGTGCCCACACCCCCGTGCCCTGCGGCATCCCAGTGCCCACACCCCTGTGCCCTGCGGCATCCCAGTGCCCACACCCCCGTGCCCTGCGGCATCCCGGTGCCCACACCCCTGTGCCCTGCCGCATCCCGGTGCCCGCGCCCCCGTGCCCTGCCCGCCCGTCGGAGGCGAGGGCGGGAGAAAGGGCTGCCTTCCCGAGAGCCCATGGGTGTTCGACGCGGCCCCTTTTCAGCAGCCAAACACACACTTACGAAGCGCAAACTTTTAATGGCATATGGGTGAGTCATTACAGGGTTTCAAAACGCGTAAATATGATCACGTCCTGATTCGGTGTGTCACCGATGAGCTACCCTGAACCTCTGGGGTTACTCGGCTCCGCAGAAATCTCGGAAATTCCTGCCCAACCTCGTGATGAAAAAAATTCATTTGCATTTGTGTCACTGCATGCAAAGAGTTAACTTTTTTTTNCTGGATTTCAATGGAGGCTTATGTGCAGTTTTACAACCAGTACTGGTATGTTTTGCACCTTCAATTTACAACCAAGTAATAAGTAAACACAGGATTTTTTGGCTACATAGAATTTTCCAAGGTGATTAAATAATTTTCTAAATAGCTCTGAGAACGAAGCTGTCTAAAATCCCCAAGGTAATAGGAAATTAACTGCATACACACATGCTCTAAAGATACAGGAGTAATTCAAATTTACTGAGAAGTAATATAAAATATTTAAGAAAGCAAACAAAATTGAGTAAGAACCGTGCAATGTAAATTAAATCTACGCGAACCAGCAGCGACTGCCTTCACTGCGGCAGCTCCTCTGGGGGACTCCACACGTTCTCCAGGCTCTGCACGGCCCCGCTCTGCCAGAGGCCGTCGCAGATGGTTCACGTCGCAGACCGACACGCTTTAACGACCTTCAAATATTTTGTTCAATGGGCAAAAGCGCTCATCAACCTTTTCAGCATCTCCAACCTTTTCAGCATCAAGCAACCCCTCCACCCAAGAGCGGTATTCTTTGTGGACTTACCCAAAGGACAGGGAGTCAGGAGCATCATGGACTGGCCTGGGAGGGGTGGTTTTGGGGTGAGCAGTTGTCTGGGGCACCACCTGATGACCCAAAGACTTGGCAGAAGCCTACATTAGGGCTTTCCAAGCTTTTCCATCGCGGGGGCCACCTCCACCGCCTCCCTCAGCCCCGGGGCTGCTGCCCGCTGGAGCTGCCAGCTTGCGCAGGGATGGGCGGCCAGCCTTGACCCATCTCCTTGGGTGGGAACTGCAGCCCAAAACCACGTGAGAAGGGACCTCGCCCTCCACCAAAGCTGCAGGTGCAAGCGATGGGGCTGCCTGGGGGCCTTCCTTGGGCGCAGGCAGACCTTCATCCCAGCACAGCTGGGCAGCTGGGCAGGGGGAGTGCAAAGCCAATGGAGGAAGGGCTCTGGAAAGCCATCCCTCCTGAGCAGCTCGAGGAAATTCATATTTCATGTTCTGCTCCTTCTCTGCCCACGGAGTTCTTTCTCGTGGTGGTGCGTAGGTGTATGTGAGGGATTTATCCTTTCCCCACTGAATCACTGCAGCACAACATCTTTTCAACCCTTCTGTACAGCAGAAAAGAGCCTCACGGCATTTCTCCTCATTTTCCTCCTTAAGGAGACAGCCAGTGAGCTCCACAGCCCGACCCCTCCTAGCCTCGGTGGAGGCATAGCTGGGGGAGCGGACATCCCCCCTTCCTGCCAGCCAGCACCCTGACACCGCAGCCCAGCCCACCCACGGCCAGCATGAAGGTGCTCAGGATGTTGCCGATTTTTCAGCTGGAAAATCCCTCTGCACTTGAGGGAAGGAGCGGAGCTGGGGGCCCTGAGCACGGTGTGCTCTCCCCACCGCCTCAGGAGCCCAGATCCAAGCCAAAGCCTTACCAAATCCCAATTACTGCAGTAACGAGTGTTTGCGCTTTAACTAGGGGCTGCTGGAAGACGTTTCATCACCATGTCTGAAACTGGTGTTTGTGTACGAGTTTTCTGTATTTTAAAAAGAAAACGTGGAGGAAATGAGTTCTGCAGCTGTTGTCATGGGCAAAGCCATCGCCAGGAGGAAAGGCACGGCCACGAGCGGGTGCTTTCCCCACTGACCCTCATATAAACTGCCGATTTAGAAAAAAGACACAGGAGCTTTAGGCAGGTAGCCAGCAATAAAAATTTAAATGACACCCAGTTTTTTTGACTGCATGAGAAAACAGGCACCTCCTGAAATTTCAAATTAACCTTAATGACCCTTCTGTAACAGCTGTTCAATCCAACAGTGCTTTCCCACTCACAGCGTTGAGCTCCACAGCACCTTGATGAGCCACAATCCGCTGGGCCTGGCGCACTGTGGGCCCTGTAGGACCATGCCCATCCAGCATCGCTCTGCTTTTATTGAACTTTAGTCAGTCACTCCTTGGCCTAGATCAAGTTAAAAAAACCCAAGTATCTAAAGGTTTTCCATTTATACTTGTGTGCAATAAATAATTTGTGCCATGTTCTGCTCCCTCCTTGCACCTTCAAGCCAACAGTGCCTAGCTCCTTCCTTCCTCCTCCCATTTCCTCTCCCAGAAGAGGGGAAGATCACACTGGAAGTGCAGACAAGACCCAGCAAACATTAAGCCATTGGTTCTGATTTCCCACATTTAATCTCCTCTGGGCTGGGCGGGACCCTACTCTGATCCCATCGAGCTGAGTGGATTCTCCCTTCTGCTTTGCATCACACCTGACTTCTATGTCATCTCCGCAGCCTCAGTGTTCTGGAAGGTTTTTGGCGGGGTTGCCCCCAAATTCTCTGATATTTTCGCTCGCTGGTTTGTTCCTCTTTGCTTTTTATACCCCACCTCCCATTCAGTTTCTGTCCTCCAACAATACTTCAGTACTTGACTATTGAGATGTGGGCCACCACTTAGAAAGCACACTGAAACACGGTGGATCACCAAAGACAGCTGCTGAGGGCAGCCATAGGGCTGGGCAGCGATGTTTTGTCTCCTCAGTTCCCAAAGACCACTTGTGACTGCCCAGTATCACCTCCCAGCAGACCTGCTTTGTGCGGATTCTCGTGCAAGTATGAGCACACACAAAAGCAAGAGCACAGGAGGGGGAGAGGGCACTGAAGAGAGCCACACTGCAGGCCCTGCCGGGGTTTTAGTTCCTCCCTCTTTGCCTTGGCCCACTGAAGCCCTGCAGGCTGCGCACGTAACAAGGCCACCCATAAACGAGGATTCAACCACAAGAGCAGGAAAAGGCTTCCTCCAGTGAGGGCTGCAGTTCATGCTACTCCCTCCTCCTCTATCCCCAGAAAATTAACATCTGCTTTTAGAAAACACAAATAAAAAAAAAAAAAGGAAAAACCCTGGGGAAACTGAAGAGTTCTCACGGTGAATTTTATTTTGTAAGCAACAATATAAACATGTGAATAAGAACAGGCATCATTTTCAGGGCTGGCCTTTGATCCAGAGTACCCTGAATCTAGCAACCCTTCCAGAGCAGACAAGGGCAAGCCTTCACGTGCGCCTCCAGAGGCGAGCCAAGTTGCAGTCCACCAAGACCTTTGTCATGGAAAGACCAATGCTTGAATATTTGCGATTACCAAATGTATGTGCAATCTCGGAATGTACCTCCCACCTTCCCCCNTCATACAGCTTCAAACCAGTAAAAAAAATTGCTTCCAGCTTATTGAGACTGAAATGGCCTGTTGGACTATAAACTGAAATATCATTCTAGAGATAACCAACTGGTGGTGACACAAAGTACTGTATTTACAACTCAAAAATATAACTGTTATATACCTTTAATTTATAGCAAATTTAATACATTAGTGTTTACAAAATAAATTCTGGACTCAACTGAAAGAGCGTGCTGCTTAGCAAGTTCTTTTTCCTTCCTCTCACTTCAATCGAAGAGACCAGCAAGCTTAAGAGCTTCTTCTGCGATCCACGCACAACTTTTGCTCATGCCAGATGTTGAAATAACAGAACATTTCCTGCATCTCTAAAGTCTTGTTGCTTGGCACCTTCTGTCACTCAAGCTACACGGTTCAAACCTTAAGCTATCCTTTAACAAGTTCCATACACGTCTCATGAAAGCTACTCAGGTACTAACCAGGGCACTGGCTAACGTTACAAACTGAAGAAACACCTTATCCGTAGTACTAGCTCACACAACAGGAAAGAGGAAATATAACTACACATTCAATCTCTTATTTCTAACAGCAAAGCTGCAACTCCATTGCTTAAAGTAAGATACTTCAGTAAGTGAAACAGTACCATACAGTTCAAGAAACATTTTTTTAAAAAAACAAACATTTTAATAGTATAAAAAGTTGTTTACTGGTGTTTCTACTATAAAGCTTTGTTCCACAAATCAAAAGTGATAAAATAATTAGATACGTTTACAGTGATAAGAGACTGCAGTGTAGACATTTCAGCTCACATTTTGCTGACCGTTTCAGTACAACATAGACTGTGACTGAATCGTTAATACACATCTATGACACAGAGCGAACTGCAGACACGAAGTGCACACCTGAATGTGGAAGTTTACCCACTGGCATGGTAACTTACTTTCTTCAGCCCTCCCTTTCCCCTCCAGAACATGTCATAGGCAAAAACTGTATTCAGAAACTGAGGCATATAACTACTTTGACTGCAGGGAAGCAACTCGTATTGAGGGAGTTGCGCAGAAGAAAAATGGATGCACACAAACACACCAGGGTAAATTCCAAAGTTATATGCCGACTACTTCTCCTTAGATAAAATGACATCTGCAAAAGTGAAAATGTACAAAAAATAAAAACTGTCAAATAAATAAAGAATACAGATGTTAATTAATCACATATATAAAGAAACGTATTGGCATACTGTATGCAGTATACGGTATATTCATAGAATCATGTGGGCTGGACAGCACTTAATAAGGAGTCACATGCTAAAGACGTAACTCCTTGCCTCTCTCCTCCAAAAGATCTTACGGTTTCTGGATATCAAGTGCAACCTTTTACACCGATGCATAAATCCTGCATCATATTTCATCTTTGCCTCACCTAGGATGCATTTTTTTTTTTCTAAAAAAGATCCACAGAGAAGTCTAAAAAAGTTATAATGGTCTGAATTACAATTTTTGCAGCCCTGTCCATGCTACTTGGTCTCTTGGGTTTCCTACCAAATGAGTGTTTAGTAATTGTACAGTATATAAACCCATAGTTTTTCCCAATGAAATGGCAGCCAATCACATGGACTCTTCCATACTCTAACTGGCATTTTCTACACTCCTGAACTGTAGGCAGGTATTATGCTTTAAGTATGTTACACAAAGGCTGCTGAAACCATTGAAAGTGATGTAACAAGTTAAGTGTCAAGTACGCCCGCTATAATACAGAATCAGGGTCTAGGTCTATCAAATGCTATATCCACGTAACATTTTAAACCATGAAATATTTTATGCATTTTTCTTTTTTCTACAAATATTGTTGCAAACTTGCTGTTAATTGTGTCACAAGGTTCGCATTTCTAATTCTCCAAGGATTTTCAATTCAAAATGTTTAACAACCATATGTACGCTAGGTACACTTAAAGTAGACACTGAAATTTCAAGTAAAATGAACTGTAGCCACATCTACTGGACTCAATACACGTCCCGACATTTAGATTTACTTTGATAAGTTATACAAATACATAATACATTCTTAAATAATGAAGACCCACAATATTAATTTGTGAATCTTCCCACGTTATAAAACCACTTTTACAGGAATGTTTATCCACCTGTATTACTGTTTTAGTTCGCAGTGTCTCTTGCTTTCATGTTTCCACAGATTACTGTACCAGTTCTTAGGCTTTGGCTATTGAAATCTCTTATGTGAATGAGGCAACGCTGGTTATTAAGGCTGGTTTTTTTTCTCTTGTGAAGTTTCATTCTTTACTATGACACCGTTTTCCAGAGCAGAATGACTATCTTGTGTCTTCAGGTTCTGTTTTTATGACCTTCCTTTCTATGTTGTTAAAAGCCGAATGAGGAAAATCCTTTAAAATACCAAGGCCTTCTGCATCAAAAAAAGAAAGAAACAAAGAAAAAAAGATGTTAAAACCACTGCTTGGAAACAAATGTATTCTGTTCTTAATTCAAGAAAAAGGTCCATGAACCATATGGTACTAACAGCTGAAGCAATAAATTCTGCCTCCTCCTACTGGGCTTGAACCCAGCTGGGATAAAACTACCTGAGTTACACTGCAGTGATGACAGAGTAATCACCACTGATGTACCTCAATTCGCTCTGGGAGTGGGACTTAGTAGAGATGCACTCTTCACTTGCATTTTGAACTGGTAAAAATCCCCAACTAGAAATTTCACTAAGTGAATTATCACCGGGACAAACTGCAAAAAAGGTGAACTAAGATTGCAATATACCAAAGTGGAAGATGCAAGATTCTGCCTGGTCTTCAGAACAACTACTTTTCCATCTTTTCTTTCTAATAACTTCTTTCCCTTTGCATATTCCAAACTCAGGTAGGATTTTATTATTCCTAAAGTTGCGAGAGTCTCAAGAATCTGGCTTTACCTCAGTGCGCCAAGTATTAAACTTTAACCAGCCATACAGATTTCACAAAGGAATTCTTGCTGTCTTCTGTCAAACTTAGAATGAGTTTCTCCTGATGCCAGAGGTAAATGACAAGTTTGCCAGTGAGCAGAAGTCAGTGAAAGGGAAACCCAGTTCAAAAGACGTACTGCACAATTTTGTTCACAGAACAGAACAGTGCCAGGTCCTTATAAACCAGAATAACAAGTCTTTTTATAAAAAAAGTCTGATTCCTTTATACAGAGTGAAACCACGTTACAATTAAACTGCATTAGAACGACAGCACTAGTTCGGTTCAATACTGCTCTCTGAGGACAAACACATGCCAGAACTTGCTTATCGAACCCTAGTTACTGCATCCTTTAAGCTTTTCCCAAATAATATTCAATCTGATTCTAGATTGGCAAGTAACACCCCTCAAAGTTTTGTCTAAAGCCTTGGTTTAAAGGCTTACACGAAGCATGCCAGGCTGAGCTACTAGCTTCTTCACTCAGAGACATCATGTATCAGTAAGGTTCATCACAGGCTTTTTAAGAAATGGTGGGTAATTTACAATGGACAGGACTAACCCGAGGACTGGGACTTTGCCTCACCACTGGGGTAAAGCCGGATCAAATCACTGCACAGAGGTTTTCCAACATGCTGCTCTCCATCAAGTGAAATGTGCTGCAACTGTCTACTTGGCAGATTTGACATTCGGAGATTCAGCGGTCTTTCACCTGGAAGTTATTCACAGCAAAACATTAATGCATTAAAAGCAAAACAATATTGAAAAAAAACGGGTAGAGACTTAAAGACGTACTAATTCTATCAGCAAAAGCGCATCCTAAATTCCAGCTGCTCAGGGAAGACTTCTAGCAAAACAAGGCTTATGTAAATATGCTGCTTTGCAGACTGTTCCACAGGCGCTGCTAGAAAGGGACACAGCCATACAAAAAAAAAAAAAAATCTCTCTCATTCTGATCAAAAAACCCTTTGAGATCCTAAAAATTCACACTCCCACTGCAGAATGGATAAATAGTGTAAAGCAACTTGCACTATCAAGAGCAGCTGAACCCATACACCTAATTCTTCCTGTGTACTACATTGCTTGACACAAATGGCACATTGCTACACACAAATGAAAACCTATGTTTTAATGCTAGTTATATCAATTCCCTTAATTTCTCCCTCTACTGCTTCTCTTCCCCCCCTCCTTAAACAAACTAGCTCTTAAAAAACAGATAAAAGAACTTCTGTTTGTATTTCTTGTGTTTGTAACATTTTGTCTCATTTCACAACAGTAAAAAAAGAAAACCCAACAGAAGCAAAACAAACGCTCCTAAAATTAATTCAAGCTAAGGAATAGCCAGTCGGTAAGTCAAAGAGATAACCACAAAACTGTAAGCTTTTTGAAGAATAACAAGCTACTAAGAACATCATTAGAATCTGCTTAGTTCTAAGTAATTTACATAGCTAGCTCCTCAGGTTTTGTTCCCAGACTGCACAAACAGGTAAACAAAAAGAGGTACCAACTACATCATCTGCTTTACTTTCAGTTTCCACAGAGCAAGAACACAAACGACATGCAACATTCTGCACTATTTTCAAAACTTAGGATAAAGCTAGAGCCAAGTTCTGCCCTCAATTAATAGTAGTGCACCCTACCTTCTTCCCTCCCACGTTATCCATAGGGAAAGCAGTTTGCCCAGGTGCATTAAGAGTAACCTGACTGTACATCTGATTGCGTTATTTAGACTGCAAGCACTTCAGGGCAGAGATCTTGTCTTGTCCATTCAGTGCTCAGTGTTCTACACTAGATAAGTAACACCACTGACAAAGGTTGCATAATATGAAATGCATCTGCTAGCAGCAACGCCATGCCTGGAAGCTACCGTACCTTGTCCATCAGCATTATCTAATGACATGCCATTGGGGCTGTGCTCTTCTGAGTTTTGTCTGTAACACCCTGTGGAAAGACGTCTCTCTAATGCAGCCTGGTTGCAAAGAAACTCCATCTGTTTTGCCATCACCTTTTCTGACTGCAAATAAAGCAAAAAAAAATCCTTCTCTATATATACATACATATAGTGAGTCAAAACACAGGGAAAAAACCAATATCAAATCAAAAAGACTAAAAGCCTAGATATAGGTTTTTGTTGACTCATATGTACAGATGTGTGCTTTACAGTTTCTTCAAAACTATCAAGCAAACAAAATATTTTTGCACCCATGAAGATTTTCATACTGTACATCTGAGTCACTCAAGAATACTTAAAATGCAAGCTGCTGTAGTTCATCCACGCAGGAATGCAATATTAAATTATCTGCTGCAAAAACACACAAAAAACACTTTCTGCACTTTAGGACTGCAGGTTACTTGAAGGGAATATCAAGCAAAGCAAAAAATAATGTCTTAATTATCCAGTTAGCTCTGTTCAAATACGTGTCTTCACAAAGTATTCCAAGAGCAATGGCAACATCTGCTAAAAACTTATGCCAAGATTTCACCAGACATCTTGGAATCTTTATTTTAGGAAACAGCACTATACAAGCTTAAAAATCTGCCATTCTGAACGTGTAGGATGACAGTATGTTTGTGGGGGATAAAGGTGTGAAATGTCTGTCTAGAAGAAGAACAAGACCTATACACCTCTAGAGAGTGAAACTAAACAATGCAGTGCAACGTGGGAGGAAATGGCGTCTGAATGTTTGTCATTGACTTTAATGCCAAGAGAATTCTAACTTTCAATATAATCTTGTTCTTGAGAATGTAAATAAGCATCTTGCAAAACTAAAAAGAAAATCACAAGTCAAGAAAGTTGATTTAGAAAAGCCACAATGAGCATAAGAACAGAAAGTGTACAAACTTAACAGCTGTGATTGATAGGAAAAAATTCATTTCTCTTTCCGGTAGTGATGTAATTGTTTCAACTAGTACTGAGGCCTATTAATTGCAGAGGACTTAACTTTTCTTGGGAGAGGATGAAAGTCCTGACTTCCCACAGAAGTCTGCTTACTTAGCATAGTTTAACAATTTACAAATACAATGACAGCATAAGAGACCGGCAAAGTCTGAGGTTCTCCAGCAGAGCGGTGACCCTGACAGCAGGGTAGTGACACGACCGGTATTCACTTACTCTGGCTTAAAGCTCATCAGGTTCTGCAGAAGAACACTGATAGCTCAAGCTTGGTCTTGGGAGGTAGGTGAAAAAAGAAACTATTTTCAAATAGTTTACTTTCAAGTGTGCTTTAACTTCGCTACTCTGTCACTCCTGTTACAACTTTTGAACTGTAAAATAACTTTCTAAAAGAATAAAACATTTCTAACTCATTGTTATTTAATTGGGATAAGTTTTAAACTGCAACGACGCTCCTCATCACAGAAAAACCTGTAGAGTTGCAGATACATTTAAGCTTAAAATAAATCTCTAGTCCATTGTTATGTAGCAGTGACCAATGAAAACTTCAAAGCATATACAAGATGAAAATAAGCTTGCAAAAATTAAGTTCATTTAATCACTATGTGACATCAGAACATGTAGCCTAATTGCTTTTTGATGTATCACAATAAACAGATTGTATGGCTGTACATTACTTTGCAATAGAAGAAGGTAGAAGACAGGGTAACACATCTGGTCTCAGAAAACATGAGTGTAACTCCGAAATGTAATCTTATATGAAAATTCAGTGATTACATTTGCCCAAACCAGCTACACAAAATAAACTTGTTGTAACTTAGCATAAAATCCCTCCTTGGCATCAACTGGCAGTAGGAGATACGTATTTTGCCTCAAGGCTGGGACACACTACAGAAAAGACAAAGAAAGAATCGGAAACCTGTCTTCATTTATAAAAAGCTTTCTGGATACTTGAAAATACTGCACTTCCACCAGGCTAGATGTTATTTAGGAAGGCGATTTATCCTCTCAGATCCAGAGACTCACTATTTCCTAAATATATTGGCCTTTCTTCTTACAAGAAATGTCAGAACTGAGGACTCCAAGATCGCCTACTCTATTTCTCAGTAGACTCAGTAACTTGAACTTTCCATTTATAGCTAATAACACAAGTAACACAGCACATACTGTACCAATAGTACCCTACTTGCCCACAACAGGCAATCACATATTTTCAAGCTTACTACACTTGATCTTACCTCCTTGGAACTAACAAGGGTAAAGCTGTAGCACTGTGTCAGAACAGTTTCTGAAGGTAAACCCAAATTAAGAGTGATGCAATCACAGCTAAGCTAGGTAGCCTTTGAAAATTGACAGTAATTACTTCAGCCATCAAAATACATCAAAATCAACGTACAAAGACATGGCCTTTATTATTCACAGTGTAGTGTAGTTGGTTTACCTGGGAATTAAGAGCTGTTGAGTCTTCACTCTTTCCTTTAGCCAAAGCAAGTGGCATTTTGTCTTGCTGATAGAGTGTCTGGACTGTGTCCTGGAAATCAGGATAACCATCCTATCGAGCAGAAGAAGAAACCAAACACCAAGAGAGATTATTATTGTTTTTTCTTCACCCTCTCTGTACACTCAAAAAAACAAAAACACATTCCGGAACTTCTGTGAAAATTCTGGACTGCAATTTACATGTTCATGCTATCCACTTCATTTAAGTTTGTGCATAAAACACACACAGCCCCTCTACAACAACTCCTGTATATCTAAAATGGCAAACAATCACATCTCACCTCTCACAGTTTCAGGTGCATCCAGACTACTGTTGTCACTGACATTAAACTAGTTTACATTCAGCCTTGCCAGGCAGATTTAGGCCCGTGGTTTCTGTCACTCATTACAGCAGCTTTAGAGATTCTCAAAAATCAAGTCTATATGTAGTTGAGAATAAGGCACAGCAGCTGGATATACTAACCGTGAGAAACCATGCAAAGCCTCCTGAAATTCAATGTATTTCGCACAGTACCTATGCTAGTATCACAAAATGAAATATCACTATTTTAAAAGCAGGGTAGCAAAGACTTTATATACTATGGGAAATAATGATTCAATAAGTCTTTCAGTCTCAAATGCTTATGACATGCAAATCTCTTTTGCAGCTTGCATATGTAAACCAAATAAAGTTCCTGTGAAAGCCTGCCAGACTCCATTAAAATAAATTAATCATCGAAGCAAAGGTTCAAGATGAGAAATTTATCCTGCTTGGCATTATAAAAGGAAAGCTCATGTAAAATAGAGGAACATCCAGAAATGTTTACAAAAGCACAGCATAGGTGACTTAAAACACGAGATGCAGCCAGAGATCTTAAGACAGACCCCAAACCTGAAAACAGTGACATCTGTCACTGAGGATCCGCAGACCCAGGTATCAAAAGTACACCAAATTAGGTACATTTTCCTTGTGGATTCTAGAGGCACGTGCATGTAAATAACATTTTTGATAATAGATGGACAAATTACAGCCCAAGAACAAGAAAAGTGATCTTTCAGAAAAACCACAGGGGAAGGACTACAAGGCCCATGCCATTGGCAGGCTGCCCGCAGGGAGATCGTCAGACCCGCATCAGGTGGCCAGACTCTTAGTGCAACATAATGCCAATGAAGCTATTCTTTGTGCTCAGGAAAAAATATTTCTAAACACTGCATATTGCTTTTATCCACCCAACATACTCCCTCAGGGAAAAAAATATGCAAAATTTCATAACCAGGTAAATTGCCACAAAACCTCATCCTCTAGAAACAAAGGCTTTGCAGCACACTTCCATGAGCACTGACCATTTTCATAGTTAGATCTGAATTTGTTTGGAAGACCTGATTATATGTAGGAAGACGAGAAACTGAATACACAAAAACCTATCACTCAGGATTCTATTTTTGCAACAAAACAGGTAACACGGCTCTTTACAACGCATCTCTGATCACTTGCCAATACAAAACCAAAGGCTGTTTCCCAGAAGTGGGGCCAGCTGCCTGTTGCCGCCTCTTGCCTTGACTGTCACCCAACAGTCACACAGACAGCTCTCGGATGACGATGCAGCTCTGGACCACCTTCCTGGAGTCCTTCCCCACCGCCGGCTGTTCTCCTCCTCGCTGCCCCCTCGGTGAGGGCTGAGGAGGAGCCACTGGGCCAGGCAGGACCAGGTTTGCCCGGCAGCTCCTTCTCCCTCTGCGGTCAGAAGGGCCTGCTACGTGCAGTGCAGCATTTTTGTTTTGCCACGCTGCTGCTCAGTCGTTTTTCAAGCAGCTTCGTGCAGCAGATGTTCTCAGTCCCACATGTGCTTTTTCGCTCCCTCTAATGACATTTTTCCTATGCAAACAGTAGCTTCTACTGCTTTTGCTGTTTTTGTGAAAAAAACACAAATCCTACACTTCAACTGGTTTTCTTTTCAACCTCCTCAGCAATGGTGGAGGTGGGCCTTTTCTCTCCTCTCCCTCCACCTGTACTGGCACCGAGGGAAGACGCTTCCTCCCAGCCTCCACTCAGGTCTTCCTGCCTGTGCCCCCCAACTCCCACTGAGCTTTGTGAAACCAGCTTTTGCAAGCTCTCCCCACTCCTCTTGTTCAACTGTCCTTTATACCACAGACAGCAGGAACATTTTTAAAACTCTCTCTCTTCGCTGTCTTGGCTGTTTGCACCGACTCTGAAGGGGAACCTCATCAACCCCAACGCAAAGCAGCAGCCGCGATGAGCGGCCTCTCCCTCCACGACTTCTGCGTGATATACCTGTGACTTGTTTTGCTTTCTAAGCTGGTGCCACAACAGCTCATTGCTTTGAGCGATGCTGGTACTGAGTCACGGAAGATGACAAAATAAGGGGTCCCCCCGCCCCACAACACCGATGCAGGAGGGATCCCTGCTCGGCAGAAGGATAAGTCATTTCCATCCCCATTCTCCTGTTCTGCTCTTTGTCCAGTGCAGATTTAGGAACGATTAACCCTTTTTTATAATCTGCTTCCAAATCCCAATTCACTCCGTTCCCCTTTTCACTGCCTCCACGCCTTTAGTCTGTCATTTGCCTGGAATTTTTTCCCTTCTCCGCTCTACACTTCACTCCCACAGCTCGCCCACCCACTCTACGAATAAGAGGGGGAGAGCTCGCAGGGGAAGAGAAAGGCTTTTACAGGTAATTTTGATGTAATTCATGGCACATTGTTTCTTTGTAATGCTTGTGTGAGTTTCATATTCACAAAGAGGATAAATTTACAATGGTGGCTGTAACCCGGTGATGTTGCAGCTTGCACACACAGCTCTGCTAGCTCTGCTCAGGGATGACCTTCAGAGTCTCTCTGGAGGTTTTTTTAAGTGTTATTACACATCAGAAAATTAACTCTTTTTTTTTTTCTTCTTTTTTTTTTTTTTTTAAGTAATCTTTTACATGATGCACAGGGTGTGAAGTCTTTCCAAATTCAAGCACTAGTATTTTAGACCACGCTTTGCAGAGACGTTAATGACTAATGGATAAAGGAATGGTAAATCAAAATACAGAGTTCAGCCTTAAAACAGAAAGGCAAAATGACCTTTACCAAAAAAAAAAGGAAAGAAAAAAGAAAGACAGAGCTAGTTACAACAACAACAAAAAAAATCACCCTTGTACAGATGCTCTGCACGATACTAGCATGATAGTGAGCTTAGTGAGCTAACAGAGCCACAATTAAGCATTACAACCTTAAAAACAGGAAAAGGAATTCTTATCCAGAACAGAAAAAAAATCTGCAGCATTTGCTACCATTTTCATTTTTACCTCCACCTTTCTAAATACAAACATCCCCCCAAAATCCCCAAACGTACTACTAAGAAAGGACTTTTTATTTTTTTGCAAAATGCAAGCCCCAAGAACTAAAACCACTACATGTAAAAGTGTTCTACTGTGTAGTACAGCATCCTTCTTTAATATCTTTGAAGAAAAAGCCATGATTTACAGTGTATCTCAGAATTATAATGTACTGAAGTAATGGTTTACTCCTTAGAAGACTCCCAAATTTGTAGGGAAAAAGACATTTATGCTGATAACAACACTGTTCATTTCAAAATTAATAATGCTATCAAATGAATTATTTCATTAAGCTATACTTTTTAATTTCTTATTGTGGAAAAAAGTCATATTTCTGAAATAGTAATTTGTACAGTTAGGACATGAAATTTTCACAAGCATTTTAAAATATGACTGGCAATTTTAGATAAAAAGAAAACCAAAAGTGAACATCCATTCTCAGAATTACTGAACTAAGAAGTGCCTAGAGAAAGCAGGTCTTCCAGACTCTCAAGATTTCACCATGCAGAAAATGAGCGAATGCACATTCCCTAAAGCTGCCCAAATTTCCTGCTCTCCAAAACACAAAGTTTCAGCCTGTATTTTTCAGAATTTTAATTTTACTTTTTCATTCAGTGAAGATCCTGTGGAAAAAAGCACCTCCCTTGCAGCGTGTCATTTTAGATACTTGCTCATCATCAATTATTACTGAACGAAGGAAAAACTTCCTAATACTGAAATCTAATATATTAGTCAGTGAACTATTTCAAGCAGAGGAGCGGCAGCTCCCCACCAGCTCTTATAAATTAGGACTACACTGGACAAAAGAGGGGAGACTCAAGCAACCATCCTGCAATGCGTTGGTCAGGGCAGACAATGGTGAAGGTGGACACAACCATTTAACATAGCTTTTCCCTGCTCTTTTTTGTGGGTCGAAGAACCAGCATAGGTCAAAGCAAATCCTAAGACACGGATATGACATTACTGACTTATCACCAAGGCTACCAGTAAAAAGTGCACACGTGTATTTTATTTTATATTACGTAAACTCAAACTACAACTGTACACAGACTGATGGAATTTAATAAATAAAAAAAATTAAAATAACTCCTCTACAGCTATTCATAAGTGCCTTTTCAAAACTAGCTGCTCTCACTGGGGTTTGCTTCACAGGAAAAACCTTTGTAAAGGTAACAAAGTCTCGCACTACTGAAAAAAAATTGAAGCCTTGCATTTAGTGCATCATTTATCACAGAATGAGTTACATACAAGAAAAGCATTCCAGAATACATTGCAACTTTCCTCTACAGTTAAAGAATATATTGCATATCCATGTCAAATACAAATCTAGCTCAGGTCTAGCTTACCTTTTAATGCATATTTAACCTACACCTTTTGGAATAAAAAGTACAATAAAGAAAATTCGCAACACTAAGGATGAATTAGATACCCACAAAACAGTAACTTGTTTAAAAAATAAATTAAAAAGGAGGATCTGCTATTCCTATGAGGTATACAGGTATACATACTTAAATTTTTTTTTTTTTTTTATTAAAAGCAACTTTTTAAAAGGCCTCAAATTTACTTTCCAACAGTGGTAACTGAAGAACATGTTAGGAGTTTCTTCTTAGGAGAAACCGCTCCTAACAAGAAACTCCAAGCATCTCCCTAAGCAACACCTTGCACAGGTGTATACGTTAGCCATGTATACATGTGCTTTTTACAGAAAAATAATTACAAAACCTGTAAATTAATATCTACAGGCACAACAGTTTGTCAGCTTTTAACTCTTCAATGTGATCAGTTTTATAATTTATAGCATAGTCAGAGATGGCTAGTATTCCGCCACCAATCCTTATCCAGAACTCTGGATTCTGGACATGATCAAAAGAATTAAGAAATTAAGAAAATCCCACCCCACACTGACATAAAAGCAGGAGGCCTTATAGAAAGACATGCTATAGCAGTTGAGCTTATTCCACTACAGGAAGTCAGTAAGTCCCACTCCTCTCCCTCCTACTCAACTCAAGAGTGCAAAACCCTGACAGTAACTTTACCATGAAGCAAATCCTACTCTTTACCCTTGTTCCTACAGGTTTCTCCATCAAGCAGAAGACATTTGCAGAGACGGTGGTGATGTTCTCCCCCTCTCTCTCTCACACCCATCAACTGTCTGTCAAATGTTTTTTTGACAAATTTCCTTAAGACAGATCCCTTCAAAACAAAAGTGAATTTTAGCATGCATAGGTCAAAATACAGGAGTCACAATACTGTACCTCTATCTTGATTCTCTTTGGTGACAGCTCATCCCTTTCTCCACATTTAGATCTAGAAGAGAAGACACACACACACTATCAGTAAACAGCACATTAACCCTGACCATCAGAAATAATCATGAAAAACAGAGTCAAGGGAAAAAAAAAAATAAATCAAGCAAGAACAAGTGAGATGCACAGAAAAAGCCTTCAATTCATTTGGACTTGGACTTTGGCTACTCTGCCTATTTACATTAACCTTGAAATACACAAATGCCTCAAATACTTGAAATTGCTAGCCTCTCATGTCTCTCAACATGAACTATCATCGCAAAATCTGGAAAACTAGAGAGCAAATAAAAAGGTAATTCAAGACAGCTGAATGTTAGCAGTTTAAAAGCTTCACAACTTAAATGGCATTTTCCTACCCTCCTCAGAAGAGCACTTTGCTAGCTAAAGAGCAAGAAGAAAGTGTCTCTAGCGCTTCAAAAGAAATGCTATCAGACTGATTAGCTCCCTGAAAGTAAACATCCTTTGAGTTAATTAAAATCTTACTTGGTGGTCCTGTAAGTATACTTGTATGTAACTTCTCGAGAGATTTGCCGAGCTAGTGCGAAGAGTTCATCTCTCCTGGTCAACAACGCATTATCTTTTACACACAGCTGAGCGGCTGCTTCATTAACTGTTAGCTGGAAATTAAACACAAAAACAGGGATTTATGATTTTGTATACTTTCATCCATTGTGCTTGTAAAGGTACCTGTTCTTCTGAAATAATAAAAAAAATTCAATGGCAAGTAAAATTACCTATAATTATATACTAAACCCTGGAGGATGTCTTCTATTTTATACCCTTACCAAGCCAGGTAAGCCTCTGCGAAAAGATATAAATGTAGTTGGTGCATTTAATGTCCTTTTAAGTAAAACATTATTGTAAGACTGTCTCAATGTGCGCTGCTTGTGCCTTATCCCAGCATTAATTAAATCTCAGTATAAAACAGTAGCTCTGAACGTTCACAGTGTTTGGCTCCCAAAGCCTGGTTTACAGGGAATACTATTTTTATAAACGCAATATGCCCAGGACTCAGGGGGGGAAAAAAAAAAAACACAAACCCACAAAAAAACCCTGACAGTGTGGGTACAGATGGCTTTCCCTGGTGAATGCAGCATAAATTCTGTAGAAGGTGATGGTTTAAGAAACGATTAAACTTTTTTTAGCTATGTTTCTCACCCTCATGTTTGTGAGGACTATCTTCAGACATGAATCAAATGTAACTTGTAACAAGGATGTTTTCCTCAGCCTGCCGGGACACATTTCTAGTGCCTCTGCTGCTGGCAATAGTTTCATAAAGAGGGGAAAAAACCCACTTTACAGTTAAGGCTCAAAACGGTTTCAGAGTGCTCTTCAGAAGCCCATAGGAAGTGGTGATACCATCATGAATTATACCAGCTTAACAATAGCACTGTCTGAAAAACCTATGGTCAACAGTGTGGACAAACAACAAAAATATTAATGCAATGAGAGACATTGAAACCGAGACGCTGGAGAGAAGATTCCCCGCTCCTTTCAGAGTAAGCAGGGACTGAAGAGACATTTTCACTTCTTCCTCGGCTGAAGAACAGCCAGCATTTGTAATGAGGTGTAACAGCAAGAGGCCAACTGAACACTACAGGTATTTTTGGTATTTTTCCCAAGTGCCCACAACTCTTCTCTTTATTTCTGGAAATTAAGCTGCTTTGAATGGGCTTGGCTTCTCGCAAATGAGCACAACCTAAGCTTTGCTACTACTGTCAACAGTATGCTCTGTATCTGTCTCAGGCTAGTGAATATTACCAAGCGGCTAGGTTTTCACAGCACAGTCAGCATATTCATGATGGACTGACATGTGCCATCCCCAAACCTTCATCTGGCAAGTGCAAAGAACAGTCGCGGTTCAGCGCACAAGGTTATGTGGCTGAGGATGGGCAGGACCACACACGCATGGCCTCAGACACAAAGAACACTGCTCTTACAAGAAGCGCTTTTCATGGAAGTGGACAGAAGGTGAAGCTGAGGACAGACCAGCAGGTCTGCAGTTAAACAGCATCTCTTGGGAGAAGACAAAGAAACTCGATGCTTTACCCCACCGTCTACTGCACTGCAGAACGTCGCTTGTGAATTAAATCACAGAGGCCAGCACCTCACCTGAAACACAGCACGCTCCATCCCTGAAGGATGGAAGCTGTCATAAGACATGAACAACACGCAACCATGCTGTCCTTCGCCACAGTGCTCGATGTCATCCAAATTAGAAAAAAATTATATTTTGCCTAATGTGACACTTGTTCTCCAGGGAGGTTGAAAAAACAAAAACATGTATCAGAAGAGCTGAGATTCCCTCAGTGGCCTGTGCGCACGGAGTATTTCTAGTAAAACCTCACACAGATCTGCTGTTCCTAATATTTCATAAGCATTTTTTCCTGTGTTTAGCATAAAAGCCTCTGATCCGAGTACAGCATTTCCTGCAATACCTGAATACTAATCAGAGTGCAAACGTGTCTTTAACAGGCAAACTAGGTACGTTGCTTGATCCTTTAGTCTCTATACAGACCAAAAAAAATAAAAATCTCACAGAGATCAGATGTACAAGGGTGGAAAGTTCAGGTTTAATCTGTGAAACATCTCTAGGTTACTATGTTCCTACAAAACAATGTACAAAAATAACAAACTATTACCCCTGAGACAAGACATTGTAGAACAACTGTTCCTATCTTTTCAGAAAAAAAACACAGGGAAAAAAATAGATACAAAAAAAAAGATTAATATAACACTGATGAAAAGAATTACCATCCAAAGCAGGCATTAAGTTCTGTAACAGTGATAGCTATTACTTTGCTGAGGATGAATAATATGGCTAATACTTACAAAATAATTCAAGATGCTTTTTTAATCCCTCAATAAAGTGTTGAAAGGTTGCAAAGAGCTGAAATGACTGAAAATGCTTTGGGTAGTTATAGGCAAATGCTGTTTATCCTAATATATGAGAAAAGCCAAATGTTTGTTTGTTTGTTTTTCCTGGTTTCTTCTTTCAGGTCACATCCAGACTTACTGAATTGAAGTGCATCATGGCTTCCTGCCTTTTCAGGAGGCATAATACTAGAGATAGAAAGCGTTGCATGCCTAAAAATAAAGATTCTGTTTGCTGGGAGCCTTAGTGACACGGAGCAGCACATAACCATACCGGCTCTACAGACAGAACCCATCTGATGGGGTTCATAGATTCCCCCACTAAAAAAAAACATAATTAAATACCAAGCCCTGTTTTGGTGAGTCAGCAAAAGAAAAGGAAAAGACCGAGCTAGACAGAATTTATTACTTGCCTTTCTTATTCCTGTTTCTCAGACTATTAAACAGGATTTTTTTCAGTTTTATAGGTACTGAGGCAAGCACTGAAATATTAACACGCAAATTACAAATCTGACTCAAACATGCCTGGGTCACCAAGTTCAAGGGCATGCCTCATATTCATCCCTCCTCCAGTCCAACTTTATGTTTAAAGTGCTCTCCATGCTTGAAAAGCTGTGTAATATTGAGACAATAGGATGGATTAAGGACAGTACACTTATTAGTTCTGAAGCATCTTTGAAAGATTCCGCATCAGATTTTATGCTAGATCAGTGCCCTATGCAAATAATCCTACCAATAGCACAGGCTTCCAAACCAGCTCAGTGTCTACAGCTCTCACTGGTCTCTAATGGCTGCTCAGGCCCTCTGAGACACTCCAGTGTTCATATTGAAACAGAGAATATTCTCACTGATTTGCCACCAAATAATTCCATCAAGTTTGAGTTCAATTTGCATGCAACTCCACTCTGCTAGGAGGCAGATACCCTGATCTTTACATTAAGCAGCTAACCCCTACTTAAACTTTTTAAATTCATAGTGAAGTTTATTCAGCTGCTCATTGCCAGCTGCAAGGAGAAACCTTGAACCGCGAGGCAGAATGACAGCCTTGGAATGTAGTAACACGTGCAGAAACACAGTCTCTGGACAAGCAGAAACTTACCTCCCTGGTTGTTTAAGGTCCTTCCTTCTGAGCAGCAAATTGTTTAAGCCACCAAAAACAAAAATCCACTGAAGTTCATCTTACAAAAGGCAAACTCTGGTTTAGCAGATTTTAAACAAAAAAATGCTCTCATTGCTACTATTTGTATATTTTCTGCTTTAAAATGAAAATGGAGAGAAAACTGTTCAAGACAAAACTTGGTAAAATCCGGTCTCTTTAAGCAAAGAGTAAACCAATTATGAGCAAATTCTTCTTGCTTGAATGTGTGCAGTTCCCATCAAGTTCCGCGAGGCCCCATATGCGTAAGTGAGGCATAAGTCAACCACATACTCCTTTGATCTTGTGCCCTTAATCATAATAGTGATAGAAATATTTCCTAAAGCCAAACCATGCTCTCATTCCATTTTTAAACATGGTTTTACAATGATGTAGTAAAGATCTGTAGCGCAGTACTAAAAAAAAAATAAAGGCGGCAGAGCAGTCATCCTTTCTTCCAGTTCTTTGCTACACTGCTCCTTCAAACTACCACCCCACTATTCACTCCTCCAGCTTTGTAGAGCTGCTCCTGAGGTTACCACACACCTGACAAAAGCTGGCCCTGGCACCCACCTCCCATTATGCTGCTGGATGCCAAGAAATTATCTTTCCAGAAGTCTGCCCAGATTTCAGCTTATTTTCTGCAGCTGCTACCCCATATAAGAGACTGCGAAAGCGCACAGCTTGATTGCCTCCATCCTCAGGTGGGGAGAACCCCCTTTCTCCAAATCCTGACTCTGCAGCAATGTACACAGGGCATCTACATAATTAATGCTTTCAAATCCTGCCTCCATCTCATATGCAACTTGTTCTGTTACGGGAGAGACTTCCGCAAGGTCAGGGGAGTAAGACGAGATCTGTTCTTGCACACTGAATGAATTCATAGATTATAAGTGTTCAACATAAAGCCACAAAGCACGTAAGTGAAAGCTGCACGACTAAAACTCTGTGGCACAAATGCGGCTGACTGACAAGTTCCCTTGGAAGTGTCTCCCCATTCTCTAGTAAAAGCCCTAGTGAAGTCACTGCCGGTGATGTGCAGTTGCCTTATAAATGTAAATACATAAACAAAAATGTAAAGAAACACGCCTTGTTTCCTTCTGCCCTTCTACTCAGAACCATAAAGAGAACCTAGTCTTATGCTATGGATCACACACCTACAAAACTTCTTGAAGCGAAAAAAGGCTAAAGCCAGTACAGTTTTTTTGGCACTCCTGTTAATATAAACATTGCCTTTCCTTTTGGGAGCTAAGCCTTACATGCCAAATTTTAAATCCAACTGAAATTTTGCAATCACTGTTAACTGTGAAAATGCTGATGCAGCATTCATATCAACAGCGTTTTGGCACTGCTTTGAATTTTGTTCTCCTCTTGTACTGTACTTTGGCACTAGGGAACTATTCCCCACACAGACACACCTATTGCGTTACAACATATGCAGTGTGAGCCTCAAGAATGCCAGAAGAGAAGTGAAGGAGGCCCGCGTGGACTTTTAAGGACAAGAGGGAACAGATGCTACACAGGTATTAAAGGACTAACCTTCAAATTACAGTCACCGATCTATACCAGAGAGGGTCCTTTCCCTTCCTCCTCACATAGTTTGCACTTCACTTGACTGGCTTAAGACTACTGTGCCCAAAAAACCCCGCAGGTTGTGTAATTAAGCTTCATCCCAATTAAAGCACAAAAAAATATCCCACTCCACCGGGTTTAGAGACCTCATCAGCAGAATCCTTTTTACCTCGAGGGCACAAGCTACACAGCAGGGTCTGGAGGAGAGGGAAGACAGCAGAGGGCAGTAACCAAGCCAGGTGATCCTGTTACCAGACACAAGCAATTTTAGTTACTAATCTTCCAAACAATCTGACTACTCTCAAAGCTGCAAAGGAGCATCAAGACAGGACTGCTTTAAAAAAGTGCCAAATGCCTAAAATCCCAAGGGCCACACTCAGTTCAACACTGGTTTGCTGTTTCAGTGCCAAACTGTTTAAACCCTCTGTGTGACAGGCCACACCATTGACCGAGCAGTCTGATGACGCCAGGCTGAAGTCATCAGCGCAAGCGTGCACACACCCACCCAGGAAAGTGTACTTCTACTGCACCCAAGATTTCCATCCCAGGGCAGGACTGCCTACAGCACCTGTAAAACACACAACTCTCGTCACCCGGTGAGAGCTGCCCGTACAAAAAGTGTACCCTGTGAACAACATCTCATAAAAGGTGTAGGAATAGGGGAGGAAGCACACTGCTGCTCAAGGTATATTACCTCGTGGAGGGTGAGATGCTTGCCATCCTTTCTTTTCGAGTCAAATCTGCCATATATTGCACTGTACTTCCTGATCTCCTCCTCTTTGTGAGGGTCCTCATCACTCATCTCAAAGATGTGACCAATCATCTTTGCCAGTTTCTTATTTGTTTTCAGTAACTCCTTGACTTCATTGGAGTCACTTTTGGGCAGGGAGGGAACCATACGTTCTACGCATTCAGCAACTGACAGAGCAGCGGCGGCATCCAGGGTCTCACTGTTTTCCTTTGGTGAAGCCGGAGAGCCGAGGTCAGCCGGGGAAAGGCTGTGTTCGCTCTCTGTGGTGTGGTGTCCTTGCCAGAGTCTCGGTTCACTGCCGCTCTGCAGCGATAAGCTCCCCACCACGTCGGATTTGCTTGAGCCCACGCTTTGCACGCACGTCGTGGCAGCGCATTTTGGAATCTTCAGGTGAGGCTCTCTGGTGCTGCTGTTCCTTTCGTAACTGCTGCAGGATATCCCTAGCCATGCAGGAGACCCTTCCGGCAGCTTATATATTGGAATGCTGCTGACCGGTAAGGAGGTGAGAGGCTGGTTAAAAAGACCAGGGTTTGTGACCCAGTCCCTCAAAGCCTTCTGCAGCCTTCGGACGTGAAGGGGCTTGCTAGCCATGCCTACGAGAGCCATTATCTCCAAAAACTCCTCTTCACCTGCTTCACAGAGCTGCTGGACATCATCACCACCCTGCTGAATAAAGGCATCGAAGTAGAATAAGAGATTTGCTTTTTGTAGTATTCGATACAGCTGCAATTCCCCAAGGGTTCTGGGTAGAGCTGACGCCATCACGGATGACAGAACCTGCAAGGAGTAAAAACAGAGAGAAGATGAGCACCAGAACGCCAACGTCCAGAGGCATTCCCCCCACCGCCAATCCTTCTGTAAGGCTGTCAACTTAGAGGACAGGATTCCTTTCTCTCACTATAAGAGCACATATGGAAATGAAAAAAGGGGCGATAGCTCTGGTTTTTTGCTAGTTAACTTAATGGAAACATTTGTGAAAAAACAAATCAGCAGATAGTTGCGATGCACCTATAAAAAAGATGATTCAAACATGAAGCCAGCTTGTTTTCAGCATTCTCACTTCATGTTTGTTCCCAAGAATGTCATTCAATATTGCTCACTACTTCTACTTGACTCTCTTTTATATCTTCAAATCAAAATGATCACAAAACACTCCAAAGAATTACTGAATACGTGATCCCCTGAAGAAAAAAAGCTCATCAGTTTTGATTCTCCCTAATTCCAAATCATCTCCCCCATAGCAGTATGGAGGACTGTAAAAGGAAAGCAAAGCAAACTGCTTCACAGAACCCCAGAGGATTAATGAAGCTGGATCAGCAAAAGGGTGTTTCAGAACCAAGAACTTCATTTCCCCCCATTTCACAGAAAAAGGATCTAGTGTCTCTGCTGATCTTAATTATGGCAGCAACATCCACAGACAAAGCAAGAATTCCAACACATATAGGTTAAAAACATTATTTTGAGTTCACCTGCCTGCTGCATTTGCTAACAGGCCTGCGTGTCATTGATACTTATGACATGAAATACTATTCAGCAATATAGCAATTGCGCTCTAAGGGCTCCCAACAGACAAACTGCAGCAGTATTCTACCCTTACGGCTGCAGGAAAAACATATGCACAAGTTTCAACTTCATAAAACCCGTTATCTACGGTTAGCCTGCAAATAATAAACTCTTCAGAGAATTCTAAGATCTCACATACACACGTACCTCTTCACTCTACGATGGCTTTCACAACTACAAGCAGATAATTTCCAGTATTACGCTAAACCACCAATCAATAAGGTCTAAAGCATGTAATTTACAGTTGGTTGGGAAAGCAACAGAACTAAAACATGGAGCTGGTCTGCTAACATTACTCTAGCTCTACCATCACATTGTTCTTTAAAAAACGTGCAGTAGAAACCTAAAAATCAGCACTTACGGAACGATTTGCACACATTGGGGGGGAAACTATTTTAATAATGTGCAAGCCCCCTCCCCCCAAAACTCCAATGCAAGAATATATGTATGCTTAGGGGCACTGGGAGACTGATAATCAAAAGTAAAACTAAAGCAGAAACTATTTTTACAATTTGCACTTTGGCACATTGCTTTTTTATAATATGAGCTTTTTCTTCAGCGATTCAAAATAAGTGTACAGATGTAACAAACAGAACTCAACTTCTGTTCAGGGGGCATCTGAAAGATCAGGCTTTTGCTAAAAAACTTTGATTAAACTCTACTAGAGCAAAATAAAATTAGGAGGCCAACAGAAACCTTACAAAAATCGGTGTAACAGGAACAGGATACCTACAACCGGTCTCTTCAGGAAGAAAAGCCCCAGAAAAAAAAAACACAAAAAGCACAAAAAACCCCAAACCACCAGCTGCATATATCATTCTTTGTACACTGGTATTTGTAAAATAGAATGGACAGCAAAAGCCGTTTAGATCTGAGCAGCCACCTCAAGGAGCAGCTGGTGAGCTCAAGAGCTAATAAACTGCACACTTTGGAACACAGGGTGAATCTGGGAACATTTAAGAGCTACGTATTTTAGAAATACATTTTAGCTTTCAAAAATAATAGTTGCAAAAAACCAATTAATTACTGTCTACGCTCAAAGATGTGGAAATGAAAGGAAAATGAGGAAAATCACTTAAGGTAATCCTTAAAACAGTACATAATTCAGTATTTTTAAAAATTGTCATTACTTCACAGAAGTTCTTAGAAAAATCCTCCCATTCCATACAAACTTTGACAACACAAACAAAACCAACAGCTTATGGTTTAGTGGCATTTCAGTAAATTGTTCCTACCCTCCCATTTCAAATGATGCCGACTTTCTACCATCAATACCACAAATTAACTTACATAACTGTTAGAAGAATACCCGTTTGCTCTGAAAGTCATCCATCTTGGCACAAAATCTACATAAATCTACATAAATGGACTTTGTGCAGAGAGCTAAATTGAATCCAGGGAGGACGGTGGCAGTGAAACTACACACAGCCCAAGAGCTGCAGGCAAGGCATGGAGCTCATTTTTCCAGCCCACAGGCTGGAAGAGCAGCAACAGTCCACGAGCAGCCTTCACCTAGAGGCTTCTAATCAACAAATCTCCTCATGACAGATAAAACTGGATTAATATGTACTATGGAGGCGTCAGTAGCAAGTCCACAGTTCAGACTGTGTTGAGATTTGCATTTAAAGCAAGACTGAAACCCCTTTGTTTTGTACTTTAAAGACAAATTCTGTTTTCCAAATTTAGTACAGTAACTCCTGAGAGGGCCATGCAAATTTTCCATTTAAGATTGCTACCAATTTCTGCATTACATTTCCAAACACCTCTCCTTTTGACCTCTTTTCTCCTCTCATTAAACCGAGTTCATTCCGCACTCACCTCAACGACATCCCAAGTATTTCTAAACTTTTACAAGGGGAAGGCTACCTCCCCTTCCCGAGCCAGCCTCGCCACACCACCAGCTATGCTGCTTTTCCAGACACTACCAGTCCAACTCCACTGGTTCGGCTCAGCTCACAGCCTACAAAGCCAGGACAGCAGGTAAGCTAGTCAACCTGGAGGAGTAAGACAAGGCTTAAGAGGAGGACAAGCAACAAACAAGGCTTGCTGAGAAAGCAGCGCAGCACTGCCAGAACGAGAAGAGACCGTTAACCCAAAGGACACATGGCATTGCTGTTGCTGCCTGGCTTTGCTTACCTATCCAGCTACAGCAAAGCCGTGCTAAGCACACCCACACAAGTCTCAGCACCACACATCTTTCAGGTGACCTTTAAATTGCATCTAAGAGATGTAAAGTACTGCTTTCCATCGCTGCTGTTTTCATTTCTTAGTGCAGCCGGGGCCGTACTTTTGGGGCAATGGGTGAGCATGAGAAATGGTTACGCAACAAGAAGACGCGGGGCGAGCTCACAACCAGGAGACTTGAGTATGCTCCTCACCAGGGAGAGGACCTCGGGTAAAACGCTGGGGCACCGCATGTGTTCCCCCTCTTCTACAGCCTGCTCATTGAGCCTTCGGCTTTCTGATCTGTGATCCCAAATAAACCCGGTTCAGGAGTAACAGCCTGGTAATGTCCTCTGGCAAACCCCAAGAAGCTCACCAGAATGATCTGCTGCCTTAGGAGCAAGCAAGTAGATCTTCTAAGGTATGGTCAGCTGCAAACCCTTTTACGACAAAAGGCAGGAATGCAAAGCTGGCATGGGAAGGTCTGCAGCAATAAATGAACACGGTGATGGCAGCTGAGCTGCTGCTTCTCCCCCTTCTTTGCTCATCGTCCATACCAGTAAGGAGTGTGGGAACACAAAGGGAAAGGCAGCTGTCTTTTACATTTTACACATATAGAACGAACAAAGAAGCTAGGAAATTCCCCGCCACAGACAAAAGCTGTTTAAAATACACGCAAGGTTGCATACTATTATGGCCACAGAAGAACCAGGCAATCACAAGTTAGATTTTTCACTCAGCCTTTGCAACCCACAGCCGTGCGTTCTCATCTTCCACATTACCTCATCCACAGCCTCCCACCCCACACGCCATGCCCTCCTCTCCAAACGTTGGATGTCACCTTAACTCTGACCAGAAACATAACTCCTGGAAAAAAGCAAAACAACAACCACAGAGACACCACAGAGCACTACTAAGTATTTGTAAACAACCAGTGCAGGAATCGCAACCTGTTCCTGCAACCGGCTCCCTCTATCAAGACAACCGGCAGTGGCAGCAGCCCAGCTCAACATCTTTAAGCAGGGGAAAACACCCATTTCTCCCCATTCTGCCCAGTCCGAGTTCGGAGCTGCACGCTTCCCGGAGGTGGTAGGAAGATACATGGCTGCAGCGAGCAGGTGGTAGGTGTGGGTGAGGACTTGGGAGAAGGAAAACGCGGGAGTTGGGCGATGTAAGCACGGGGCAACGACTTCGCTAGCAGTTCTCCTGCTTTTTAAGGCTGCACTAGAAGTAAGAGCAATTGAGCAACCCTAAACCGATTTTTAGAGATTTTTATTTCAGGTGAATTATATTTGAGCTGTCACCAATTAAATTAGGAATACGCAGAAGGAGAAAGTGCGAAACATCACATTCCTGTATTTTAGGAAAAAGTGATTATTTCATAATATATCTTGATCACTTTGGGCGTTTTGAAAAGTCTCTGAAGACAAACCGGATTTGGATTTGAGAGCTGGCTGCTTTGCATATTCATTATATTTTTGCAGCGTTTCCAAAGGACTTTTAGCAGGAGAAGAAAATTACATGTAGCTGCAGAAGCGAGACTTCACAAATTAAAAAGTCTTGTCTAGCTCCGAGATGTGCCAAAATACAACCTATTAAGTGAGCTTCACATTCAAATACAGATGCGTATCTCGCCTCAACTAATAAGAAACTTGAAACGTGAAAAAAAACCCCACAAACCCGTGTTAGGATGAAGGAAAAAAAAACCAAAAAGAGCCCAAATACTTGACGATTCCCATGCGAGCACGGCCCGGGGATGGTTACCTACCGCCCGGCATGCCCGCCGGGACACGGCCGCCGGCGGACCCGGGCAGGCCGCGGAAGGGAGCCGACGCGGGGGCGGGGGGGCAGCCGCCAAGCCCGCTGACAGGAACACCCCCGAGCTGGGGCCCCGAAGCTTCCCCGGGGGCCGCTCCTCCGTAACGGCTACACGGGTGCCCGGGTAGCGGACAGGCGGGGCGGTCTCCCCCCGACCCGGCCGGCGGCGCCTGGAGCCACCCGCCCCGGACACCCCTCGCGTCCCAACAACGGCCGCGGGGCGGGAGGAGGGGGTGAACCACTGCGCT
>VWZL01004919.1:673907-693004 GCA_013396915.1 Stercorarius parasiticus
TTGCTCAGGTCCCTCCTTCAGGGCAAAACTAGTTTATTATTTAATTCTTGGTCTGTAAAAATAGCCGGAGTCGTCAGCAGGAAGGGATGGAGCAAGCCGGCAGCTCCGGTGTGAGCGACAGCATGCGCAGCACTGCACCTCCGGAGTGGGAGTTTGGCTTCGCAGCCAGCCGCTCAGATCTCATCAGTAGCCCGAGGGGGTTTTCAGTTTGTAACTTTAATCTTTTAATCTGGCTCTCTCCTCGTGTGCGTGGGCGAGGAGCACGTGGTGGTGGGTTAATCCTCCGACGCCTCTCCCTCACTCGCTGTGCAGTGGACCCGCTTTTAGAAGACAACATGAAAACCAAGATGGTGAGGTGGCAATGGGCCAAAAAAGGGACCAAGGAAAGGGCTTTCAGCAAACAAGGAGACACAGCACCCCAAATTTCCTGAAGACAAGGCAAGTCAGGACCAGCAGCAGAGGCCTTCATTATGTGAAGGTGGAGACATGAGCACCAGACAATAATTAAAAAAAATTGTAACCTGGCAATAAAAATACATAACTGCAAATGGCGGTGTGTGCTTGCAGTCAAGACCAGGATGGTCCTGCCTACACAGGTGGCCAGCAGTGCTCTCCAAAAACACCCTCCCCAAGAGCAACATCCCAAACTGCTCACAGGAGACCCTGGCGTGTGCTCACTCTGCAGCTTGGCACAAGCCTCTCGCCACAAGGGTTAAAAGCCAGAGGGAAAAATCTTGACCTCGAAAAGATCAAGGAGTTACTCATTCACCACTTATTTTGCCGTGGTTAAGCAGAGATCTGAATCCACGTTGAAGTCCTTTAAAAAGTAAGCTGCCTTTCAAGTGCACCATGCGTTTGCATCTCCGGAGCTCCCGGTGCCTTTATATGGACCCAAGCGCCTAAATATCAGGTGCATGAATTTAAATACTTGATGCCTCAGTTTATCCATGTCTCAATGACAGCTGAGGATTATTCGCATCACGGCATTTTGGGAAGCCAAGTGCTTGCAAAGAAGCCCAAAACCTACAGGTGAAAGTCTGCAGGAGAGGGGAGCGAAGATTATCCTCCAGGCCTTTTTTCCAAGTAAGGAGAAGGCTTCTGCGCCTTCCAGCTCCTCTCTTGGCAATGATCTGCATGTAGGCAGTGGTCATAATCAGGAAGTGCCTCCTCCAATTTACAGCTGGTGGTACCACCTGTGCCTCTCCAATTCCAGCCAAAACAACCACCTCCTCAAACCCACTTGTAAGGAAGGGCAGAGGATCCAGCAATGACAACTCAGAGGGAAAAGCAAGACTCGGGTTTAAGTGCTGACATTTTCCCTAGACATATACTGCTGTTTATCAGTAGAGTATTTTCTTTCTTCTTGTAAAAACAATCGTAAAGTCTGCTGAGAGAAGACCCTGCCGTACTGCAACAGGGAGCAACCGGTAAGTGATAGGGCAGACATGGGACAAGAAAAGGTTAAGATGTTCAAATTTGCTGCCCCAACAGGGCATCAACGTACATGCCTGCGTGGCAGCTGTAATGGAAGAAAGTGGAGTCATTACTCATCGCTTCAAGTCTGTCATTTTCTTTCCGTAAGGAAAACAGCGAGATAGTAACTGCTGGCAAGGCAGGGAACATTTCTGTGTAATAGAGATACAGCTGTACACCTAAGTACACATACCTCACTGGTATTATCCTTTTGTCCCCTGCGCTGGTATTTGATTGCCAGGTCCTACCTGGCCTTTCGCCTCGTTGCGGTTGAAGCCACCTCCCTACTCATGGAGCATCTCAAGAATGAGTTCTGGATTAGCAGTCATTGCTTTAATCTACTCCAGACCTTGAATGGAGCTCTTTTATTTTGGGAACTAGAAACCTGAGGCCATTTTAAATTACAGAAATTTCTAAGAATTATATCTCTGGTCAGCCAAAACTAATACCAGGAAGGGAAGTCTTAGCTGTTCCCATCAATGCAACCAACAGCAGGGCTTCTCCGACTTCCACAGATGAGATAGTCTGGACAAAAAGAATAGAGGCCACCACCCTATGAGCTGGCATTTATTCTGGATGGCTTAATTTTTCCAGATATATGTCCCTTTTGTGGCATGTACTGTGTTTCTGCTCTGGTCCTACTGACAAAACTTACATTGGCTTCTCTGGAGCACGTAGGGCTGAGAGGCACTGATTTTCAGATTTACTAAATGCATACATTTCCAGTTAATCTGGAGCTGTGGGTGCCAAAACCTCAAGAGAGTAACTTACCCTCGTTGTAAATATCATTTCAGCCTTTCTAATGCCACTGGAAAAGTAATAACCTTTTGAGACAACTTAAGGGCACTCTAAAAGCCACATACAGCAAACCCAACAGGATCAGAATGAAAGCCAACAGTTTCTGATATCAGATAAAACGCTCCCTTTCATCAGTGTTTTCTCCTTTTCATTAGCCATTTCTTTTCACCCACTTTCCATAGCCTCAAAAAGTTATTTCTGAATGACCTGTTTGCTGCAGATTTTCTGAAGAGGCCCAACCATCTACTCATCTTTGAGAAAGTACCCTGCTGTTGCCTGGTCCTATAATGACTTGCACACAAACCTAAAGCAGGCAGGTTCTCATCTTCCATTTAGATTGTTTTTTTAATGGACAATGAAAGCAGAACTGTTTCAGCCGTACAGCTCCGTAAAGCTTTTGATCTGCAGCTTTCCCAGTCCAGTGCCATGGTGACAAGCCAGCACAGGGAAAACCCACTGCACAATAACCAGGGAACAGACACTTTGCATTTCAGAGAGAGTGCTCTTCACACGGCAAAACATCTGTCCAAAGGTATAAAGCAGGCATCTGGCTGTCTTTTAAGGCAGTCTTGCCATAATGCCTACAAACAAGCCACTCTGCTTGGGAAAGAGGGATTTTATTTTGTTGTGCTAAACTCTGTTTTTTCATCAAACTGATTCCTGCCATCTGTACCTGCCAGTATCCACACAGCAGACTCCCATCTCCTAAAACTGGGGTTGTCTTGTCAATGGGATCCAGCACAATGGGGTTCGGGCCCATGCTTGGGATATCCCGGTGCTACTGACACACACAAATAAACCACAACTTTTCTTCTTCTAATCCACAAAGGCAGCTGGTCACCTCACGCCTCTGTTGAGGCAAATGCCTCCGAGATAGCTGGAAGCACACATCACAGCATCACTGGCTCTGACAGCTGTGACCACTCTCGTGGCTACCTCCACTGGATCTAGAGTAAAGAGTCCCACCATTTTCTTCTTCTTCTTCTTCTGTCTGCTGGCTTGAGGTAGAGCAGCAAAACTGATCCTCTACTGCTATATGACCCAGGTGGCGGTGCCTGAGAGCAGCAGTGACATCTGGATGAACTGGAACAAAGACTAGCCTTGTGATCTGTCAGAAAGCAGCTGGTGGCCAACACCGGCTTTAGCAACAAACAGACAAAAGCAAAGCCTGCAGCTTGCTTTCCTCTGTGCAAGTTTGACATTGGTGGGAAAGGTCACATACAGGTATTGAACACAACTGAAATACATGCAGAACCTCTTCCAAGGGGTTTGCTAAGAAACAAAGCAGAAAAGACATGGTCACCTTTGAGTAATATGTGGATAGCTGCAAGGTTCACTCCAATGATCGCTGTACAGGCCTTTTTGTTTTCATAATTAGCTGTCAAGTTTTCAGAGACAGAACAATATATGATCTTCTTAAGGTGCTGGTCCATCTTAAGGTGATGAGTACTAGCAGGGCTGAGAGCTTCATCTCTTACCTAACATTTCCTGTCATGAAACCCTGTTTTGAGATGCTCTGATCTTGCTAACTTTAATCATTTGGATTAAAGTTTTCCATGCCAGGGTATTTACCTTGAGTTGATTTTTTTTAAGATAAATACATCTTTGTATATGTTTTCAGAAGTCTTACTTCAGCATCCTTGCTATACAAAGACATTACAATCGCTCACTAAACGTGCAGGAGCAGGGGTAAGTAGATCTGGTGTTACTCCACAAGAAACAGAGAACTAGAGATGTTACAGGATACATGTTTTGACAACAGATTAATTTTTTTGTGGGGATGAGCTATTTTGCTCGTTCCATAAGCCTTTTCTATATTGAGACTTATTTTTAGCATTGGCAAGACCCAGGTCATTAAGTTAACATACACAAAAGATATTTTACAATAAATTAGTATCTCAGGTCATTACAAAGTGTGGCATTTTGCAACCATCTGAAAGCAGGACACGTTTAATTTTACATGGAAGGATGTTTCAGGGGTGTCGGTGACCTCTCACACATGCTGCTAAACGGAATATCAGATGGCAGATCCTACACAGTGGTGGGGAGTAAGGAAGAAGCTGAATGCCCAAAGGTTGCCGCTAACCATCTCCCCTTACATTGCACAGAGAAGTGGATTAGGCTCTAGATCAACCACTACAAGATGCTAGAAGAGGACCCTGTCAGCCATGTGTGGTGGGCACTGCGTTCTCCCCACCGCGTAACTGAGGAGCAGAGTTTGGGTGTTCCTGCTGTCCATCGTATGGCTGGTGGCAATGAGCCACCTCTGAGGGTTGTCACTTAAAACATTGTGAGCAGTTCTACCTTACGGTGATTTGAGTTTCTTTTCTTTTCTTTCCATTCTTTTTTTCTCCAGCAAGAACTGGTTAGAGAGACGATGAAGTAACTGTGGGAAAGAAAAAAATGTGTGAAAATGTGAACTTGAAGAAACTAGGAAGGAGAAGTCATTAGAAATCTATTTAATAGCAAGGAGGTTTCAGGTTTGCTGAGAAGCAGAACTATTCCCCTCTCTGCCATAAACAAAGTCGCTGAACTATGCTATTTTCCCTCAGCTAAAAACCAGTCTAATCATACAGATTTCAAACACGTAAGCAATGAAAAATAATTGTTTCCCCTCAGTTTTTTCAACAAATACCGGCAAAAATGGCAAATATTTCTCCTATTATTTGAATTTACTTTTATTTGTGCCAAAAGTAATTTCTGACCTCAAATACATGCTCCAAAAAGAGTGACTGAAACAGAAAGTGAGACTTTTCCTCTGATTATGGTTTATGGTCACGTAACACCCCCTGCCTAGTGCTTTCCTCCAATTCCTTCTTGGTCTTTAGAAATTTCTGGCCAACTAAGAGCACAACAACTGGGAAGCCCAACCACAGCATTTCAGGGAAAAGAAAATAAAAGGAGAATGATTTTAACAATTACAGTGGCATAAGAATACAAAAAACAAAAGTTGAAAGGCCAGCCCAGCACTTACCTGCAGATCCCAGCAGTAGTTCCAGGCAGAATTTATTCTCGTAATAAAAATATCCAGGGGATACAGGTATCCTAACACTACAGAAGTAGCAGCACTGGTAGAGCAGAGCATACGGACACAGTGTCACCTCCTACCTGCCTGCCCGGATCGCTCCAGGCACGGAGCAGGTTCTGTGGGATCCCAAATGGGCAATTTTGTTAGCAGAAGACTTGGAAGCAGATGAAAGCCTGGGTCCACCATCCCCCAACATACCTGCCAGAGAAGTTGAGCTGGTCTAGGGTGGGGAAATTAACTGTGCTAGATAAAGGAGTGGTATTAAAATCTCCATTTGCCTGGAGCAGTAAAGAAACCAAGAGAAGGAATAGCGACTCTCTAAGGGATACAGCTGCATGCCACTCCTTTTTAAGGGCGAGCTGTGATACTTCGCTCTTACCTCTTGAATTCATGCCCAGGAAATTATAAACTAGAAGAAAAACTAGGGGGTTTTATTTATTTATTATTACCAACCCATCATGCAGCATTCTTCATCTGTGATTTAATAGCTCTTTTACCATTTGTAACTTCTGTGATTTCAACCAAAGGGAAAAATGTGATAGGATTTTGCATGACTCACGAGTCTTGTGAAATACTTAAAAATGGCTCATCTTTCAGGCTTTTTAACCAGATTGAAGCAGAGTAAAAACCTGAATTCTGTAAAATGGCCTGGACACTGAGCTTCTGTAAAGCATACTTTGTGCTTTTTAATGGTGGTTTTCCTCCGAATGTACAAACTGTTCTGGAAAATCTGGAAAATATCTACCCGATTAAGCCCACAAAGGTGTGTTTCTACATTCTTGGGTACATTCTTACATACCTGCACAGAGCTTCAGGCTTTTTTTTTTTTTTTTCTTCAAATCAAGGCCAAATTTTCAATCAGCAAAGTAAATCTGCAGATGTAGGTTTACTAAGCCAATGAGAAATACTACCTGAAGCTTACATACATGGTTACTCTGCTCTCAGCTGAGCCCCACACTCAGTTTCTGGGGCCAGACTCTCAGCTGGCACAAATCTGCATAGGGGCCACCAGAAATCTGGTTGCCAGAGATGCCTCATCTTCATTTGTAGTAACCAATTGCCATATGGATTTTCCCTTCTACCTAACTTCGATCTACTCGCGTCCTTTCTCCCTCTCCCTTACCTCATTAGCACTTATGACAGAAAGGCTGGTAATTGCCAGGACCTCCTCGATGAGAGGCAGACTAAGCATGGCTACAAGCTCCTCCTGCTTTTCTATACATATTTTTGCAGCACAGATATTCTATCTGTTGCAACAGCGATGCTCTGTGCATCACAGGCACTGAGCCCCTCTTCTGTTTGCTTCCTAACATGCCAGAACCCACTACACCGTCTCAAGTTTGTGTCCTCTTCTTTGATCTTTCCATCCATCTCTCTGGTCACAGGAATACGACTTTTGAGCTTTCTAATTTCCAAATGCCTGCATTGTTCACTGCGTTGCCAACTTCAGCCAAAGGGCTCGGCAGCTATCCCTTGGACAGAGAGGCATTGTAAGGAGGGGACGGACTAAAGAGGTGGCAAGAAAGAGCAGAGGCATGTTGCCGGAGATTGTCCTTCACTGTGACTTTGAAAAAGAAAACCTGCGACCAACATGCAAAGTAATAGGTTACAGGCTCCAAATGGTGGCATCTGAAAATCCTGACCTTTCCCACAGTGGGAGGTCCCTCCTCTACAAGGCTTACTAATAACAACAATTAATAACTATAATAATGGGTTACAGCACAAATTTTGGTTTCTGACTATCGTTCAGCAGGGAATGAAACACATCACAACTGTCTCTTTTAGAAAAGCGCTGGGAAAACTTGTCATAGTTAAGAATGAAAGTTTTAGGCAGATATGACATTTAATAGCTGAACTGCCATCAGACAGGAAACTGCATTGTTAAATTGCATTGTTACCCAAGTTAATATTAAAAAAAAAAATACAAGTTTGACAGGGAGCACTAGGGTCCAGCTTCATCCCTAGTGCAGCACTGTTTGCTGGAGCCCCCAACGTCTGACAGCGGTTCCCATACCACAGCATCCCTTCGGCGGCAGCACTGTGTCCGGGAATGTGAGTGGGCTTCACGCTGGGTTCCTGTACGACTGCATCAAACACGCTGCAAGTTTCTAGGCCAAACTATACAGGATGACAAACCAAACGAAAACTAAGAAACTTTCCAAACCAAATGAAAGTAATCTCTCCCCTCCCCCCCCACCCCCCGAGTCTCGTCTCTGAAATGTCTCACTGTGTTTGCTTCAACCTTTCAGCGCTGAAAAGGATGAAGGATGCAGCACACAAGTAGGAAGCTGCAGATGGATGGACTTAGTTCTGGCAGAGTTGGATGGAACAGGAAGGAAGTTAATGGGGAAAAAGTTTCACATTTCAGTAGACAGAGACAAGCATTTCTCTATAATAAGACAACAGGATTTGACAGAATTTCTTGTGTTTTAAGCTTTGCATGCCTTTCTTCATAAAAGACTAAGCTCCCTTTCTCCTTCTAACAGGGTGCATCGTGCCTCAGATAAAACCCTTTCGAAGAACAACATGCACACACAGTATAATTTGACATTATTCCGGTGCTACAGGGAACATCTTGAACATAATTGCACCACATGGAAGTTGACTTGCTATGAGAAAAACACACAAAAAAGCTTTCACAACAAATCTGTAAACACATTTATGCTCCCAATAGCCATGATAAATCCAATTAAACATCCAGGATTTGTGCTACAAACTGTCACTAAAGGAGTTAATGCCGTTTCTGTGGCAGGGAATATACCAGCTTTAAGCAAGACATCACAGTTCCTAGCTGTCTGAGGTTCACAATTTTGCAGTCAAGCCTCACGGCTTTGACTGGCAGCCGAACCAAGACGCCTTAGGCCCAGCTCACTCGTATCCCATCCACGGTGGTACTGCATTGCCTCACCCTCACTCTGCCTATTCCCGGCATCACCTTTACTCTGCCCCGGTAGCTCCTTCAAGATGCTCTAACGCATCTTCCAGCAGTGCTCATAATAGTACTGAGGACGTCAGAAGGACGTTTGCCTGGCTTTGTCACAAACATCATTTCATTTCAGGCATGACGCTGACACTTGCAATAACAAAAAGTACCAAAAGTCAAATATGGTCCTGCAGATGCACGTGCCATGCCCCACACAACAACAGTAAGCCCAATTTCAGGATGTGACACTACCAGCTGTAAAAGCACAAGTCTTAAACGTGAAATAACTCATTTGCCAAGGTGTTGTTCAGCTTCCCCATGGTTGTTAAAAATGTGGGTAGTGCTAATAAGCACACTTCTAAACCCAATTAAGCAGAAGGCCTGGTTCTAGCCTCATGTTTTGCTCCCAGTACACCAAAAGAGCTTCCACAAAAGAGGAATTATTTCAGCCTGGAACTGAAGATTTTCTTTCTTGCAGATGCCAGTACAGAACAAATGAGGAATGCTGCCTTTGCACTGGAAAGAACATGGTGTATTGTGGCATCAGGGAGCAAGAAACTCTGTCCAAAGAACATCCGCTTCTGAGGAGCATCAAGCAATGCATGGCGAGGTTTGTCAGCCATGCTACTAAATCAATAACAGCACAGTATCTATAAAACCATTGCTCTGCATCAAAATCACCAGAACAATTTAAATCTCATCAGTATTTCTCATGAGGGAGGAAATTCTATTTATGAACGCCCAGAAGAAGCGCAGCAGTGGCTGGTGCAGATGCCCACTGAAAGCTTGTCCCAGCTGCACCCTAAGTGGTGGTGTGGTCTCAGCACTCCACTCCATTTCTGAGCATCCTTACCGCACATAGCCATGAAGGTAAGACTTCAAAGTTTACTGGTTAATCATCCTTTAAATAAAGGCAGTGCAGTGAACCCAAACATGTTCCCCCCTTCTGCTACAAGAGGCTGAGGAACACTCTGGCCATTGCTCCTGTGCAGTCTCCCCACTGCTGTTTCCCCCAGCTGCTAGTTTTTATGCACACAACAGGTAACCCTTTCACAACGTTCTGATTTCTGCTATTCCTCCTCCATTTTCAGTGGACATAGCCATGGTCTCTCTCAAGGCTGTGGTGCTATGACTCACAGCAAAAGAAACTACTATAACACCTGGCTTCAATGCACAGCTAGGAAGTAAATCCAACAACGGGAAACATTTACAAACAAATCTATGCCTACATAACATTGGCCAATGACTTTGAGCATTGCAAGTTTTGGTCACTTAGAGATGTTTTAAAAGTGTCTAATTCTCAATAAATGGCAGTACCCTGTCTCTTTCTCCAAAAACTGGCATTCTTCTAAAGGCGACCTATGGCCACGCAAGATCAGTTCAGAGAATATGATCAGTTCAGAGAACATGGCTATTTTGGGCTGGAAGATGCTTTTGCCGATGGTGGACAGTGTAGATGGGAAGGGCAGGAGCAAAGCTGCACCGGCAGCGGTCACCCATCTGTGAAGAATGTTTCTGAGCCTCTCCCAGCCTGATGCCAGCAGGCACTGGTGCGTGTCCCCCCGACTCCCCTCCTCTTTGAGCACAACCGTGGATGTTTTTATTTCTGTCCTTTCTGCATCCAGGTACCTGAAAAAGCCAGGATCTTCTCTCCCTACACAAGGGCTACAGAGACATATATACGAACAAATTAAGAAAGAGACAAGTGCTAGCTGTGCAATTTTAGGCTGATGAGTTTTTTTGGGCAACCAAGCTGCTGAAGCCACACCTGCCTGGCTCACACATTGTATGAACATTTGAAGAGCTGCTGGCCACCTTGAGCAACAAAGTGATGAGGCTCAAGTGCTTTATGAGTGTTTCCAGGTGTGTCTAAGTTGTTTCTGACCTCCTTAGACTGCAGTCTGTTTGGCTTATGGAGCTGGCAGGATCCCCTGGTGTGTCTGGTGCTTGTAACTTCTTTGAAGCAGGGAACGGTGTTTGCCAGCTCACCAGTTCTGCGGTGCGTCACTATGCCGAGGAAGCTTGCTTGGAGTTAGGAACTGACAAAGGTCCAAGTTAGCTGGCAAAGAACACGTGCCTATAGATGCTTTCCTTTGGAAATACAGCTCTGCGAATTCAGACTTGAGGTTTAATGGCACAGAAGAAAAGCCGATGCTTCCCGACTATGCTGCTTTTGAGATTAAAAGTTTACAAAGGTCTCTTCAGGAGTGAAAGAATATGTCCAACTCAGAAGCTCACTCTCCAGTTAACTTTAACCCTTTGACATCTAAATGGACAGATGTACATGTAAAATATCCCTTTGCTTTAATACACATGTTATACAACTGGAAAGGCCAGAAGAGCGCTGGCATCTCATGGAAACAGAGTTTTGGCTTTCAACCTGGAGTCACTCTTGTGCCTCCATCTCTCACGCATTTTATACATAGTCCAGGAGGCCTAATCCTAATCCTGAGGTGGGACTGTCCAGGCGCCAGTACCTCAGAGGAGCCTGGTACTGATGCCACAATCTTTAGCGGATTTATAACCAGACTGAACGTGGCTCCACACAATGAAGAAACAGGAGTACGATACAAGGTTGGTTATGAGTAGATGGTAGGAACCACAGGGACCAGCCCTAACTCTCAGAAGGTGGTCTCAATCCACGAGTCACTGTGATAAATGACACAGTGCTGTGAAACGGGCTGTCTCCCTGCGCAGCAAACTTGCCCTTCCCAGTCTCAACTAACCAAGAAGAAATTACAGCTCTCACTAACTGCTAACAGCAAGGACAGGGCTCTCCTGCTCTTTCCCGCTCCGGAGATGTGCCCTGCAGTCAGAAGCAGCAGGATTTTCGCACGGGCTGGGCAGCAGCCTCGGCATCAGAGGAACCTCACCGACTCCAACAAAAGCAGAACAGCAGAACACAGACAGCGAGGTGCAATGCTGTAAAGCCCTAGGACAAGTCCCATCGCAAGGGCATTTAGCAAGTACCTCTGTTGCACTTGGCACCGGATCCAAAAACTAAACCCTGCCAGTACTTTAAAGAGAAGGTCTCTTGCCTCGCCACCCCATTTCTGTAAGTTATTCTTTCTTATCCTGTCAGAATAGATGCCAGAGCTGGAAACCTTCCTCGCAAAGTGAGTATGGAGTGGGGAAGAGTATTACTTTATGTTTGTTTTGTTCTTCAACTCTCTTGAAGCTTCTCTGGCCACTGCCAGAGATAGGAGCCCGGGCTTGTTCAACCTTTCATCTGAGTCAGTATAGCCAAGTCTTTACCTTTGCTTTCCGGCTGGCATGAAAGGGGAAAAAAAGCATTTGTACTCTGCTGCAGTCACCGTCACAAAAATCCTATTGTTGTCAGCAAGAGCTAATGTGAATGCTGGGAAAGGCTGAAATGAGTGCAGCGGGGAGTATTTGTAAGGACCTATTTGGGGCACATCCTGCATTCCTTAAGTGCCTGCAGGAGCGGCTGTGACTAGCAGGGGCAAAATGACTGTACATCCTGGCTCTCCCTACCTAGGCATTCACACACGCACCAAGTATCTCTTGCTTATCGGTATTTTATGAAAGACAGCCCTTTAAGCAAATTACCTTGTTTTAGGGAAAGACACCGGAAAGCTGCCTATGGGTAATGTACAATGTAAATCCATTAATCAAGCAAAGCCACTCGCATATCTCTACCTAATCATTCAACAGCACTTATTTCTTAGTCTCTCACATGTTTATATTTACATAGGAAAAAATGCATCAGTCAAAAAATTCTGAGGTGATAGGGAAAAAAAAGTCATTAAGCAGCCTTGTCTGGAGATGAATATAAACTTTGTAAGGAAGGAGGACTGTGCCTGGAAGCAGGAAAAGCAGAAATTTAAAAACGCCAGAAGTGCTGGGAAGGGAGGGGATGAATGCCAAGCTGGCATACTTTGCTGGTAACGGCAATTGCACACCAGTGGATTTCACGTGGGCGTGAGGTGAAGGGGTACAGCAGTGCATGGGTAAGCAATGGCAGGCTGTGAAAAGAAATGGTCAACAACCCAGACTGGATAGGCTCTGAAAGAGCAAGGAGAAAAGTTTTAGGTAGTTTGGAAGTGCTTGGTTATGGGTGTGCTAGTAACAGCCAGCCTGAGGTGGATCAGCCAGAGCATGCATGTAAAAGGAAATAGGAAGCAGCAAGACACCCAAAAACTTAACAGGTCAAATGGTAGCAGAGAGCCACAGGCTACCTTTGTGTTGTACCTGAGAGCCATAAGAGGGACTGTCCTTCCTGGGCCTTCATGCTGATAGAGTGGTTTAGGCTGCCCTGTCTTTCTCACCATTTACTCGGTTAAAGCCAGCAACAATCATTTCTAACGGGGGCTCTCCTCAGCACCGTGCCAGGCAATGCCTGCACCCTGGGGGGCTAAGGCAGCATGTCCCTTGAATTCTTCTGTCCTCTATACCTTTGCTAAGGCAGGCTATCGCCTCTCTTTAACATTCCTGGGGAGCATTTTCTCACGTGAAGCCTCACAAGAAGGTTTCCACAAAATAACTGGCTATTAACAAATTACTCTGCCCAAGCTCAGAGCATCAACATAAAAGCGTAGGTTTTGAGCCAGTTTAATCCTGTTACTGGCTTGTGGACAGGATCAGTTCAGAACAGGTGCCTACCAAACACACACCTGGCCGATCAAATGCAGAAGCGCGATTACAAAGTAATTGGAAGACATTATCAGAATCTTCTTAATACAAACCAGCATCCCTTGATCTAAAAGAGCTTGACAGGCTCCTCTGACAATACAGAAATTAATCATGAAGGTAGTTGAGCACATCAGGGCTAAAATTTCATTTGAAGAACCATTGGAAAGAGAATAATTCTTTTCACATTTGTTTTAACACTGCTAGCAATTCATTTTTCCAAGAGTGCTTCATCAAATCCCAGAACAATCACTGGAGGCCACTGTATAAATGTAACAAGAAGTTAATATGATGGTAAAGCTGAAAGCACAAGACAGACGCACATGCACTTATCCATAAACAAGACATTGTTCCCATGGCCTCTTTACAAAACTGTACCACCTCCTGTGGCTTCTCATAGCAGACACAGGGACGGATTTTATCCATTAGTTCTCTTTCCTTCCCAGGCTCTCTCAACATCTGTTTTTTAAATCAAAGACGGAACCATGTTTTAAAGTTCATGACAGTGGGTAAGTCCTCTGTTTCTCCACAGGAGGGATGCAGCAAGACAACTGGTCCTGCAAGGTGATGCCTGTCTCTCACTGGTGAGGGCTGTTCAGCTGCCAGTGAAGTCCTGGGTACGTGTCTGAGACTATCATTTGGGATGCCAATATTAGTGGTAGGGCTTGGCTTTTGTGATGTGGTTGTTTGCCAACTAAAGACTGGGCTAGGATCACCAATCTGTTTACCACAGACCATCCATAATCAAAAGAAAGTAAGAGATTTTTGTAACTACTAAGCTGAGCCACATATAAACCAGTGGCCTGAGAGCCAAAAGTGCTAATTTATGAGCCAGCATGTACAACCATACGCTATTTTCCAGCATCTTCATCCACCCGTCTAATTTACCCTTCACACGTCTTTTCAGAGGGAATGTCCTTCCTTGCCACACTGGCATAGATACGGGCTCACTCACAGCAGTAGCTCCATCTGCTTGTCCTACATCCAGCAAAAGCCTCTCATAGGAGAATATATTTTATTCTGGGATTTTATTAGTAAACCAATAGCCAACTGTAAATGTGCTTTTTCTTTTCGCTGTACTAGATGTCATTAAAGACTACTGGCTCCTTTCACATTGTTTGCTCTACCATGGAGCCTCCTCACAATTTTGGGACCTTTCCCCATGGATAAATCCATGTACTAGTGGTTGCACAGCACTGGAGGGCAGTCTTACTGCTGCTCTTAGGCTGCATCATTGCTCCTTTAGATAAGTAACAAGATCCCTTATGCTTAAAAGGGGGTTAAGAGGCCCTTGAAAAATGAGGCCCGTAACATATTAATCAGAGCAAATTTAATACAATAAATAAGAGCTAGTGGTAAAAAGAAGTACTGCCTCTCTATTGCGGATTCAAAGCGAAGGGGGAATCCAGTCAGATTTGTATCACTGCTTCCTTACTACATAAATAGGTGCAATTGGCATGCTAAAAATAAACCAGATAAATATTTAAGGCCCACTGCTACTTAACTTACTGTTGTCCTTACTTACTTACCGCTTACTGTTGTGTAGATCAGGAATAATATCAATGAGATCAATGTATTTACACCAGAATACTTTGCTGAAGTCAGAGGGAGGGACTGTGTTTCCAGCAATTGCAGACAAGTCCTCCAGTGAACAGTTTACCATCAGCTGACTGAGCTTTCCTTTCTCCTGACCTACAGGTCCCTTTGACAGCAATGGGAAAACAAGTGTAGGGTTAAATGCCAAGAAAGCTGCGTAAATCAGATGCCATCCAAAAAGCTGCTTTACTTGGAGAGGTTTATCTAAAAACATTCAGATTGCACCCGTTCCAGACATGCCAGACCCCCGCCACCAATACAATGGGAAAATACCTGTTATGGCACGTAGATTTGCAAAGGCATGGACAGCTAGAATAAGTGTCTTGCACTTAGATTAAGTAGGCAAAGGTTTAAGTAAAAACAGCATAATGAAAAAATACAGTCTTTTTGCCTAATCCATAAGATAGGACACAGGTAACCTTTAAAAAAATAATTTCTCTTGTTAGTTTTTAAGCTTAGCCTGAACAAGGACTGCAAAAGATATCTACTACCTAGAACAAAGAAATATTCCTAGTAGAGCAGTATCTATATATGTCAAATAAAATAGCGATTACCATAAAACTACTGTAAAAATAAGTAGCTATACTTTTGTAGACCATTTTTCTCCCCCCCAAAAACTCACTATTTCACCCATGAAATAGTTCAGACTAATGCACTCCTGAAAAAACAGCTGGAGATGAACAAAATAGTCTCAAATGGCTCTTCTGTCTAATTTTAACTCTAAGAGACCATTTTACATCAAATAAAAAGACAACATAATGTACCTGATAATAAATCGCATTATTTGCGAGGGCACTTACAGAACACGAATTATTTGTATTACTGGAATAAACATTCAACAGAATCCACCAAAACATGTGAAACTATTTAAAGGGAAATACAGCAGTTCTCCATCCTGGATAAACCAAGGCAAAAAAACCCAACAAACCAAACTGTGCTTAAGCACGTATAGGCATTGTGTTATTCTGATTACATGGGAAAACTAAAGACACAAAGGCTGCCTCATTTGCTGTTTTTTTTTCTTGCTTTTCCAGGAAACCAAATATTAAGTACCTGGCTTACAAANAGCATCCTTAGTCATCTAGAGCATGTGTTGAGATTTTAATGGCACACCTGGAAATTAAAAGCCTCTACTAGCTCTAGCTAGAAAGTAAACAGTAGGCTGTAACTGGGTAATGAGCACCACCTTGCCAGGTGGGAACTGGGACCCTGAGTGCCTTGTCCACAGCTTGGGCTTGCCAGATGCTGCAGCGAGAGGGGCTGTCTCCAACAGCACTAGGACCCACAGTCAGCAAGGCTTCAAGGAGCACAGAGGACCTCCATCAGTGCTTTACACAGCTGCAGCCTATTTCTGTGNATTATTTGCGAGGGCACTTACAGAACACGAATTATTTGTATTACTGGAATAAACATTCAACAGAATCCACCAAAACATGTGAAACTATTTAAAGGGAAATACAGCAGTTCTCCATCCTGGATAAACCAAGGCAAAAAAACCCAACAAACCAAACTGTGCTTAAGCACGTATAGGCATTGTGTTATTCTGATTACATGGGAAAACTAAAGACACAAAGGCTGCCTCATTTGCTGTTTTTTTTTCTTGCTTTTCCAGGAAACCAAATATTAAGTACCTGGCTTACAAACCTCCACCAGCAGTTGATCCCACTTCCTTTGATGTTCACCTCCTACGAATGACACAATCCAACACCCATGTGCCAGCAATAAGAAAGCAAGAATGCCGTGGTTTCAACAAACCCCCATCCACTTGGGGCTGGCCAAAGGAAGATAAAACACCCTGTAACTCTGCAAACAAATTATACCCATTGCTGACGTAAGGAGGGGGAAGGGAGAGCANCAGATGCTGCAGCGAGAGGGGCTGTCTCCAACAGCACTAGGACCCACAGTCAGCAAGGCTTCAAGGAGCACAGAGGACCTCCATCAGTGCTTTACACAGCTGCAGCCTATTTCTGTGGCTGCACAGGCCAACTAAATCATCAGCAGTGACTACCTGGAGTCTGTGGAAGAAAAAGGATTCACCAGCACGAAGAGGATTTGGTATTACATCTAACATTGAAAACAGCTTTTAAGCAGCTAGAGAAGGGCATTGCAGATTGATATTAAGGAACATTTCAAGAGCCAGAGTGTACTGGGTGGCATAAGCCAGAGCTCCAAAAGCCTAAGACGAAAGCTTGCACTGGGGACGCAGCTCTGTACTGCTCACCTGCAGCCTTCTCAATTACTGAAGTGGCATCTTGTCAAAAGCATAGAGCTTGAGAGTCCTGCATGCTTCGTCCTGGGAACGTGACCCATTCCCAGTACCACCAGCATCGCTGCCTGCCACAGCCGGGTCTTCCCCCGAGCTCTCCCAGTCAAAAGCTGGTCTCACTCAATTCTCCCCAGCTTCCACCACCCAAGAAGGGCAGAGTTTCCACGAGCTGAGCTGCACCCATAAGTGTTCTCCCCCTTCTCCCCCATTTCGGATCATATTTGTGATCAAACAGTTAAAAATACCATCTTTAAGCTCAGAGTCCAAGCTTTGGCCTAAGCAACACCGCCATTTAGGAAGTCAAACAAACAAATGGGAAGCAAGGAAAATGCTGCATAATTACTCAGAGCTGCCCTGGAAGGAGGGCTGTAGCAAAAGCACTGAGTTTCTTTTATTAAGGATTTCTTACTGCAGTAGAATGCTGCCTAATAGCTGCTGTATCCTGCTTGAGCGAGTACATTCTCCTTGGAAATCAAGCAAAGGTTTCTAATCGTTTTTGACAGAGTGCAGTCCCCTAAAGCTACATTTTCCATCTGATTCATGCTGACTGACTGTAACCCTACGACAGTTTTTGAAAGTTAATTAGCGGTGAAGTGCAAAGAGCTCTAGGAATGAAAATACAAGCGAGAACTGAAGATGGAGTGTCTCCTTTCCCAGAAAAGATACTGTCAAGAAGGTTACCGTAACCCAAAAAATTCTGCAAATTGAAAATGTGAAAGGGATTCCCCTCATAACTTGGCTATGATTGTCCCTTGCTATTTAGGCATGCAACCAAGAGGTAACATATTTCTAAAGTTTTACTAGGGAAGCAGGTAAGCACAAAATCCAGCATTTCTTTCTTCACCACGTTTGCTAGAGAAAACACCCAAAAATTATGTAGAGACAACACTCAAATTACATAAAGACAAAGATATAAATCAATCGCTTTGGAGCCTGAAGTTTGTCAGATGTTGCACACGCTATCAAATCCCAACTATTTTTGCCCTTATTCTCCACTTCCTCGGTACTTGCAAGGAATAATCCACAGTTACATGTGTGCTCAGCCAGCATCAAGCGGGTGTAGGAGGCGAGGCAAGGCGCAGTCCCGCACCACCCACTCCCGCAGATGTAAGCACCCAGGCAAGGTGCGAGGCAGTGGGCAGCCCCCTTCAGGTGTTAAAAAAGCCCATCCTGGCACCCCCGGCAATTGGATCCAGCCCTAAACAATCAAAAAATAAACGCAAAAGCAACCTTCATGCGGAGAAATGGCATGGTTTTAAGAACAAGGAAGGCAATGCATTGTAGCAAAGCAAGTAGGTTGGAAAGGCCAAATGTAGGGCTCATTGTAAAAATAGATGTTGGCGATGCCAGAATGCCTTGGCAAAATTGTGCTTATTGATTTTCACAGAATAGGAAAAAAAGCTCCCGCCCTTTCCACCCCGACTGCTGACTGTGACTCACAAGCGATCTAAAACAACTGCGATGAGCAAGCGAGGACCGGGCTGAGTTGGACCCAGCTCATGCCTTCACAACGCTGATGGGGGAACGGCGCGTGCCGCTCGGGGCTCTTGTTCAGGAAATACAGAGGAGCTGCGGACGTTCACCTCCATCACGGCACCTCATAACATTTCACTGGGGGGATTCCTCTGGGTGGGGAGGGGGTCCGATGGCTGTCGTTTGGTGGCTGGCTCCAGCACCGGCTGCTGCTGCTGGTGGCCTGGCTTGGCCTCTCCCTCGGGCTGGGCGGGAAGGGGGCATGATGAACTGCCTGCGTCAGAGGGCAAACATTAACTCTCCTCCGTTCAGCTGGGGTGGCTGCCTTGCTGAGGTGCGAGAAGCATCACAAGCCGCTCACGTCTGGTTTTGGACCAATTTGTATCTTGGCCGACAATGGCAGTCAACATTCTTTCAGCCAGCCAGGTAGAGGCAGGACCACAGCCCCAGAAAATGCCTTTGCTGGGCCGTTACACTCACAGGATTTTTCTTTTTCTTTCCAAGCGCAGACTCCGAACTCACCTGAAGCCCTAAAACTCAAGTAGGAAAACCAAACTGTAGGGTTGGACCGGCCAGAAGAGGTGCTGCAGGGCCGCCCCTGTCTCCGCACAGGCCGCTGCCCGAGGCCGGGGCTCCCGCCTGCTCCCCGCACAAGCGTTTAGGATAAACCGGGGTGAACCTCCTGCCCGTGACCGGTCACCAGCGCGGCCCTGGGGGGGCAGGAGAAGGAGAAGGGCGGCGGGGGAGCGCAGGGCCGCGCCGCCCCTTCCCCGCGCCGGGGCCCGCCCTCGCCGCGACCGTTGGGGCGAGGCCGGAGGCGGCGGCGGCCGCCACATGAGTCCGGCGGGGCCGCCTCGCCGCCAGGCCTGGCTGGTGCCGGGGCTGCTGCT
>VWZL01004919.1:693033-738812 GCA_013396915.1 Stercorarius parasiticus
GGGAGGCGCCGTCAGCAGGTACTGCCCGTCCCCTCCCGCCCCCGGGGGGTGTGCGGGGCCGGGGGAGCTCCGCCGCCGGTGGGGCAGAGCAGGCCGCGGGCGGGGCGGCGGTCTTGGGTGCGTGGGGGGGTCCCTTTCCCTGCCCGGGCGGGAGGTTCCTCACCCGCCCACCCCCCCCATCCCCTTGAGAGCCGGGCGTGGGCGGACATGCTGCCCTCCCTCAGCCTCCCTCGCCGCCGGTACAGCGCGACCTGCTGCCAAAAATGGCGCTGCCCCGGGGATAAGGGCCGGGGCCGCCGTGCCTCCCTGCCCGCTTCGGCCGCGGGCTGAAGTAGTTTCGGGGGCCAGACGCGTCCTTGAGGTGCTTTGCTGGTTTCTCCTGCTTGTCCCATCTCCGTCCAGTTTCCACAAGACTACTCTGTGCGGTATCTAGTGGAAGAGGCAGGCACCGGCGCTGGGCCTGGTCCAGGAGAGCTGCCATGAACAAAGCTGAGCAAGTGCCTCCCACCCGTTCCAGCGGCGGAGGTTGGAAGGCTGGGTACCGCTCGCATGGGAAACTGACCTGGGCAGTGTGCTGCTCCCTCCGGCTTTCTCATTAGCTTGGTTCAGGAGAATTGGGTGCAGAACAGATCTCTCATTAAAGAGGGCAGTGAAAACCCTAAAGGTTATTCTCAGTTGTAGTAATGACACGTAACTCAAGAAATTGCTTCCCCCCTTGCCTTGACATTCCTGAGTCATGGGCATCCTCCGGATTCTGCAGCAGATGCCCATTTTATCCACTGCTTGCAATCTCAAAACCCATGAGCTGCCCTCTCTGTGCATCCTCATAGTAGCTACAGTCCTCCTCCATCTCACAGTTACCTGTTCAGAAGCATCTTTCCTTTTGGAACGTGATTGTTTCACTCAACAGAGCTGATACCATGTTTGAAGCAAATTATTTTTTCTCCAGAAATTGCCTTAAAATTAAGGGGGGTATAAGAAAATATTTTGTAGCGTTGTATATGGAGGACATTACTTCTAATGTGGATGGATAGTTTATCTGTAGTGGCAGAAAATCGTAATACACCCTGCAGCGTGGGCAGTCTCAGCTGCGTTTTGGGCCTGCTAGGGTATTGCCATTTCCTGTCGCTTGGTTATCTCAGTCTTAGCCCTGGGTAGTGCTCAGCCTCACCTGCTTGCTGCGTCAGTCAGCAGCACTTTTTGGAGATGAATGAATCCTTTTACAGCTTTGTTCAATGGCCTTTATAGAAGTGCTTGTCAAGATGTACCAGCCCTTGTCTGAAGGGTTCTGCTCCCCCCCATTGGATTTGCCATGGATGAAAATTAATCAGATGGTTAGTTTTTCACAATAAAAATGCCCAAATTTTAAGTTTAAACCAACTTACTTTAGCAGGATTATCTGTGGACACTTTAATTCTGGAATGACTTAATAAACTTATGTAAGAACATCAACACAGGTATTTTTCATTGGCTTAATTAAATCGGTTAAAAAGTAATTTAGCCTTAAGTTCAGCTTCCTTATAGAGACAGGGCAGGTTGTTACCTGCAAACAGTATCTCCTTGTCCAGATTGAGACTGTTTTGCACATATTCATTTTGCTGTTCTGAGCGTATGACAGTGTTTTAGCAGTTATTACTGAGCTTGGCTTAGACTGACATTTTCTATTCAGTGAGCCAGATGATTCCCTCTGTTCAGATCTGTAATTATTTCCTTTATTCTTCTTTTTAATTATGTTCCTGGAACACTGTGGTAATGTACTGTAGGGTATATTTTACACATGTATATAGATCGGAATGTATGTTATTCTTAATATTTGCTCCATAAATCTTTTAGATGCATTTCTGCTCAAAAGTGCAATCTAATTCTGAAGATCTTAGGGGGTCACTAACATTTCAGGAGAGTTAGACCAATTAGCATCCCTAATTAAATGACTTAGGGCAAGCTATCAGTGCAGTTGCGTTATTACATGTCGTGGCTGGATTATGTCAGGAAAACTTGTTTTTAAAAAAAAAAAGTTGTGTTATTTAACATCAGAAACATTTCTGAGGGAGAGGAGTATGATTTCTGTGATCAGCAGCCATGTCATGTGCTAAATGACTATTTTCATATGTGAGCCTGTTTACCTGCTCAGACTCCTACAGTTGCATTCACCATTGGTATAAGCATCGGCTCCGGTGGAGTTACACCCACTCGTGCCAGCAGTGAATTTGGCCCAGAGGCCCTATTCCAGTGCCATCAAAACACTGATACCAAAGCCAAGCTCTTATGGATTATGGTTTTTAAAAATATCACCCTAGATTAATTTTTTATTTCAAAGGTGCTGTAGTTTACTCTGGAGCCTAAATGACTTGATTAGAAGTGTTATTTGAGTTTTCATCTCAATCATATTGAACATGCTACCCTGGAGCATAGTTTTTACGTTTGATTACCTGCAAATTCCTTGTGATTCCCTCAGCATATACAACAATGGAATGGAGGAAAATTATACATTTGTATTTGACATACACTTAAAATTAACTTTTCTGCCCCCCCTCCCAGGTAGAAACTGTAGCGTTCTGCAGGAAATGGATGTCATTCAGAAACGGCATGAAAAGTGTTATTGCTATGTGCAAAATAGAACCTTTCACTTACAGTACATTTGGTCGACTCTTCAGGTAAGGGGCCATTTTGGGGATCATTCAGATATGCAACACATTTCACATGAACTTTTATCAGCAAAGCGTATGATGAGTTAGCAAGATCAGAGCAGTACTGCTGTATAATTAGTAGTTTCAAAGGTGAATAGGTAGGACCATGCAGCATGGTGATCTTCCACTTCGGATGCAGTGAGTTTTGGTCTCCCTTTATTAGAAGGATGTCAGCCAGGCTTATAGTATGATGCCACACAAACATTAACTTAGTGTTGCCTGTTATTTTGTTGCACACTTTTTCTAATGATGGACCGCTGTTAAACTCTGCAACAAATGTTTTTGCTTATCACCAAACGCCTTTATAAAACTTTAAAATTTGAGGATAAGATGCAGTTCTGTGCTACACTCACTGTAGCATACCAGGCCATGGCATCGGAACCAAAGGCGTATTAGATTGTGACTAACGAAAAGACAGCAGTAGCGGTGCATTTCTGTTTTTCTGAGTAAGAAGGTCATCTTACAAGAAGCATGTTTAGAGATTAGCTCGAAGCAATATAAAAATCTCGTAACAGTGGAAGCAATAATAGCTAAAAATAAATAAGTAATAGCATTAAATAAAATATATATAAAATAAATAAAAAATAGCATCAAAAGAAGTGTGGCCAGTAGGTCGAGGGAGGTGATTCTGCCCCTTTGCTCCGCTCTCATGAGACCCCACCTGGAGTACTGTGTCCAGTTCTGGGGCTCCCAACATAAGAAGGCCACGGACCTGTTGGAGCAAGTCCAGAGGAGGGACACAAAGATGACCAGAGGGCTGGAGCACCTCTGCTATGAAGACAGGCTGAGAGAGTTGGGGTTGTTCAGCCTGGAGAAGAGAAGGCTCTGGGGAGACCTTAGAGCAGCCTTCCAGTACCTAAAGGGGGCCTACAGGAAAGATGGGGAGGGACTCTTTATCAGGGAGTGTAGTGATAGGACGAGGGGTAACAGTTCAGTTTTAAACTGAAAGAGGGGAGATTTAGATTAGGTATTAGGAAGAGGGTGGTGAGACACCAGCCCAGGTTGCCCAGAGGAGTTGTGGATGCCCCATCCCTGGAAGTGTTCAAGGCCAGGCTGGATGGGGCTTTGAGCAGCCTGGTCTAGTGAGAGGTGTCCCTGCCCATGGCAGGGGGGTTGGAACTAGATATCTTTAAGGTCCCTTCCAACTCTAACCATTCTATGATTCTATGATAACGGAACAAGCTGACTATCTGTGTGGTTCCTTTTTTTTTCCTGGGAAGTATGTCTCCAGACAAGGGAAGGAAACAGTTTAACTTCATCTTTGGTGAAAGAATTTGGTCTTAGACTTAAGTAAGTAGAACATCTCTTTGTCTGTTCCCAGGACTTTTTTCCTCAGGAACATGCTGCAGATGTTTCTATGAATGGTGTCAGACTTCAGGTGGTAAAACCCTCCAGAAATCACATGAGCTTTCCTGGAGGAAATGGTTAAAGAAGGAAGTTAAGATTTTTCCCACCACAAATTGCTTGCTGACATGTTGTCTCTTCTCCCAGTAGAAGCCTGTTTTATTAGCCGTTGCATTGCTTTTTTGTAGATGGGTCTTTGTTGTCTAATAGGCCTTGATCAAGAGCTCACAATGAATCAGAATCTTCAGGAAGTTCATCCCATCTCAGAAGATGGACAAGATCTTTTACCAGTTTGGTGGGGGAGGGTGCTAGGAACTACCAAGAAACCCCAAAATAACCAATGGGAATGTACTTATATTTAAATTTCTGGTTATGATACCTTTCATTTTCCTTATGCCTCTTCTGTCCCTAACATGAAGATTGCATTATTAACTACAAGAAAAGTAAGCCTAATTTCTTCCGGTTCAGGAGGGAAATGGGGAAGTGTATGAATATCCACAAAAGAAACTGTGGTCAGTCAAATATTGCTGGTTTTGTTAGAAATTTGTGTGTGGGCAAACGTTATGGTAAAACCAAACCCACCGAGCTTTTGGATGAAATGAGACCCTTCCGTAGAACTTTGCTGACACTGAGTTCTCTGAATCACCTTGTAAAGCCTAAACAATTAATATTTGTATAATATTAATAACTAATATTAATCAACTAAGAATTGCACTAGCATTTTATTCTTGAGCTCTCTGTACTGATTTTCATTATCACTTGTATGGTTTATATGCTATATAGTTCGGAAAAACAAAACCCCCGAGTGATTCTGAGCTACTTCTCTGTGTGTTCTCTTGTTTCTTTTTAGGTAAAAGTTAACAGCACAGAAATGTTCAGGTTTGAGCCTCTTTCAGAAAAAAGCAACTGTCGTAATTCAGAAACTGTTTTTGAGTTTGCTGCATGTGCTGTTCAAATCTTCTGGAAACCAGAGACATCTACAGAAACTTTCGTAAGCATAAAACAATATGGAGACGATATTTGTTTCAAAATACAGCCCTTCAAAACCGAACTCTACACTGTGAGTGTGAAACGAGAAAGTAAGTAAAAAAAAAAAAGCTTTCAGTTTAGATTACAGATAGCTTGGCATTGCCACTGTTACTGAATGTACTCTTCTGTAAGAAGCTTGAGACTTTTCTGTTGATATTTTATATAATCAACAATTCAGATTGATTCAGTCTAAAGTCCATTTCTATTTTTTCCCCTTTTTTTTTAGTGCTAGATGGAAAGCTCTTGTTTTTGTTTGTAGCTGGAATTTTTCTGTTCCATTTTGCAAACAGCCTGAGCAGGTGAGTACTAGCTGCTGGCTTTTTGACCTTCTTTCCCAAAGCCTGTGCATCTTTGGTCTGTTTTCTAAGCTAAAGAGGTGACTCTTTGGGAAAGTGAAATAAGAAAACTGAAGATATATTTAAAACTTCATACCATTTGTGCTTGGGCAGATTGTGACATATCTTGCAGTGCTGCACTCTATTAATCACTTAGCTGTGTTAGGATTCTTGTATCCACGCTTCCTGCACTGGGAAAAACCAAGACAATCCTCAGCGAACAAGTGTGTGGATTCAGAATTCTCTCTCCCTTTTGTAGACCAGTGAGGTTAACTGAATGCTACATAATGCTGCATGTATTGTAAGTGATGCCTTCCTGCCGGGAGAAGTGCTTAGGGTGAGATCATCTGGGGCCTCATCTGCCTCCACCGTTGTGCCAGCCTTTCCCCATCCTTCTTTTGATGCGCATTTTGCATAGCATGTAAGGGAGGATACTTAATTGTTACAGCAAAACATGTGGCCCATGACTTCAAAGGAAAATGAGTCACAAATTAATTGTCAGGAGGCACCTCTAAAACAAGCAGAGCAGCAATAGCTTTTATAGAGTAAACTCTGAACTAAAAAGTTAGATTTTGTAAATGCGTAAGCTTAGAAAAAAAAACTTGCAGGTTTGTGTGGGTTTTTTCTTAACATTTTAAATTTAAAAAAAATAAAACTTGCAGTACAGAATCATATCAGTACATAGGAGAAAATGAAATTGCTAGAAACTAGAAGGTCAATGAAATCGCAAATAGTGTAAGCTTTAAAAAAACCCAACACTATCTCCTGGCTTGTAACAACTCTAGTGACCTTAAAGTATCTGTTGGGAATTTTTCTTTACATGGATTTAACATCTGAACTGGGCCTGTTAACCATGTATCTACAACTTTAACTTACAGCTGTATTAAGTTCTTATTAAAGATCACTTCTGTTTTTACACATGTTGGCATCTTAACCAATTACAAATTATACTTCTCACCATATTCTCTCTTGTTCTCTTACAGGAGTACCAAGTTCTTCTACCTTTCTGGAATAATACTGGGTATTCTTGCTCTGCTGGTCTTTGTCCTGTTGGCACTTAAAAGGTTTATTCCAAGGGTAAATCTAAATTTATAAAACAAAATAATAATAATAATCATCCTCAACATCATAATACAGGAAGTGAAGAGTACAGAGCCAGATTCTGACCTTGCTCTGTTTTTGTGGCAGGGTAACTCTGCTGAAATGACTGCAGGATTGCTTGTGTCAAGCAAATATAATCAGGTCAGAATCAAGTTCTAGTTAGCTTGCTCCTGACTTTAAAGTAAACAGGAGATTGTTGATGTACACGAAGACTTTATTCTGAAACATAAATTAGTTTCATTAGATTGGAGCTAAGCTTACTTTTGAGTCTATGGATCAGTCTAAATCAAAACGCAGTTTTAGTGGCCGCTGGGACACGTTCTCTTCCGTTCACCAGAGACAATTCATTGCAAGGCAGAGGTGAATTTTTCCTTTACTTTTACAAAGTCTGTGCATTCCCACAATATTGCTGACATATGTTAATTGGGAATACACTGCAATAGCCTTATACCATGACATTGTGACATGATGCACAAAATACAGAGATACAGTTGCTCCACTTAGAATTGTTACTTGTTTAGTTGCAGCATGTGGAGCACTGTACCGTGGAAGCCTAACACAGCTCATAAACCCTGTAGGTCTACCAAATATCACATGTGGTTTTGCCTGTGAGTTCCCTTGCACACAATGGTCCCGATTCTGACTTGAAATGTTTTTTACTTTTTAAAATTTTCAATTGTTTTTAATTCCAGCGCAGTACCTTCTGGATCTTAATGAGTGGCTGCTGGATGTCCTCCCTCTATTTTATTTACTGCTTCAAAGAGAATATGCAGTGGTTGTGGTCTGAACACAGAAACTACTTGTTGGGTAAGAAAATTATCAAACAATGCGCTGCAGATTTTGGTTTAATTTAGTGGTTAGATGAATACATGCCTATAAAAAACGAAATCAAGTGACTCACTTATGGAATAAGTTTTTCTCCTAAGCCATAGATGTTGGAATATTCCAAAGGTTCCTAATCCACTCAAATGAGCATTGATTCTCATTGTGTTATTAAATAAATAGTTTGATATAGTGGGCAAGTAGCAGCTTTAAGAGCAGATTTCGCCTGTGTTATTTGTTCATTGATTTGCCATTACATACTTTCCCTGTAACAGCAAAAGGCAGCTACACTGGTTTGTATTTTGCTGGATCTGGGAACTGGATGTGTAAGTTGCTAACTGGATGTGGCTACAGGGGCTGACAAATCTATTGATCCGGCACCTGCCTCGACATCCTTGCATGGGGAGCATTCATGTGCAGCTCATAGCGTTAGCTAAAGGCTGTTCATAGACCACCTCGTGAACTCTGCGCACTTTGAAAATATAAAGCACGTACAACATAATGCAGGTATCTATACGACAACACGAGAAATAGCAGGCTATACTTCACAGCAGTTGGAAGCTTTGTGAACCAAACTAATGAAGTTTATATGGGTAGTCTGCATCTTTTCCTCCTTCCTCCATGTCCTTCTTTTCTGTTTCTACAGGGTATTTTCTGGCTGTTGGAATTACCAGCTTTGCCACATGCTATCAGCATGGACCGCTTACCACTGAAGTGAGCATAACCTTGTTTACATGGACGCTACAATTAACAGCCTTTGTCTTGATTTATTGTGGTGTCACCATACCTCAAGTTGCATATGCAGTAATAGCAGTCAGCCTCTGTTCCAAAGGCCTGTGTTACCCCCTTGGTGCTGCTTGTCACATAGGCAGGTTTGTATGTATTTGTGAATGTCAAAGTCCCTGTATCATCAGGAAATACTGGAGGCTAATACTGAAAAAAAACCTTGCACTTCAATAACGATTTATGAATTTCTAATAGTAGTTCATATTTTCACCAGGTATAAAGCAGCAATAGAAAAGGCTTAAATCCCTGAGACACAGGAATTTAATTCTTTTCCATTTGGCAGTTTTAAGCGCGAGTTTTGTTCTATGGACAATGGTGACTGTGCTCTTCAGTAGAAATGTAGCACGTTCTAGTCTTCAGCATACAGTAACCAAACCATTTCTGTTTGGTTGATTGATTAGACTGCAGTAATACTGCCTTGGTTTCATGTGTAGTGAGAGAATCTGCAGGTAATTCGTACTGAATCTTACATGAAAAAAAAGTGACTTATCATCTAGGAAGCAGATGTTAAAAAGTGATGGTCCTTATAGGTTAGTGTAGAGTTCAGAGACTAAAAACCCATGTCCACAAAAATCCATTGATTTCCATTGATTTTAGTTTTCCAGATGTATTCCAGATTATTGTCCTAGGTGTACATGTCTGCCTTTAATTTGTGGAAACAATCGATCACTGAGGAGACATTCCCCCAGAGCCTCATTTATATTACGGCATTTGGAATGGGAACTGCTTATAGTACGTAGACCTTAGTTTGCTAAGTATTTTCATTAGCAATATGGGAACATGCTTGCTCATCCTTGAAATTGAAGCATGTTTTGTCACAATTACAACACTCAAACGAAGTTTCTAACAACTCCTGCCAGCTTACATCTGTTTTTTACCTTCCATGATGACATCCAGATTAGTGCAGACTGTTCTGTAGCTGTGGACTTCTGCTGAACTGCAGAGAACCAGGAAGAGGCAAAGGCTAGAACTGGCATAACCAAAAGAATAAAAACCAAATCATTTATTTTTTAGTCTTTTACACATTGATTAGTTTTGAAGAACATGTTGCTTTGCTCTAGTGCTCCTTTTAGATGTTGAAGTGTGGACTGGGTTGAAGCTTTTTTATTTTAGGTAGAATTCATCATTTGTTGAAGACTGATTTTTGCCTGCAGCTGAGAAGCACCATCTGTTTCAAAAGCAACATGTAAGATCAATACTTACCTGATGTAAGCAGGTTCAGCTCACTCTGAAAAATCAGTCAGAACATACCTGTTGTTCCCTGAAACACTGTAGCTTGTTCTCCATATGGACTTCTTTTTGTTTTTCATGAACTGATGCTTCTATAAAGCCTGAAAGCACCGAAATACAGCTCTACAAATTTATTTTAGGAGAACGATAAGGGAATTTTTTTACTGTTTCAAAACACTAAGCAGCAACACCAAACTGTGAGGCCATGATGCCAGATACACAGTTCAGAGCAGCAGCTCTATCAAAATAAATAAGAATCTTGCGTTATTTGTTGTTAAGATCAGTGCTGATCCCACTGAGCCAGGAAGAGCTTTACCATTTGACCTGAATAAGGGCTACAGTTTGTTCTTGCTTTACAGGGAAATAAGGAGGAAAGTGAATGCTGCTGCTTGGAGCAGGTGTTTTTATACAGAGCTGAAAGTTTTATGGGCATCCAGCCCTTGCTTATCTTAACTCATCACAACATTTAAATTGAAAGCCGTCGACAGAAGGGAACAGAACATGGCACACTTTCTAATTGATATCTAATTATATTATACGTGCTACGCAGCAGCTAAAAAAACATCAGATTGTAAACATTTAGGCCTCAGACTACTCAGTTTTGTAATTTAAAGCAAGATTTAAGAGAAGCGATCTAGTAAACAACATGAACAACTCGTAACAGACTTAGAGCATTGCTCATATTCTAAGTTACATATGCAGACTGGGTTTTGATTCAGCCCATGTCTCTGCACAGGCACGTTTTGCATATTGCACCTAAAAATGGCTGAGCAAGCAGCCATCTATTTAATTCTATGAGATTTAAGTCCATGCATACACAATAAGGACCTGATCCAAAGCTCATTTGAAGCTCATCAGAACCGTTCTGTGGAATTCTACAACTTTGGTTAAGACCTAGGGTAAGCAGCCTAGCAAACATTAGATACCTTGTCCTAAAATTTTAATGCAAGAATGTAGCTTGTCCTTAAAAGCATAAAAGTGATTAATGCGTGTTAATAGCAGGTAGTAGAGAAAAAGGACGACACTAATTATGTGCCAGAAGACTGTAGAAATGCTCATTGTTTTCATTTCATTCTAGAAAAATGAAGAACCACTTTAAATCAAAAAAGTTAGTGTTTAAATGCCTTACTGAAGAGGAGTATCGAGAACAAGGTGAAACAGAAACTATCAGAGCTCTGGAGGAGCTACGCTCATTCTGCAGGAACCCTGACTTCCCATCGTGGTTAGCTGTATCCAAACTCCAGTCCCCACATAGGTAAGAAAATCTGGCCTCTCTAAAACGGGAGATGTGTTGCACAGACACTGTTACACAGCAGATCCAAATGCTGCTTCAGGCACTGTTCCATGTGCGTTTGTCTTGCATGCAGTCAGACATGCGGGTAGCTTTATCTACTTGAGTAATCCCACTAGAGATCACAGCAACACCTCTGAAGGATATTCCTTGCTGGTGGTATTAAACCCCCTGTTTGTTCCTCTCTGACCATAAATTACTCTGAGAATTTGCAAGCGTTGACAGCTAATTCATGGTAATGGCAGCTTTCCCTAAAGCATACAGGCTTCCTACAAAGGCTCTGCAAGCTCCTACGCAGTGACTCAAGTGGCCATCTAACCAGGGAAAAGCTCCTTTCTTCAGTTTTTAGAGCAGACAACTTTTGCGTTGTGTCAAATTGGGACAGGCTGAAGATACGTGCTCAAATACTACTTGCATTTAGCTCTCCAACTGCAAGCCAGCACAGCCAAGAAATCCTATGACTTGAAGTATCAACCAATACCTAAGACTAAGCATACAGAGGAAAAAAATCAGTGCCTGCACCTAGGAAGTGTAACAGGTAGAAGAGCTATTTCAGATATAGCTTAAGAGACGAACTTAAGAGAAATGTGGGTTGGGAAGGGAAGGATCAGATAGATGTACCCAGAAAATACTGCAGAGTATAAAATTTAATCATCATAGCAGTGTGTTTCTGTCAAAACTGAAGCTTCGGGAGATCAGAAGCAGAGTTTCACATACTGCCCGGCCACAACGACTTGGCCCTTGCCCCAGAACGGAGTACCGCAATTTCAAAGGAGCCCCAGTCAGCTTGGAATTTAATCAATAAAAAGTTAAAACTAATTTCAGAACCTTCGTCTTCCTTGGATGGGCACACAGACAGCCTCTCTGCCAGGTTTTATAGATATACTGTTAAACTACTTTATTTTCTAGGATACTTGCACTCTGTAGCATGACTGAAAGATAGGAAAAGTGAAAACTCACCGCAGTATTGTAAAACAAAATACCACCAAATGCACAAAACAAACAATGGAGACATCTGTATTTTCTAGCTATCACTTAGTTAATATAGTTCTTATAAATTATTCACTATAAAAATAAAAAACTAAGAAGGAGAACCAGCAGAAATCTGATTTAAAGTTGAGTACTCCCTTCAGGCTTCCATCTGAAGATAGTTCAACACAAGGCAAACCTGTAAAACGCAGCCAGTCCAACTCTGTTCCCCATTTAGACTAACAGTGCTTCCAAGAAGAGTAAGGTGACAACATTCATCTCACAGAAATGTTAAGTCTAAAATGTAAATTATTGATCAGTTTACCAGAACTCCAGAATGTAGCTGCATTTCCTTTTTCTTACATTTCTCTGATGCTGTCGACACTTACTCAGGTGTCAGAACTGCCTTCTGTTTCCACAGGCTTGCCAGAAACCTCCAGCTCCATTCTAGCTCTTCAATGTGGTTGTCCACTGAAATTAAGATTTGTGGCAAATTGAAATGTAGGGACAGTTCCAAGTCCATGCTCTGTTCTGCCAGATCCCCAGTTTGGCATTTACTTGGAGCAGCTGCAGAATTCCCAGTCTGCAGCCCTAAGTTCACCCAAAGCAGGAATTCTTTGGCAAGACTTGAGCTCAGCTTGCCCAGAATATGTGTGCAGCACCAGACGCAAGGTGATGGCACAGCAATGTAGGATTGCGAAGTTCTCACCATTTTTCCTTTCATTAGCAACGTGAACTTATCTGAATTCTTACAGCCTTTGTCTCAAATATGCTATAGCTTTAATTTATATTTAGAAGCTAAAGTACCATCTATCCAACTGTACAAATGCTCACTCTGGATTACCCCATGAGTACTGACAAGATGTGAAAACGAAGTTAGATCTTCTTGCTTAGTCACAAGACCTTGCAGATGGCCTCCAGAAGAGCAAAAGTTACTTATATAGAAAAGACTGAAGACTGAAAAGAACAGGAGGCAGGAAAACAAATCTTGAGGGTTGTTTCCATCCATTGCTATTTACTCTGTTGTTCAGGACTCCCTAGCTCATGCTGCAACTTCCCCTCATCTGCACTGCCGGCAGGCGTGTCCTTACAACATCCCTGCTTAATTGGCAGCATCCACTGCATTTACAGTAATTTTTTTCATTTCTCAGCTGATCACTTCTCCCTTTAAAAATTTGTCAGGTTTGCAGGTTTTGTTCTGGGATCTCCCCACGTCTCACCTGCAGAAACAAAGGCACATGATGAAGAATACGGCATTGGGAGCTTCTTCCTGGAAGAGCAGCTCTTCGAGACCAGGGCAGAATCTGAGCAAGATGAACCAGCCAATTCCGTCCATGAGGGAGATGAGGAGGATGAAGATGAAATGCATAAACAAATTTCATTTCCATACGCTACTGAGTTGCTCTGAGCTTTGGGAAATAACCAAACAAAGGAGAGAGGGAAAACACATTTGTCCTAGAAAGGAAGGATTACAGACTGAGAACTCGTGCTTGGTAATTTGTTGTGGTTGCTGGTGGACAAACAAGGATTTTTGAAAAAACTGTTTCTTGTATCACTGATGTTGCCTGATTAGAGCAACAGAAGGAAACCACAGGGGCTGTTCAAGTGAAGAGGATTCTCGTGCTACCGGTACTTTAACTGGGGGAGTAAACGTTGCTTATTTCTAAAGCAAGTACTGGCAGCAGCCTGTCCCACCAGGATGCCTTGTTTTTCCAAGGATACTACCTCTAGAGAACAGAGAATCTGGTTTGGCCCTTTTCATTGTCAAGTCCTCTGTGCTGAGCACTAGAGGGAGGAGAAGCCATTATTAAGACTCTACTTTTCCTAAGTACCCTATGCGTCAACAATTTTAATAATGCTGTTAGTGTGCTGATAAACTATTTTTATTGTTTGTGGGACTTTTCAGTGCTAAAGATCAATAGAGAGTCAACATAGTTGAATGAGGTTGGTTTATTCCTCTGGCCAGCCTTGCTGTCTGTTAGCCTCACTTTGCCTCTCCACATTTGTTTTAAGCTCCTCTCACTCTTCAGAACCCTGCCTGACTTTCCACCCTCTCTTGCATTGCTCTGTTTTTGGTCTCTGCTCTAATTATACTGCACTTTGTTCTTTCCGTGTCTTTGTTTAATTCTCTTCCCCCTTCTGCAGGTCCCTCTCTGCTGAACCTTTCTTCAGTCCTCTGCTTCTCCACCTCTGACAACTGCACATGATTTAGGAGAGGATTTCCATCCCCAAATGTATTTTCAGTATTGCTTTCAATTTCACTGTCACCTTACCTCAGATGGGTGCTGGCCTCCATACCGGGCCTCTCAACAGCCCAGGAAAGGCGACAAAGGCTGAGGCTGTTTCGGCTGCTGGGAGGAACTGCTGCCAGCAGTGCCGGAGTGATGCTGTAAGCACGTAATTGGTAATACAGATAACCCACATGTAGCTCCCACTGTCCTCAGAGACTCAATACTTTGCTCATTCAATAGAAAGTGGAAAGTAATTCCAAAACAGGGAGGGAGGGATACTTGGCCCCTGCCTTCCCTTCTTCAGCCCTCTTTGGGACTTACCACAGGAGGTGTGCAGGGAGGAAAAGAACAGGGAGAGAAATTTAGAGAGTCAAGTGTGTTTCAGCTTATAGATTATACAATCCTAGACTAGGGAGTAGATCACGTCCCCTCAATTCACCCACCTGCAGAGGTCATTTCCCTCTTTTGTTTTTTAGACTATCCCTATATTCTTCTGTCCTCACCTTGCTGTCTTCCTTTCCTGTCTCCAAACTGCAGAAAACAAAAGACCATTAATTGTGTCACTGTCTGATCTTACAAACCCACCAGTGTGGGTGGTGGGAAGCAGTTAGCTCTCCAGAAGGGTATTTCAGAGCAGGATATATTTGTTTTAAAAGGGATCTCTTTTTGTTGTAACATGCCCAGTGATGCAGCATGACTTCAGCAGTGCATGCACTATCATGGTTTCTCATTGTCTGTCGCTGGACAAGGGAGAAAATCTGTTACCTCTAAGAGTGCTAAGAAGTGCTGCCGTACCACATTCTAAGAGCTCCTCTGTATAAAAGAGGACTTGGAGTAAAGCCTTACTTACATAGTCCTTCCTCCTTTATATTGCTTCAACGTTGCTTCGTTTTAAAAGAAACTCATCCATTTTACAGTAGAGACGCTTAACACCCTTTGGTGCAATACATTTATAAATCCAGATACAGAATCTGTAGCATATTTAGCAGAGAGAAGCCCTGTTGGGCAAGTAATCCAAAATACACTCACTGTAAAGTCCACAATGTTCAAAAATAGAACAAGAGAGTTCTGTTCAGGAAGGGCACTAGCAGCAAGAGTCACGTCTAAGAGAGGCTGCTACTACCACATTCACAGTTAAATTGCCACCCACACTCTGAAGTCAGGCTTGGCTTGGCAGGTTCTGTCACTAGCAAGAAGCTGGAGGCATTAGGTGTTGTGAAAACTGAGGAAATCCTCATCATCTTTGATGGTTTGGAAGCAGGCTGAAAATTCACCCCTGACCAATGATCTTTGTCTACTAAAGACTATTTTACCTTTGATGTTGCAATCATGAAAATGAAGTACTTAAAAGTACTGCAGATTGGTCAAAAGGATACTTGAAAAGATGGCTTAGTGTTAAATGTTTTTTGCATGTTTTGAAGTACACAAGCTATTTCAGTGTACTCTGTAGCTAGCTAAGAACTCCCGTCCATGTGATTTGAGGCCAAGGGGGAAAATCAGATTTATCCTAGTTTAAACCCACAGTTTTTCTGGATTTCTTGTCTTTACTGAGGTTGTGATGATTATCCTTCCATAAGTACATAATATGTATTTACATGCAATAGCCCAGATAATACATTAAGATAATATTTTACCTATGCAGTATGTTAAATTGAAAAGCCCCCAAAAAATAGGCAATTGCATTTTTCAGACACTGTCCCTTTTTCTAAATAATTTAGAACAATACCACATACACCTGTTCCCATGACGAAAAAAAAATAAAATTCAACCCACATTCTATGGAGTTGTGAAGTCCATCATTTGCCAGGGATGGGTAAATAATATCCAGAGTAGAGCAGGAAACTACCAAGTACATCCAGGACAGAATTACAGCAACATATGAGAAAGATGACTACTTTAGTGGATAGCTGATACTGACCTTAAAAAGCCTCCCAAGCCTGTTCCAACATTGGAAGCATTTCATAAACAAAACCCACCAAAACCCAACTGCTGTCATTTGAGCCCTTTGCCAACAGTGAGTTTACTTGCACAGTGCTCCTGTGAGATACGGAGATTACATAGGTTTACTGGAACACAGGTAGTGCCCAGTGTTCAGCCAGAAAATCTGTGAACAGAATCTAGAAGTTAACCATTGCCTTAACCATTATAAAAGCCTTTCTTTCTTAACGAAGGATAAATTACATTTATCTTCTGTTTCATGGTGTTTAAAAAAAAGTTAGATTTCATATTTATTTTGTATTCACAATACAGCATACTTGATATACTGTCTTGTACTTTCAAGATTTTTTAAAATAAAAATATTTTTCAACTATGTGGTACTCCTCCCTTATGCATTTATTCTCTTCAGAACAGCAGGATATAGGAGAAGGAGGAGCCAAGCAAATGGGTGTGTTTACATCCCGAGGTTTTCTCCCTTGTTGCAGATTTAAGAAACGGTCACTGCACAGTAACTGTGGTTGCTCCAAAACAGAGCATCCCCTCTGCCTTGAATCCATCTCCCTGAAGGAACTTGCCATTCCCGTTCTCCACTCATGACAGATCCAAACCACCAAAATCCAGATCTGCTGGGTGACAAGCGAGGTCTGGCAGGTACACGCATGCAAACAACAAAGCAAAACTAAGATCTCTCCCTGTCGTCGCTTTTGTATTCATACAAGTTATGCAGCTGAAATAGTAAAAATTTAACTGTGCTACACCTAAGATAAAAGTAAATTCCAGATAAATGTGCCACTGTATAGGGCAGGTGCAATAGTGCAAATATAATCAGAAACTGGAAGTATTTTGATACATGCTGACATGACCAGCGCTTGGCAGCCTCTATCTCTAAACGGCTAGGTGACTAACGTAATCCAATTTTGACTTTCACTCGCAGTGTCCTGCACACTTCCATACCAGCCTGTTCACTGGTGTGCACCCCTCACATCCTCCTCGCCCCGCATAGGGAAATTTGTGCCTACAGTCAGATTTTACCATGAAACAGCTTTTAACGCTGCGCAACTGTAGTTCCCAGGCTCTGGGTTCACTTTCCTCCCAGGCAGTGAACCTAGAAAAAGGTCGTTATTGAACTATTTTCCGTTCAAGTGATTATGGTCACTGCTGGCACCGTAATATGAGCAAATGTAATAAAAGTTCCAATTGATACTATTAAATACATTATGGATATTTTATATTTCTCACCACGGTTTTTACAGTTTCACAAATATCAAAAACCAGGTGTACAGGTTCATTTTGCAACATAGAATGACTATACAATTCCAAAAAGAGCAGGCATTTCAAATACACAATTCTGAAGTGTAAACACAGTGTACAAGCTCTTCACCTCACAATCCAGGTGCTATGCAGTAGCAGCTGAGGTAACACCATACAGCGTGAACTCAACAAATGGCTGGTTTGCCTCAAGATGATTTTTAGCATCCTTCTGTCCTGTCGCCTGTTCAGTCTTTAGGTCTCCCCCAAGTTATACAAACATACAATAAATACATTTCTGATTTTAAAGGACACTTAGACAAGTCATGAGGGTTTATGTGAGTACAGTACATTTAAGTTCAAGTGCAAAAAAAGTAACTAGTGGCTAGTCATTGATGTTTTCTTTTTATTGTCTACGGTGTTGGTCCCAGGCACCACCAGAACATGGGTTGTTCTAAAAGTGCAGCTAAAACCCAGCTACGAGACACCCCTTCATTCGAGCTAATGGGATGTCAAGTGGGTAAAACTGCACACCCCCTTTTCCTGCTTAGCTGCTGCCATCTTCCTCTCCCCCCTAACCCTGTGCTCCTGATAATCTTGTCTCTGCATCACCGTACAGTCCCACGGCACGCACCTTCCCTACGGAAGGCCTGACACACCCCCTGTATCTGATTTCAACGAGGGCTGAGCAATACTCAGTCCCATAGAAGCTGAGTGCTCAGAATCTCCCAGGAACAAGCTGTTAATAAAAGCAAATGGGCCAAAACACTATCCTGACTAAACCTCCCAGACTCCTCCTTGAGCCCTGGGATATCCCTCCAGCAGCAATTTTCACTATGCACCAGCAAGTGAGCTGGCTGCAGGTAATATTGAAAAGCATAACAAAACATAATCCAAAGTCTTCCAGTGTCTTGACATTGGACAAAGTAATTTCCTAAACATACTGCAATTTATTTACGTTTGCTTCCTCCTGAGAATCTCTCACTCTACTTGATTTCTGCATCAACAACTTTGCCCCTACAATCCTAATCATTTAAGATTTTTAGATGATTCCTCCCTACCCCCCACCTTCCCTAGGCACTTAAAGCTTACTGTTTTTCTTAATAAATAACCACAGTAACTACACTGCATTAAATAAACCATTGTATAGATGATGAAATAAAAAACCAAAAAGACAGTGTGTCCACTGAAACCCTTGATCAGTCTCGGGTTGTGCATTCTTGATCAAAGAGTCTTGTCTCAATACAACATCAAACCTAAAATCACCCAAACACACACAACCTATGCCCAACTGAAGGGCTGCAAGTGCAGAGGTTAACTTCTTCAGAAGCCTTCCTCCAGCTTTTTTGTTTCACTAAAACAGCAGTTCAAAACCTTTGCTTTGCAGAACTAAACCTTTATCTCAAGCAAGGTAACATTAGCTTCAAAAACATGTTCTTTGAATATGTGTGTGTGTTACTTAATCCATCACCATAACATGAAGATATGCTTGCTAAAGCTACTCTGTTTCTGAGAAATCTTTACAGAGACAGTTTCATGCTGTTCCTATATTTATTGGATCTGATATTTTCTAATAGATGACGCAGGGAAACTTGGTTTCTCTCCTAAAAAGTCTTTTCATTTTGTCTTGGGAGCAAATTCAAAGAAAATCACCCAATCAAGCCAGACACTCTGTGCCTCAACAAGCGAAGAGTGAACTCCCTTTTTCTACAGATTGCAAAGAAATCTCATAGCACTTGACTCAGCTTTAGCAAAGCAGCCAAGAATTCTTCCTACCGTTAGATCCGTCCATATCACTTCCCTCAAGAATTCCGAACTTCTGGCTTCCCTGCTCATGTTGCTCTGTGTAGTCATATGAATATTCTTTATATAGTTAAAAGCTTGCACTGCATCACATTATGATCATTAAGATGAAGGAAGTCCTACTTTTGAGCTCCTACTCCAGCGTTTCCCAGGTGAGAAGCAGAATTCCATGCACTGGATTTGATAAGGTGAGCGCATCTCAGGGCCCTGCAGCAGCAGGCTGAGCATCATGATCCGACACAACGCGGTCGCCATCGACTTGGGAATCTGATGTTGCTGCAGGTGTTGGTGCTGAACAATTGCTGGGCTGCCCAGAATCTGTCGGATTTTGGGGTTGTCTTGCTGAGCTGGCTGATGAAGCACTGCAATTCTCATTGATTTTCTAAAGACAGGGGAAAGGATTGCATGCAAAAAGTAAGTATAAACACTCATGACGCTATCCCCAGAGGTACAGCCCCAGATGCATTCAAGCACTTCTGGAAATTCACAAAGCGCTTACTTTGAATGCCCGCAACGTAACAAATCAAACTTAAAGAAGCCAAGCAAAAGTAGTACATTTAAATCCAGATGACACTGATAGCAAGCAGACAGTAGCTTACCTTCCATCTCTTTTCCTAACTGCGCTTTCCCAAGAAGCATGCAAAAAACAAACTTGTTGTGTTTCAAGGGGAAAAAAAAACAATTAACTGGACTTGAAAGTGCTTAGAAAAGATCACTATTTTGATCAAACAATTCTGTAAAATTTTTTCATGCTCCTTAAGTATCGCGTTCCTCAATAGTTCCCTCCCTCCCCAAGATACTGCTCAGACTCTCTGAACGGCAGAACGTTTGCAGTACTGACGTACAATTCCATCCAGTCTACTCCAACAGGCCTTACTAAGGAACACCAGAGCACATTTAAACAGCAGCTACATTCCCCAGGGTTGAAACAGCAAGCTTTCACACCAGTACCTTTCACGCTAGGAAACGACACACTATCTATCATTATTTCTTTTGCACTGAAGAATAGAGAATATGGCAAGTATGTCCCTTCGCTTGAAGGAATATAAGCAAGCAGTAGCAAAATCGAGCCAAAATCTTAATGAAATAAGAAGGAATAATTTTTGTCACTAGTTCCATTTTCTGTGCACTGACCCTCCTTCCAAATGATCAATTTTCATTTTAAGGAGGCTATTTAACAAATTTAATAAGAGAGCTGGGTAGCCTTTTCCTAGTTTCAGTATTTTAATACCACCAGCCTAAAATAAATGACTGAGCACAAAACTTGAAATGTTTTGGAGAAGGTTTGTCCTTTTGGGGCACTGAAACAGGGATAAGAGATTTTGGAAAATGCAGATGATAAAGAAAATAATACAATGGAGTGCACTGAATTTTGGCACATCAACAAGAACTTTTATATCAGCACTGTATTTCTACAGGAAGGAAAGAATAATGAAGACATCATGTGCCACAGAAACGCCAACAGGCGTGAAAGCCCTTCTGGCCTCTTCACAATTCTTTGTGAAGCAGCTGGGTCGTGTCCAGCAGTATTGGACATGTCCCTCTCAGACACCACACAACTGCAAAACATTCTTTTCTTGCCATGGTCATTGTGTAAATTCTGTGCAACTGCTTTTCTGCGATTTCTCTTTTAAAAAAAGGGGGACAGCTTATACCAAGACCCTGAGGACATTTACCATTGGGAAACAGAGCAGTTGGTGTGGACGAATTACTTCGATGTCAGAGACCCAGTGATATCTTCAATACCACTATAAAAAAACACGTTCTTTGACTCAAGGAAGTTCAAAAACAAACGTGAAATTCCTCCACACACTGCTCTGCTGATTCACACTCATATCCCAAATTACGCATTTCTAAAGACAGCAGTTGTGGAAAAAGCATTTCTGTGTTTATGCCTACTGGGCGCATAAGAAGGAACCTCACCCGCTCCTTCCAGACAGGTAAACACAGTGGTTTTAACATTAACCTTGCTGTTCTAAAACTTGCATCGGCAGCATTCCCCTATTTTACTTAAGCAGTATGCTTCAGATAGTTCAAGATGCAAACCCATCTGATCACTGATGAAGCTCCTAAAAGGTATTTTGAGGGGAGACTGGACAGAAGGGAAATGGTGTAAAGTAAGCACCAGAAACCAGACATTTTAAGTCACGGAATGGCTCTTACCTGGTGTAACTCTAGATAAAAAAAAAGAGATAAACTTAATTTGAACTGAAGGCTCTGCATCCCATCAGTAGTTGTCTGGAACACCTATTTCTACAACAATGTAGACATTTGACAGAATCACCCAAAGAAGCAAAACCAAATAAAAATAATTTTACACTCTGTTAAGCAGCTGGACATCTTCATGTTCAATTATCACCTTGTAAATTTTGCAAAAAGCATAACCCACAGATTCCAACTAATATGAAAACAAATGCGTACTTAAAGGGAATTCAAGTATATCCAAGCCTCTAAAACAGAGCCTCTTTCTATGTCTCTCCTTCCCCTCCCATCTTCAGGAATATCATACTTGCAAAAATAGTTATTCTAGCTATACCACCCATAGAAAGCAACTCTATTTCATGCACTGTTTCAACTACTGTTTCACAACTCCAAATTTATTACAAGCTGACAGAGAACACCTGCCAGGTACTAACAGATTTACATAGCTATAAAGGTTTTCAAGCATCCAACAAATACATAAGAACTTCCTGTATGTTAGAAGATTACCTGCAAAGGCTGATTCTCAGGGGCTGGATTGGTTTTGGATAGTTTAACCATCTCTTTTATCTGGTAGACAGCATAGGCTAAGGTGACCCAAGGAGAAGAGCTGATGCCCCAGGCAGGCTTGTTCACATCCTCTTGCTCTTCTTGGTGTTTAGTTTTCTTTAGAGGAACTCTGGGCTCAGTCCGAGGCATGATATCTTCCGACTGCTGTTGCACAAGGTCAATAGTTGCGATGGGAACAGGACTGGAAGGCACTGGGATCCTTTCCGCCAGCATTGTCTTTTCTGAAGTTTAAAACAAAATAATCACTGGCAAAGCCAACGAACTTTAAAAAAAAAAAAGTGAAGCAAGACAATGAACACTAAGTGCTTCTTGCTTTCATAATATGGTTATCACTGTACTGAAAGCAGAACACTGGCACAAACACCCAGGAGCGAGACATGCCACAATCGAGTTAGGGAAACGCAACGTGGATGTTGCCTTACAATCAAGGCTCTTCTGCAACTGCAGGGAGGTATTTTAGATGTCTGTGTGACCAGGAGGGGCTAATGAGTATGAAGCGGTCCGTTTCTTCCCAGCTAGCTATTAGAAATACGTATTTTTCGTGTTACATGGAAGAAGTCATTTTCATGTTATATGCAAATTGAAAATAAGTCTTTTAGACTTGTGGCAAACTTCTTTCTCTGCATAAAGCCTGCATCTTACAACTCACTTGTACTCATAACGAAGCACTGGCTTCATGCAGGAACCATTCGGTGAAGTCACATGGCCTACATCATCAGAACAGCCGTTTCTGATCTTAATATTTCTAAACCTACTGATTTCACTTAAAGAAGCTCTTCTACATCTTCATCACTCTTTTATTTAAGAAACAAACCATCACTCCATGGTTACTATGGCGTGACGCAGTTAGTGGAAAAGAACAAGGTTGGGGTGACATACTAGAGGAGACAAAATATCTGTCGCACAGTTTCAGGTAAAGGAAGAAATCCTCTCAACTAACCTTTACATCTAAGGTCTTCCAATAATCTTAAATAGTTCTTACTGTCTTGAAATGTCATCCATAAAATGACTGTCGTGACCCAACACAACATGCCCTACAATCTTGAAGAGCCAGAGTATTAAATATAGGAAAAGTCATTAAACAGATTGTTATAAACCCTTGGGTATTTTAAGTAATAGCTGTATGTTCTCTACAAGTCTGTAAATAACACATTCTGTAAATTTTAAGAAAATATTTTTTCGGAGTAGAAATATTTTACTGATTAAAAAGATCTATTTTTTCAAAATTATAAAATCATATTTTGTTTACAGACTCTTAGATAGTACTAGATATTTTAAGCAATGGCTGGATGCTCTCTAGTAGTGAGGAAATGAAGAGACTAATCCTGCACACACTTGACCACATGATTAGTTTTACTCATCCAACTGGTCATGTTGAAAGCAACCTAATTACTGTCATGCTTAAAATTAATATACACACTGTTAATATGGGTAGTGTGTATTAAATGGAAACCAAAGACTGTAACAAACTAAATAGCATAAGGCCACTAACAAACTATTATTTTGTAGGTTCACATGTAATTAACCGAAAGCTGATGGGAAAACAAAGCAGCAAATATCCCTTTCACCTTTCCATTTCTTGCCATTATCATTTGAACAGAGGTGAAGAGAATTCTAGCAAAATAAATATTTGACCCCTTCAGTACAGGCAGGTTGATAACTAGTCAAGGACAATTCATTTAATGTTCCAGCTCAGGAAGACCCTCCTTTCATAGCCAAAGCTCATACTGGAAAGTAACATTTGGGTAAAAAGAAGTTCAAAAATTCATGACTTCAGAATTTGCCACGGTTTTATTGCCTTTGCAAGAATTAGATTTATGCTAAAACCTTAACTTTGCACCAAGTATTCCATTTCTTGTTAGCTTTTATATTGATAAAGGTGGAGATGAAAAAGCTCAAATTCCACCTGAGGGAAGATTTCTCCGTTGCCAGAACAGAACTGTAGAAGCTATAAAAGTTTCTGTCCTCTGAAGCCATCACTACGATTTCTGGCAGAGGTGGCTCGGACTGGTAGAATGTGAGAGCGTGCAGCGGTCAAGGTGACCTTAAAGAACTGCTGCAACTGAAATGACTCACTAACGCTGTTAAGACTAACCTGGGGGATTCTCAGAACCGAGAGGACGTACAGGAAGTAAAGCAAGTTATGCTTTCCTCCTATCGACATCCAAGAACTCAATGCTGCCCTTCTTACAGCAGCAGCACACCACTTCAGTTTCTACCATTGCTCAATAAAAAACTTCTCACTTGAAAACAAACTGTTTTGTCAAAATCTGAGTAAAGACACTAAACGTAAAAAATTAAAGATGCAGGGAGCAGCTTCAGAGATACCTTTTTTCACTGCCTCTAATTTTGTAGTGTCTCAGTGACATGAATATTTACCTTCTTCTTCATCGGGAACCAACAGCCACTGGATCAGTGCAAATAGAAGAAGAATCACTAAACAAGCCATCCCTATTCCTCTGAATGTGGCAGCAGGACCTGTAATGAGATTTTTATTTTTTTTTTAAATTGAAAATCTACTGACTTAATAAAATGAGTCAGCATTATGTGCTCCTTCGGTATGTATTGTCCCATGTAGACTCTTATTAGCTTGTTTCATGACATTTTCCTCCCCCAAAACTTCAACAGGCTTTGCAAAGGATTTTTAACCAAGTAATTAGATTCTCATTTGTTCATCAAGAGGCTGCATAGTATCAACCTATACTCTCACAAAGGATTCATTCATTTTACTTACGAATCAGGTTGGAGATTTGCTCACAAACTACTAAAAATATCTAGGCATAACATATTTAGTCCATCTGTAATGCTAAAAGGACAAAGCCATAAGCAGCTTGCTCTGAATTCAGTGCTGACCTTGCTTTGATCAGGGGCCTGGACTGCAGATCTCCTGAGGTCCCTCCCAGCCTAAGCAGTTCTATGATTCTATGATTTATACAAGTGTATTACTCTTTAAAACAGAACAATACCTTAAGCATAAATAACTTTAAAGCTGGTAGTTCAGAAAAAACAGAACTTCAATAAATAAAATAAAAGTCTTCAATACAATTTTTGCTTACCGAAGTAATTGACCAAAACCCCTCCAACCATAGCCCCGCATCCTCTTCCCAGACCCAAGTGGAGCCCTTGCAGGATTCCCTGGGCTGACGTTCTCAGCTCTGGAGGCACTGCCGCGCTAAGGTATGAAATACAAGCTGCCCATATAGCCGCATGCGTGACACCTAGAGAGATGAAACACTGTGAAGAGTACAGGGTCCAGAGGGTACTGACACAACATCACAGCAACTGCACTTATCAGCTGGAGCATGCATTAGGGAAAAACAACAAGATCCCCTCACTGACAAATGTCTGTGGAGTACAAATCAGCTTTTGGTAATGTGATACTGGCAGCCAAGCCACAGGGAGACATGGTGACTCCTCCTGCAGAGTCTGTCAATAGCTCTTTCTCCCTCTAAGATGACCTCACCTCTCTTCCTGAGACACAGTCCCTAGGAAGACTAGAAAAAAAAAAAGCGCATTGGAAGTCTCTCTGACAGATTCCTTGTCCCTTTGAGAGTGACCCAGGGCCTTTGAAATACAGTTCTGGTTTCATAAGCTGCAGGCAATTAAAGCATCGACACCTCTCAGCAGTCTACTTACAAGGACAGTCGCCTTACAAAGGTCATAAAATCCAAACAGTATCAGAGATATCCATGTCATTTCAGAGGCAAGAATTAATCCCCTGCTACCCTTCTCACTCCGCCCCAAAATCAACCGCCTCCAAGCAAACTTCTGAACTCAACACCAACACGCTCTGCATTTAGCACTGAATGGGCCGGACGGGAAAAACACGCATGCTCTTCAGGGTAGGCCGAAGATGCTGATTTTCACGCCTGCTGTTCAGAGGCAGATTCAGCGTGCCCTGCCTCCTGCTGTGACTGCATGCTGTGTAGGCGCTGCCACACGCTGCTGCCACCTCGCGTGTCACCCACACCAGGGACCCGGCACAGCAGAGGCCCTCACTGCTATCAACAACCGCCCCAGCCCTCCAGCAGAGATTCGGGAAGTCTCCTTCTGGCACATGCCTTGTAGATCCAGGGTTATGAACATTTTTTCCTACTGGAGAAGAAGGACAGCTAAGGGGAGAAGACAGTGAATGACCATAAGGACGCAGAACCACGCGCCAAGTGGAGCCCTCATCTTTGAGCACCTGCTTGGTGGGTTGGTTTTTTTTGTGGAGTGTGGAAGAACAGGACAGGAAAAGGCAGGGTTGTGGAGAAGTTGGAAAAAGAAAACAACCCACCGCAGTTTTGTATCTCGTCACACATTAAATAAGCCTGAACTATTTTGCCACCCTCAGATTGAGTGGGAATATTTTTTTCTTATTTGAGTGGTATTAAAAATAGTCATCACAGCTTACCAATGCCTATGCTTTACTGCCTTGGTTTTTAAAAAAATGCTGGCACAACTGATGATTCAGTCAACATGTTTCTGTCCTCTACACTTGACTTGCTAATGAACAGTTGGACACTCAGTAATTACTTAAGCAGTTAGTCTGAAGACTCATGAGAGCAAGAAAATACATGCTTTTGTAACATACAGAATAACTTGGGTTTTTGCTTATTTGTTAAAGGATAAATAGCACTGTATGGAATTGATACAGTTCAGGTATAGACACGTTAGATGTCCACGAGGCTGTACATTCACTGTCATTCCAAATGTAAATAAAAATTTCTCAAGCTTTGGGTTTGCAAAGGCCACCTTTATACATTGCAGAGGTGGTTTTGGTAATAGCACATCATCTTGTTGAAAAATAAAAGGCTTACACTAGGACGAGTGTATTTTACCTTACCATTTACAGTTTAAGGCTTTAAAACTCAGATTTTCAATCCAAAAAGCTCAGAGTTTTAAAACTCACCGAGTATCTACTTTTTTTTAAAAAAATGTAGACTCACATATGCATTGGAAATAGCAACCAAGAACCATCCCAATAACAAAGCAAAGCTAATCTAATGTAGATAATGTGTTTATGTTTTAGAAGGGATATCAATTAATGTAAAACATTCAGTTTTATCAGCTATTAAAGAGTAAGTCAGGTATTAAAGCCAGGCAAATCAAAAACAAATCAGAAATTATTTGAACCGTAAAGCACAATACCATGGTATTTGTTTGAAAACAAAAGGCCCTACTTAACCAACAGGTTCTTTACTAGACAATCCAGATAGAACACAGTGTTCCCCATTCCTCTGAAAACAAATCCATTCCTTTAAACCAGCTTATTTCACTTGCCTTTAAAGATATGGGCTTTTTTTTTTTTAGTATGTGTACATTACTAATGTGATTTTTATTATTTATACAACAGTGACTATTTAGAACAGTTTTTACAACTTTTACAAGAAGTCTGGTCTGAATTACTGCTAATCACAATTCTTTTTTTAAAAGAAGTTGTTCACAATATACGTATTGTGACATTCTTCGCTAAAACCACTAGCCACCATTTCACCATCTGGACTATAGTTCCAACAAGTATACCAACTCCAGCTCAAAATAATAACGTTTAGGAAACAGGACAATTTACATATAAACCAAGAGTTGAGGATTTGGGGAGCCAAATCTATTTCAAGAGAGTTATATCCTAATTATTGCCAGTTAAAGACCCAAGCTTTTTGCTCTCTAGACATAACTGTGCTGCTGGAGCATTAGTAGGAGTCACTTGTTAGAACAGTACTTGTTCTGGAGTTTGCTGGATAACTGCCAAGTGAAAATAGCTAATTTTCAGGTTATCAATATAGTTTTGCACTTTAGAAAGTAATCGGTGAGCTAGTATAGCTGTTACCAGAGAATTTGAACCATTGCTTTGGAAAAATAATTTGCAGCTAACTAGCACATCAAAACTTAATCCGTTAAGTGTGAAATGAACAAGCTCGCTTGCGTGTTTGCAGACTTATGACATATATACACGTTGTAGGCAGATTCAAAACTCTAAATTAAGAAGCGAGTTTAAATCTGCTCATTTACTCCTTTGGGAGCGCAATGATCTTAAAGAGTCCTCCCCATCCCCGTTACACCAACAGCAACGGAAACACAGCATGGGTCTTATTACAATCAATAGATGCAGTTTGCAGAGTCATCTTCCAGAAATCCCTCCATGCCCTTCAGCACAGCATATGGGAATAATCCTTCTTGTATTACAGAAACATATTAAAAAGAAAAATAAATTCTTTACAAAAGCCAGCAGAAACCGCTGTTGACCTTAAAACCCTCCGTCTGATGGTACTGGAATTTACATGGAATTTAACAGCTCCCTGGAAAAAGAGTTATGTACAATTACAAGGACTTCACCAAGGGATTTAAAAGACCTATCAACTTGATGCAGTCACGTGGTACCCACATGTTCTGCATAATCTACTCTTTTTTTGTTTTTAAATATTTCTAACCCTTACACATACAAAGCAGCTACAACTCTTACCTCCCTCCGTCAACAAACTCATTTAAAAATAAGAGCTTCTACCTCACCAAATTTCATTAAGGTGTCACCTCTTGTCCCTGCCGAGAGATTCAGTGGACGGAAAGAAAAGGAAAGGGAAGGAAAGAAAGCAGACCGCAAAGAAACAGGATTTGGTAACTGCTGCAAAAGAAATAATGAATCAAGAAGAAATTAAAACTGCTAAGAGCAAGGAGGGGAAAAGAATAAAAGGTGGGGGGGGAACAGTCTTCTAAAAAGACAAACTTGATCTCCCATTCAGCAACACCGAATGAGATTACTGGAATGTAACAAATGTAGTGGCAGTAATCAGTCACCCATATAGCATACCTATGGACGTCATGGACGCTAATAAACCATGTTAGATGCAGGCTAAAAAGTGCACATAGAACACACAGAGGCTTTCAGGAGGGTGGGGGTATGTATGTGTTCGTTTTGTTTTTAAATTTCTCATTTGATGAATATAAATTACTGCAAACAGCAGTTATTAACCCAAGTGTACATGATTCAGCAGTGGCTAGATCGAGTCTGGCAGATAAATTTATGAGAAAGTATTATTTTGAAGGTCCTTAGTTTTGTCTTTAAATCTCGAGTACTCAAGGTTATACCACACAGAAAACCCCACCAAAATAGCTCCTTCACACCTTGCTGTAAAAGCAAACCTACGTATTAAGCAATTCATATTGAAATTTCAGCAGAACAAAAGCAAGATTCAAAGTAATAGAAACTTCTTTCTCAGCCATGACTATACTCCTGTGATGCCTCTGAGCACAAACTTCTGGCTGTATTGTTGAGACACGAGTTTTTTCGTATATTTTGAGTTGGGGTGTCTCTAAAACAGGATTACCTAGAAGATAATATCCAAAGCTTTGTATTCATCATTTGTTCCCCCTAGATGTTTAAGCAGGCAAAAATATAACACATACGCATTCTTCAGGTTCTTTGTGACATTTTCGTATTTTAACACTTGGTACGAACAATGAGGGTATCAATTCAATAGTTGTGGTTTGGGTTTTTTTTAATAACAAAATTCAGAAGCTTGCTGTTGTGGCAGTTTTAATACAATAGACTATTTTTGTTAGCAGGGAGGTAAGGAGCCAGGACACAAACAGCTTGCTTTCTACATATATGTAGAGATCTACACAGTGCTCACCAATAACATTTTATAACTCAAGCTAAAATCTACCTTTCAAAGATTTCTGTAAATACAGTAGAAAAAGTTAATGCAAATTCAAATTATGCTGCACATAGAAGAATAAAACTTCTAAGTATAACCTGTGGAAAATTTTCTAAGTAGTATTCTATAAAGCCGGAGTACTGGCTTTAACAAAGATGGTACAATTATTTTTAAAGGCAGGGAAAACATTTTCCGCATTTAAATTAACCATTCTCTTGCAAGCTTACAAACCCAAATACTTCAGTATTCTTCAAATACTGAAGAAACAGAAAGTAAAATAGTTTAGATTTTTCTTGGTTTTGAGAAGTGGTGCCCACTACAAAGACATGAAAAAATGTCATAAAATGTAAGTTAGAACAATTTATACTTTATCATGGCAATGAAGGTCTTACAGACTTCTTTGACAGCACCACTTGAAAACAGGGCTCAAAACACTTTTCATAAACCACGCCTCTGTCCTTCTAATTAAATTAGTTAAGGGGCAAGTATCTCAAAGAAGCTCTAGTAGCACAGACAAAGCTATTGAAAGAAATTCCTCTTTAGCTATTAAAAAAAGAAAATTCTGTGGTCTAAAGCTAGTGATCAAACAGTACAGCTGAAAAACTACAAAATATTTTAACAGAGACAGAATGACCCAGATTATGGTTGGTTTTTTGTTTTTTTGGTTTTTTTTTTTTTTTTACAGCATCCTTTCAAGAACTGTGACCTTTTGCATTTAATGAAGTTCACATTTACCACCAAACAGGATTTGCAGTAGGTGTGTACCCAGCTCGTGCTTCTGTCTCTTTGTTTAGTTAAAGGGTGTGTTGGTCTCACACAGTTCTGTTTGAATAAACACAGAACTGTGCACAATCAAATGCAAACCCACCCTCCTTTTGACGTCAAATGTTTCCCAAGATAAACAGTAATGTTTTATGAACCTGGATATTCTGGGATATTTGTGGTCAAAAAAAAATACGAGAAATACCAGATTTTTACTTAATTGCAGTTCACTTGAAAACAAGATAAATGTAAGCACCTGATCTTACTATACTGGAAAGGCATTACTGCACTGTCATACCTTGAAGTACTTCCATCGGAAGAACAGTCCAGGCGTTTTCCAGATACGAGATGTAAATATATCGAGCTGTATTACAGGCAAGACCAATATAGAGCACTCTAAAGGAAGTAAGGAAAAGAGAAATCAGGTTAGTTTGCACTTTCATTTTTTGGTATGTTACAATATACCCTACTGCTTCAGAACTCATTCGCACGTGTACAAACAGTTTGCCAGTCTAAAGCATTTGCTCAACACAAAATACAGTCTTGCACCCAAATATGAACTCTCCTCTTGCCCACTCCAAACACATATTCAAACCGAGGCTAAAGTAATACTCTTTTCAAAATCCTAATGGGAAAAAAAAAATTCAAAGCGACAGCAGATCCACTGAGATTTTAACTAACTCTGTAGTTCCATGCCACGCTCTATACAGGATTGTATTTCACAGAGACTGTTTCTAAGCACATTCAACATCCCTTCCAAACAATTGTCTTTTCTAATCATTTAGATATTCATTCTTCCATTTTAATGTAAGCCTGGTGCAGGCTTACATTGTTAGATTAATTAATTTTACCCTAATTAATATAAGCGTATAGTCCCAGTATCTGCAAACTGCTCAGAACTACTCTAAAAACACATCCCACAGAAGCAATATGGTTTGTAACAACATGCCTCAGGATAAAACTTAACCATCCTGTTGAAAAGCAGCAGATGCTGCATCTCAGAATGAAGAGGAAAAAAAGCTCTTATAACAGTTTTTAAACAATGAAGCACAAAGACTATTTGTGCAGTGCTTTCCCCATTGCATGTTTAACCTGATGACTTTTCCCTTCCAGTTTTCAGATTTTGCTTAGCTTACCTCCGGGGTGCTTATTCATCGAGCTATCTTTCTCTTATTTTCAGATGTATATTAGGAAACAAACATTTGATTCAAAACATGGTTTTTAGCTTGAAAAAAGATGCTATTGCATTTAAAGATTTTTTTCAGGGACAAGGACAATTTATTGTCCAAATATGGCTTCTTGGTTGACCCTGGTCTAAGCACAGACATTGTGAAAGCGCCTGTTATTCTTTGTGCTGCTTTTTTAGTTAGTTATTCTACAAAAGCAGACCGAGATTTAATTAAATGGTACACAGCCACTGAAAAATCTAGAATGAGATGCAGCCATAAGAACACAGCATCTTGTTAACATCTGAAGTCTCCAAATATATATACATGTTGACAGCTAAAAACCCAGTACCATAGTTTTCATCATGTCAGTGATACCAAAAACATTCAAAATTACAAAGACAGGTCTGTGCATTTCACAACATCATGGATTCACAGAAGACAATATATTTTACTTTCAACAAGTTGGAAAATTCCTCCTCCCCCCATCACACATCAGACCAAGCTGTGTTGCTTCCAGATACACGTCAGGTCCATGAACAGCTGGTTTAAGCTGCCTTTAGGCAACGCAAGCCCAAGTATTCATTGAAGAAAACACGAGAAGCCATGAAAAAGTTTTTTATTATACAAGAAAGAACAAATTTGTTCCTTGTGCCATGCATCATAAATTTAATCTCCCCCTTTAATTAATGCCTTCTGTTCCAAATAAATAACTTAGTTCCTTTCACAGACACCACTTAACGTAATCCTTATGTACAATCACATTTCTGAAGTGTATTAGGACACACTTGCCACAAAAGGTAAGCAAACACACAAAGTCTGCAGGCTCCTTTCTTCATTCCCGTATGAGTAAGGCTCAGGGTGATGCACGCTCTTGTGGATACAAAGGAAATCACCTCACCATACGCTTGTTTTGCCTGATCAGCAATACAGATGCACCCAGCCCTCTATTTAGGACCAGTTCTTGCCAGCTTAATTTCACTTTTGCCTAGAAAAATTTTGCCTGTGCACCGAGAACTTTTTTCCCATCTCAACTGTTCCCTATCACAGCCAGACTGGAGATGTGAAGAGGCCTCCTCCTGCTTCATAGTTTTTCCATTGCCACTAACACACTCGGCTACCTGTGCTTTTCTGCCATGTTACACTTGCAGAAAGATCTGGATTCATAGTTTAAGAGCAGCAATTTAGTCAGGTTCTACCTTTTAATTTGTTAGAATACGTACAAAGTTTAAGGTAAAACAGAGTTTATGGAGATTTCTATAATTATGCTTTTGGAGGGGTACGTCACACAAGCACTTTTGTGTATTTACAGAGTCATTTCAAAAACGTATTTATAAAAATCACTTAAGCTCTTTATCAGACCTAAATGGATAACGCAAAGAGATGTTACTTATGAAACCAACGTGCAGTAACCAGACACGCCACGTTCAATTTACAGGTTAAACATTCAAAGCACTGAAACTATATTTATGTTAAGGAGACTAAGCTGTTTACAGCCACGACTACCAGTCCCTGCTTCCTATAAAAACTCACATGCTAGAATTGTGGTCAGACAAACACATTCAAGTTTAACCTCAAGTAGGAGGTTATTTTCAGAGATTGACATCATCTTCCTAAACTCAATGGCAGTTAGGAGTGCTTCCAGTACCTAAAGGGGGCCTAAAAGAAACACAGGGAGGGACTCTTTATCAGGGAGTATAAGGATAGGACAAGGGGTAACGGTTTTAAACTGAAAGAGGGTAGATTTAGATTACATATTGGAAAGAAATTCCTTACTGTGAGGGTGGTGAGACACTGGAACAGGTTCCCTAGAGAAGCTGTGGATGCCCCATCCCTGGAAGTGTTCAAGGACAGGCTGGATGGGGCTTTGAGCAACCTGCTCTAGTGGGAGGTGTCCCTGCCCATGGAAGGGGAGTTGGAACTAGATGATCTTCAACGTCCCTTCCAACACAAACCATTCTATGATTCTATACCATTCAACAATGCTGTCTAAATATTCGATGGCCGGTTTTGTACGCTTTTCCATCACAATATCCTCTTAAAGAACTTCTGGTCTTTACTACACTTTCTGATGACTTATTTCTTTTTAACTCTTTAATTTACTTTTAAATGAAAATCTACTCTATCATCTCTCAAAAGGTGGCTGGAGGAGGCAAGGCAAAAATATCCGTCTAATATCTGCAATATTCCCTCCCTCGTAAATCTGCACAATCACAGAACAGCTTTCTATCTGAACCACTCACTGTCAGTACTCCAGATTCATCTAGTGACCTGCTAAAATACAATGTTAGAAACACTAGGAGCATGTGTAACATATGCACAACATGCAGTGCACCTGCGTATGAACAGTAAAGGTAATGAAGTCAGAAATCAGGCATTTTAATCAGCATATGTTTAATACGGTCTTGCTTAAAATGCTTCAACAATAATCTGAGTATTAGTTTAAGAAAAACGTGAAAACAGAACAGGTTTCAAAATGTTGTAAGGATCTTATATGCCAACACATACAATGGTAGAAATAGAAACCTTTACAAGGCTAGAAAAGAAAAACTGAGCTTCTATATGTCAAGGGTGTAAAGCCTGTTTTCTTGTAGTTCTGCAAATGACAGTCAATAGCATTTTTTCCTGCTACTGTGACAGTGCATGCAATTCTGGTAATCATGCCTGTCTTCAAAGAATTAGGACCGGAAGGAAAGATTGCATGATAATGTTAAAATAAATACTGCAGAAAGACTATCTACATCTAGGAGTCTAATCCCAGAAGAAAATGTGCAAATACCCTTTTAATTTTTTTTTTAAACGTTAGTGACAGAATTCAGTGTTAGGTGAGACAACCTCATCACTGAAGGCACCTTACCAAAGAGATGTCAAGCCTCCTTCCCTCTTAACTGTGGAACAGCCTGTGAAATATTCACAGCTAGCTGTGGATTAAGATGTACTTCTATCTTACTTCATACAAGACGTTATACCAGAATTCCCACAAACATGTAACTGCATTTATGCCAAAATGGTAAACAAGGAATTTTAAGCTATAAAAAAAATAATAATAAAAAATTAATCCTAAATGCTTCTGGCTAAGGCAGTTCTAAGAAGGATATCTAGTTGAAGGCTATTCGTTCTTATTACTGGGAGAATACCTTACTATAAGGCAGCAGACACATACAGAACTACCAAAGAACATGAGCTATGAACTCCTATACGTTCCTCTCTCAATTAAAAAAGTTTGCTTCCTCTTGAACAAACCATGCATTATACAAAGTTCAAAAAATACAAGACAGACAGACAACCAGGAGGAAACATCTTATAAACTGTGATGACTAAATTCAAGTAAGCATTAGATAACATTAAAATATGACTAATGTGCATTTCCCAGGTGCAGGTATAGAGAATGTTGTTTTATTGCAAATAGGAGCTAGTGTTTAAACAACTTAATCTTGATCCAATCTTGGCTTCATACACTTAACAGTGCAAAGAAAAAAAAAAAAAGAGGATCTAATCCTGCACATCATCTTTCTTTTTACTGGCCAATGCTCCTATCTCCTTCTATTTCATCTTATTCACAAGCCTACCATGCTTTTAGTTTTTGTTCTTTCTCTAGTTGAAGTCTAAGCCTGAATTTTGTACTATAGCAATATACATTGAAAGAGCATACCCAAGCTAGCTCTAGCTATCAAGACTGTGATCTGTTCTCACCACTCCTCCATCATCATATCCTTCCTCCAGTCTTTGCATGCAATCATGTTTTCTCATACTAATTATTGTCAAATTCAGAGATTAAAAGACTGACTCAAAGTAAAGAGATCCTCCTCAGTTTAAAGGATGAAAAAAACCATCTTTTAAGTAATCTCTCAAATTACCGTGCTAAGCATCTCAAACATTTTTAGTAGAGGTCAAATGAATCAAAAAAATTCATCCCAATAAAAGAAAAAAAAGAAAAAGAAGAGCAAAACCACAGAAAAGAATGCACAAAAAAACCAGTGCAGACAGCTCAAAAAACTTAACATATCTCAATGACTGTATGATTATAAACAAGGCATTTGAAAAAGACATGATGCTAACAGCACACAGAGCTCTGAGCTCAGTTGCACAGGGTACCTGAGTAAATATAAAAAACCCCAAAACTTTAAGACTTCATTAACTAAGATTCTTCCCTATCTTTCTTCCCCTGAGCTTTTTTTAAAGAGTAGTGTAGGGTTTTATAATATGCAAAAAATTAAGTCAATTGTGAGTTTAGTGGAAAACAAGCGTTCACCAATATGCTGGAAGCATTTCACTTACACAAGGCAAAAACCACGGGAGGAGCCCTGCACAGCCATCTCACTTCAGTAGCTAACACACACAGTTGCAACTAAAGGAAGAGCGCAAGGAACTGAACCGGTAAGCGACACTACCAGGCTGCAACCTCATTCTGCCAACACCCAGAGTCTGATTACGAGGGCATATGCACGGGAGGTGCTCACCTCGCTGCTTCATCTCACCCTCCTCCCTCCCAGCGTGCAAGTGACACCTTTCCAGGCTACTGGGGGGGCAAAGAACTGCCCCATAACGAGAAGCAGGCTGGAGGTTTCCAGAACACTGCTACTCACAGCAAAAATATTGTACAATTAATGGTATTTATATGTCAAAGCAGACAATCCTTGAGTGGGTGGCAATTTATAAAGATCTCTAGCTAGGATATCTTCTGGAACCGTCTGCAAAAGGTTATGGTGCCAGGCATAATGCACATACTAACACACAACTAAAATGCAAAGGAAGCATTTCAGAGCATTTTCAACTCCTAAAATAATAATAAACTCCATCAGGCAAGCTATGTAACTGAGCAGGACTCGGAACTTTAGGATAAAAGGATGAACTTGAATTTCACTTTGTAACACAAGGCTAGGCCTGGAATTCAACATTTTTTGTATAGCTCTTTAACAATGGCTAACATCTTACCTGATATGACCAACTAATTCAATCAATTTGTGGCTGAAGAAGTAGGCAGTCAGCTCAGACACATGACTGAGCACAGAACAAACTCCAAAGAGAGTGGTGGTGCCATTCAGGTCTTCCAAGTGCCAGTAAAGAAAGGTGAACACAAAGCCATATCCAAACCCCATGAACCAGGCCACGAAGAGCACTGAGCCGTACTGGATACTACACAGCAGTTTTATTAAGTCCCAAAAACTGAAAGACTGCGACTGGCTCATACTGGTAGGAGTGTTATCGGAGGATTCATTGGAGGCGCTTCTGTCCACCTGTGAGATTTCTACCTCTTTTCTCTTATTTTCATCTTGCTTGAAGTGTGCATAATGAAATCGAAACTGGGTGGCCACAATTAATGCCATTGTCATCAGAACACCAAAAACGATGAAAACTATCCTGTAGTTCTTGTACTCAGGAGCTTTACATCCTTGACCTTCAATGCTGACTTCTGTATGGGTATAGTCAATGCCAATTCCCACGGAGAGCATGGCCAGCCCCCAGCCCAGAGACCCCCACATGCGCTGCAATCCATACCGGTCCCTGTGTTTGCCGAGGTACTGCAGAGTTACGGTGTCCACAATAGTAACAGAGGAAGCACTGAAAAATTCTCCTATTATGACAACCAGCAGAATGAGTAGAAAGATGGCTTCTACTTCTTGTTGATCATAAACGAGCACAGCTTGGTCAGAAGGCGTCAGCTTTGTGGTGATGGCAGCTGGGGTGGTACTCGGAGTTGCGTTCCCTGGTGAGACTGGGCTAGTGGTGGTGTTTTTCAAAATAAAATGGGTACTGTTTTCCAAGACAAACTCCACATCATTGCTCTGTGTAGGTAACAGGAATGTTATTTCAGGATTGGCTGTCCCTGTTGGTTCCAAAGTCACCGGACTGGAAGTGAGAAGGTCTCTCTTCCCACGAACTTTTGGGGATGCGGTACTCACTGTAGTTAGCGGAGGAGACGTTGAGGCATTTTGCGAAACTGTTGTTAAGAGGCTGCTTGCATTGGTGGGATGTGCTGGGGGAAGGCCCTTTGGTACGCATCTTAAGGTGGCTGGTCTAACGAATCCAATCCCCAGGTTAAATAAAACCCAGCATAAAAGCGAAAAGAGGAGGACGACCTTCCCTTTCTTGAAGCGGTCTGCCACCACTCCCCAGAAGGGAGCACTGCAAAACTCAATAAAGTACCTGATGCCCACTAGAAGTCCACTCTGACTGGGTGACATACCCAGCTGCTTGTAATACACAGGCAGCAAGGGGTAGAGAGAGCCATATGCAGAATAGAAGAAAAAATAAAAGACCTTTGAGATCAGAAGATCATTGTTTATTTTGACGCAGTGCTTTTCTAACCAATCTAGCTCTTCATCTGGGACAGTGGTTGTCTCCGTGGAAGGGGATTCATTTTGGGGTGGCAAGTCTTGATCCTTGGAAATGCCGTTGAAAGGATCAGCAAGCACATACTTTCTCTTCTGTTCTTCTTCATCATCGGTTAAAATGGCAACCTTATCATCAGCTGCCATGGTTAACCACAAGCATCCAATATCTGATGTGCTCTCAAGGAACTGTGGCTACCCTGCAAACAAATAAAACATAACATGGTTAAGGTACCACACAGGAACAGGCCTGCAATGCCAGTCACCGAGGACAAAGACAACTTCTTTTTGTAAGTGACGTTCCTGAGCAATACATGCAATATCAGAGCGGGGAAGACCATTTGTCTAGACTAACTAGTGGTACATGGTAGTATCAATAAAAATGTGTTTTATGACCAATCCTGTGAAGTTCTCCCAACAGCACCTTTAATATTTTGCAATAAAACATCTTTCATGTTTAGGACAGAGAATAATTTATATAGTCAAAGTTACTGTGGCAATTAAGTGCTAGCATTTGCAAGTCTCTTCTTTCAAGTTGTCTTTTCTCCCCCAAGGCTAACTGCTTTATTTCCAGTATTCCCTACTATACCAAAGGATAGCCATGATTTCGTAATTTAATAATGTGGCCACATATATATCCAGTGTTTTTTAACTCTCAAAACAAATTATCATCTGAAGCCTCATAATGGCCTTCAAAAGGTTCATCAATCTCCTCTTGAAATGTAGTTTTCTAAGCACTTGACAACCACAGCAGAAATTGGTGGGAGACTTGAGTTTCTAGGCTTAATGGGAAGAGAGGTGGGGATTAGGATGGGGCTGTAAGATTAAAACAAGGGACCCTCAAACTTAGGGTAACAACCTCAAAGGCATCAAAGACCTGGACCAAAGCAACACAAGCACAGAAAATAAGTATAGGCCCTACAATGATCTCTTCAAGTCAAATTCTGAAAGGTGGATTGGGTTAGATAACTGTACTGCAGTTCCCCACGCTTATCCTTTGCAGACATAAGACTGCAAAAGCACAGTGAAAAATAAATTCATCACTACTTAGACTTTGATTTGACCAACCAGCTTGCACATTGAAAAAAACAAACCATTATAATAAACTAGGCTAGCTAACAGCAGCTTTCCTTTCAAGGAACAACAACAAAAAAAAGCTCTTCCAGCAGGCTACCAGCTCAAAATCATTATATTAGGCAACTATTTTTGCTATATTAATATCTGTAAATTTAAGCTAGGAAGATTAGCTCATGTTCATTATGAGAAAGTTGAACATTTAATATATTTTGGTTTTGTCATCCCTTTGCTGTTTGGATTAGTGTTACTATCACACAGGAATCCTTTCAAGAACCAATATTTGAAAAGAGCATTTAATTCCAGAAGAACCTGAAATTTCTCCAAGAGCACTCAATTTATGATCAGGAATATCTTCTCTAGGAATTTGAAGTATTTTTTTGCAGGTCTGCACTTTTTCCCACCAGAAGAGCTCCAATGAAATCACAGTCTTTCAAAACTCAACTGAAAGCACAGTATCGTTCCCTTAAAATTAGTCACGCATTGATGTATCCAGTGCCTTTAAATCATTTAATTATAATTCTGAATTTATTTAAATACTGACAACGGATTTACAAATGGATGCAAGGTTAATAATAGCCAAGTGACTCTAACATCCACAAGTATGATAAATTAGTTGTTTCTTACTAATGCAACATGCACGTAACAGCAGACAACATGCCATGGATACTTCTAAAAACAACAGTCCATTAAAATAATCTAAACCTTACAAAGTTCAGTGATAGACAAGTCTAAAAATACCATTATTAAAATCCCAAACACTCATAAGGTTTGTGTGTGTTTTTCACTTTTAAATGTCATTTCTATGGGATACTATCTATGAAGATCTCTGGTTTCACTTAAGGAGAAAAGGTTGCATAAAAGTCTTGGAACCTTAAATATTCATGTATTCAAGGTCAGAAGTTAATCAAAACGATGCCAGCGCATACACATAGACTGCTTTTTTCTCCAGTTTCTTCAGAGACAATCTGATTTAATAATAAGTATTTCAAGCATCAAAAGATTAGAAAAAGTCCTAATTAAGTTAGAACGGTCAAATGTGAAAACACATTTTCTCTCTCTTACCTGCTACCATCAAAAGTCACATGAACCAAAACCCAGCAGCTGTCTAGTTAGCTCCTGCAATTTTTGGTTCAGGCAGCCACTTCCACCTCACAGTTGGAAGGGCTGTGTTTTTTTTTCCTCATACATTTGCTCATTTTTGGCTTCTATATCCATAAAACAACTCCTCCTAATGAGTAAATTAGATCAGTCATCATCTGTGCTTTTATTTCCTTTATGCCTCGCCTTGCTTTGACAACAAAGACTCCAGAACTCGTGCAGGGCCCCATTTATGTCAAGGTGACGTAACTGAGGTTTCAGTGTTATTCCTACCAAAACCAGTATATGCTCAACTACTTACAGCAACTAGCTGTGTCAGAGCTTTACAGCATTTAATTTTGAAGAATGAATTTCCTCCCCTGTCCCCATGACATGACAAGATAGAACTCACATTTCAATCAACTGGATATTAGGACAACTTCTTTGCGAGTATGAATTGAAATTATCCTGATTTAAACAATGCAGTCATACTCCTTATCCCTATATATGAGCTCTGAACCATCTGATTTCGTATAAAGTATACCGAGGGCTTTCAGAGCAATTAGCATTCGATGTTTTTTAATTCAGTTTCTTTTTCTATTGGAATGGGACTTCAATTTTGTATGTTGTATGAAGAGTGGGTATATTAAAAATTGTTCTACTGCTAATCTTTAAACACTTCAGTTGCTGCATCTTCTTTCCCCCTCCATAACTTCTATCTGCCCTAGCATCCATCTTCTTCTAACCTGTTGTGTGCAACGGTTAATCCAAAAGAGCTACTTCTAGTATTTTGACTAGATCACCTTGGGTAAGAATCCTCTGACAAGAGTATTTCATAATAATTTCAGTAAATATTTTCCTACCCTAGGAGTGTTTCATTGAATATTATTAATAACATAGAATATACTCTTCAGAAATATAACAGCATCAAGACTGGTAGGAGCCATATGGCATTCTTTAATGTTTTGATCACTAGCTTGTTTAGGAGTTAAGTTTTTGAAAGTGATTTTATTTAGCAATTTTTTAAATTCTAAAAATAAATAACTGAAAATGAGAAAACCAACAAAGTGGCATTGTTACTGAAAAAAATCTACAAAAAATTTAATAATCTACAGGGCTTTCCTTCTACTGGCAAAAAACCTGTGCCAGTCAGGGACTGAATGTGCAGCAAATCAAACAGATGGAAAAACAACGCACTTTTAAGTGAGAAGAGACTAGTTATCTACTGGTTATTTTAACCACAGCCTTAAAATACTGCATCTTCACTTTGCAAAAACTTCTGATCCACAAGACAGCAGGAGGATAGAAGACAGCACTACCAGCAAGTTTAAAATGAACAACGGAGAATAGGAGTGAGGAAGTTCAGAGAGTAAACAGGATAGATTTCAGTGCGAATACAAATTTTAACTCATTTGAGGCAGAACAGAGGATGAAGTTTTGGCAGAGGCCTGTTGAACGTCATCAGTTCATGTGAGACCATAGAGGCTGCAGTAACATCACTCGGAAAAACGGGATTAACAGTTTTGAAGCTATCTTTCCCAAATTTAGCTAAGTGGCACAAACAGACAACAAAGCCCCAACACGCAAATTGAAACTTCCGCAAAGATCCTGAGAAAACCCCACAAAGCAAGCAGACAGCACAGCCGACGTACATCACAAGAAAGCACCTTGGTCCTCCGATAGACAAACAAGCTTTTGTCTTCCCACAGGTTTATGTTTCCAAATCACGACGGAACTCGGAACAGGGAACCAAGTCTTTGTTCCCTCATCATCCCATCACCCCTGACGTGACTACAAGGGAAAGAGACTTAATTAAAATCCGAACTGCCCACTTTCCCCCCAAACCATGATCCTACCATGCTGGCCCAAGTCCCTTGCTCACAGCTGCACAGGAAGGTTGTGGCCAACCCGGCTTCCTCAGACAGGGGATTATTCTGCAAGATCACTCGGCCTCTGAGCCTGTTGATGAGCAAGCGCCTGCGCTTCTTTTCAGATATAAAGAACATACTTGTTAACCACAAGACTAGTCTTCCTTCCAGCTTTGCACAGATAGGATTTTTTTTATGTAAGTTCCAGAGTATTTTATTTTTTCCAAGTTTCCTGATACAGATTGCTGCCACCTGGTTTATATGTATTTCTCTAACAAGTCAAAATCCACTTTCAAACCCTTACATCTATGACATGTCTTTCATCCAGTCATCTCCGGCGAACAGCTACAGCAACTTTCCTGCACACTTGTACCTTTGAGCAACTATCTGAGGAACAGAGGAAAAACCATTTGTCCCAAGGAATTCAGTGATGACAATGTGATGGCCATTTTAATGTCTGTAACGAAGCTCTTTGGCAGGTAGCTGGAAAGAGGCGAATATGGGTATTCTACATTTAGTTAAGTATCTTCTTGGCATTCTTGCCTTTTCTATTTCTTAAATCGATCCTTATTTACTCTGGCTCTCCTAATAATTAAGAGGATTTCAAGATCAGAAAGGATAAAAAGCTAATCTATTCAAGACAACCTAACATTACAAGAAGTTCCCTATAAAACAAAGGAAAATGATAATAAGGAAAATAATAATACAGTATACTAAAACCCCAGCTCCCCCTTTGGAGTCACTCATCCCAAAATCTTGGAAAAAAAAAAAAACCCAAGACACACGCTTTGCACTGTATCTGAGGAAAAAAAAAAAGCCAATCAACAGATCAGACTTAGGCAGTAAATCCCTAAACCTCTCAGGGAAAATACCATGGCACTTACAGCACAAGGCATTAAAACTTCACTTGCAGACCAACAACGTTAGATTTGGGGTGAAGGAGTACTGTTGCTTTTAAATAAAGTTTAATTCACCTTAAATATTCCATTCGCTAGGCTTTGAGAATTAAAGTATAATTACGACTCACACAGCAGAGCCTCAAAATCAGCCGTGGGATGTATACTGAATGTAAAAAAAAACAAACAAACAAAAAAACAACCCAAAAAACACCAAAAAAACACCAAAAAAACCCAACAAACCCAGGACAGTTCATCAGAAGACAGTGCAGATGATCTAGGGGAGCTTAACCCATTAAATACCTACCAAAATCACTGTAGAAGATTCATATCTATAGTCTCAGAAAACATACTCTAAGAGTAGAACTGCAAAACAGGAATCAGTAATTAACCTCTCAAGCAACATGGAGCTGTAAGAATGGAGCAGACTAGCTTGCTCTTTGCACTGTGTCAATACATCAAAGCCAGCCAACATGGCATCACATCTTATTTTACCCCTTTCCGAATTTCACTGACTAGCAAACTGACTTTGCAGCAAACACATGAAATTCCACATGAAGCTTTCATACAAACATTTTTAAATTTGCTAACAGAAAACATGTTTCTTGAATAACCCTTTTTTTTTTTTAAGTCACTAATAATTGTTTGATTCAGAAGAGATCTATCCTAGAGAAATAGGCTTAAAAACTATCCACCTTCCAAATAAAGCTCACCTCACTCATCCCCCGCCTGGTGAAACTGCCACAAGGAGTGCACCCATCATATTGCTCATGCACACTATCTCCTCCTCAGCCCACCTTCTCCCATTGATCTAAACTACAAAACCTTTGGATCAAAGACTTTCTGCTACAGTATCTGTGCAGCAGCTCTCCGAATTAAGCCCAGCATCCAGCAGGCCTACAAGGCATCACTGTAATAAACATGAATAAATAGACCATGTTTTCCATTTCTAAGCAAAGTTCACCCCTAAGGAACAGCCTGGTGTTGTCGCCTGCGTCCATGCCAAAAAGGAGGAGAATGTTATGCAAACAACTTACATCATGACAGGGGAGTGCGCAGACTTCATTTACTCTTGCATCACGTTCCCAAACCTCTCCCAGGTTGGCCAACCTCCAGGCACAGCCCCTGGAGGGGCTGTCCCCTGCCCAGCCACACGGACCAACCGGCACAAGCTGACCCGCCTGCCCCACACCACCATCCCCTGCTCTCTAAAGGTAAGCAGTCCTCCTGTGAGGCCCTAGCAGGGACACCTTACTCAGAGTTCATAAAATCAGGAACAAATCACATTTAGCGAATTAACTTGGTGCTGGGAAATATATTTGTTTCAAGTCTGCAGCAAGACATTAGTATTATAACATTAACCACCAAAATTAGGGTTTCCACGAAGTGGAACCACCTTGTTCTAAAACACTTAACTCTTAAAATTGCTTTATTTTGTGTTGCTTGGCATGCACTTACTTAGTGTGTTGGTCTATAGGTTTTTCTACTTCATTCAAATATGTATACTAAACCCCACATACTTTGACACATTTAGTCAATTAGATTGAGAGACTACAGTATGTCTGCAGTATGTCAAGATCAGGTTTATAATAGGTTTAATGCACTTTATAATAGGTCTGAAGTTACTAAATTGATACAATAGTGCTACTATTAACATTAAAGACAAGAAGACTATCAGATCCTCATCTGTTGAAGAAAAAACATTAGACTCACATCTTAAGACTCCTGCTTTCCAATCATGTTTTCCATTTAATACGTGCAAATTAAGATGTCCTAGTAGGCTATTTTTAATCAGTTTTAGTCAGTATTAGACTCCAATTCTTTAAGCAGTTTTTTATTTACCAACTACATAACTACACTGCCAAGGTTTACACTTCATTAATGAGGGTAAATAACAAGCATGCCTTCAACCACGGGCCAGGCAAGTGCCCAGAGTGAGAGCAGCAGTACTCCGCAAGCACATCTGGAGCAGCTGTGGAGCACCAGGGAGGGACGCAGGCACCCAGCTGCCCCACCAACCCCAGCAGCGGCAGGAGCCGTGGTCTGCTTCAAAACAGAGACGCCTGACAGGCAATTCCCAGCCTCGGGGACCAGCCACCGCCACTGCGGCCGGATCACGTCACCGGGTCACACTCTCCCGTGCTGCTGTATAAACTCAGGCCCATTAGGCTGTAGATGAAGATTACGATGAATTTTAGGTTGTGTTTAAAGCGTACCCTAGAACCAGCCACATCAGGGACCAACCACAGCTTCCTCATATTAGCTCCTCACATCATTAGCTTTTGCTCTAATATTCTCACTCCACCTGTTTGGTGTTGTTTTTTTTTTAACCTGCTTAGGATTTTTACTGGGTTTATGACCACAATCACAAACACCATCCTTAAAAGAGGATTGTTTTCTTTTCCTTTATTCCCCAGTGGGTCTTTGGAGAATATAAACAATAAAATAAATGTTGCCTTTGTCCACTATGTATACCCAGGGAAACAAATACAAAACAATAACCAAGCTAGAGAACGAGCATTTTGCAATCTTTTTCCTTGGACATTACTAAACACAGTGGACAACGAGACCCTATATATCTTAGCAACATCATAATGTTTTGGGTGAGCTTTTACTGAAATACTTCAGCGTTACGTTCAGCCAGCCACTCTCCTCTCCCCTAAACTCCAAGTTTATTGCTCATCAACACCACATTTTTCATTAACACAACATTTAAAACAAGTCTGCAGTTAAAACTTCAGAGCTGCTGACCAAACATGGGTTTTAAACTCCATCCAACAGGATATAACAGGCATATGTAACACCTATGGTACCTCTGGCATCAATTTGTTAAACAAGCATCTATTCTTATGCTTGTTTTAATGAACAGAGGCATAACTGACAACCTGCTTACTAAAAATCATTGTATTTTAAGGATTTAAGGGTTCAGAAGCCGAGTGACAGCCACACGTAACACCGCGCCTGGATGCTGGCAGCAGGGATGGGGCTGCTCCCGGGGTACATGGCCCAGCCAGCGGGCACCTCTGGGGACCCCGAGACCATTGTGGTCGGGCAGGAGGGCACAGGGGGTTTGGCCGTGGATGGGTCGGTCGCACCTACAGTGGTTACACTTCAGCCACATCGCTGGGATTCTGGAGACAAGGGCCACCACCCTAACCAGGTCACGGCTTAGCCACAGTTAACACCAGCGGACCTCAACGAGCACACGGGACCAGCCGGCTCAGCTGAGGAGCAGCTGACGGGCTCCGGCGCGGCACAGGCAGGAAACACCTCCGAGAAGGAAGAGCAGAACAGAGCAGCCACCGAGGAGGGAAGGGAAAGGCCCAACGGCAGCAACCCGGGCGGCTACGGGGACAAGGCCCGTCGCCCCCGGTGGGGAGG
>VWZL01004919.1:739055-816478 GCA_013396915.1 Stercorarius parasiticus
CAGAGGGCAGTCGGGGCCAGGGGCCGGGCGTCTGGTTTCTAATAGCGTCTGCGGAGCGTTCGTGGACCCTAAAGCACCGAGTAACTCCGTGTGCGCAGCGGTTTCTGGTCCGCGGAAGTTCCAAACGCGTATGGCAGCGTAAAGAATTAAATTATTACCTGTAGTGCCTTTTGCAGCCGCTGGCATCAGCCCTTCAGTAACGCTGTTTCCTAGAATTATACACAAATAAAATTATGTAAATGCTTAAAACAACATAATCATAACACACACGCATACGCCCCGCTGCAGTAATTACCAAGGCAGAAGAGCCGGGGCAGGGATGGTGACTGCCCCGGCAACAGCTGAGCCGTGCAGCACGACCGAAAGGCCAGCGGTGTCAAGCTAAGGAAGGGGAACGCTGAAGACAGAAAGCGAAAGGCCAGCCCGAAATCTGGGGTGTTTACCGGCCCTCAGCTCAACAGGATATCGTGAAGTTGTCTGAGGATCGATCCCGGGTGCTGCAGCCATGGCATGCTGTGCCCGGAGCTCCAGAGAGGCCGCAGTCCAGGCAGAGTCAACAAAGCGCATGGGCTCCTCTGGCCATCCCTCCCTGCAGCACGGCACCGGCACTTTCTGCCCAGGACAGTGACCAGACTGCAGGCCATGCTCACTGGCATACCACAGGACAAATGCGTCTTATCATCTGCACCTCCCTCTTTTCAGGGAGGATCCGCCTTTCCTCAAGGAAAAATTGCATTATTTTGCCCAAGGTAAGAAATGGAGAGGAAACTACAAGTTTGCATAAATGAGGCAGATGGAGGGGACTGGGGGCACCACAGGTGTTCGACCCATTTAGTTTAAGTCATCAGCAAGGTGGAAGGGACAGCCGTCCCCATGGAAGGCAATGCTCTCCCAAGGTGGTTCCCCTGCCACGCTAACGTCCTGATGGAGTGCCATCTTTGTTTGTGGATACAAAGGCCATCAATAACACCATCCAATTAAAAGCTTGTCTACCCTGTCCTGGTTTGAGGTACTACCCCTAGAGCGAAGGCCTCTCCTGAAGGAGGCTGGAGACAGAAGCTGAATTTCGTAGAGGAGATGACCTGGGGCAGGAGGAGGCGACCTGGGGCAGGAGGAGGCTTGTCTATCATCTGTCTCTGGAAGGATTTTCAAAACTCTTAATCTTTGAAAATCTCCCCCATGGCTAATTAACCACAGAGAGAAACCATGTCTGACGAGACCAGGAGTGCAGGCCTCCTGTAATCTTGCAGAATTCAGAGATAGACAACTATTGGCTCATACAGTCGGGTTTTATTACAAAATATTACTGTAATAAACCAGATGTCAGCTCCAACCAAAATTATTTCCTCTTGATGGAGACTTTTTGGCAAATTACTACAAATGCTTTTAGGGAGAACATGTATTTCAAATCATTTCCAGTCATCGTTTGTGAACTGAAAAGGGAAAGATGATCTGTGTAGTCGCAGACTACATTTACTGGAGCCATAAAAGCCATCTTTCCCTAAACTCTGATAACCCGACATTGCAAACACAGGGACACCCCCCACCCCCCCCAACTACACATGTAAGAATGTGACCATCTTCTGCAGCTTTGCGTGTATAACCTTGTCTTGGAGGAGTAATACTCTGATCATCCCCTTTCCTTCTACTCGGTTTCTGAAATGCCAGGGCTACTTGCTTAAAAAAAAGTTACTCTCTGGATGCATTTCTTTGCAGGGTGTGGCATCACGTGAATAGGATGTTACATCTGATGACCAGAATATAGAATGTGACTAATACAGAGTCATTTACAATGTTTTCTTCATATATATATACGCATTAAAATATATAAGCCAAATAAATGGTTTCTTACTGAGTTTAAAAGCCGAATCTGGTACTGACTGAGTTTGGTGACCGAGCTCAGACTGGGGCCCGCTGCCTCCATTCGATGAGCATCGTAAGGTAAGTGTTGCGAAAAGCCTTAGCATCAAACAGTATTATTTCCAATCTGACAAGCTACTCCAGCATGAGCAGAACAGAACATAATAGGGCTCTGCATGGTTATTTCTTTCAGTGAGGCTCTGTGTAAAGATCTGGATTATAGCCTGTTAGAAATTATTACATTTGCTCAGAGAGTTCTTTCTCTGTTCTTTCAGCTATGAAAATGAGGATTAGCAAAAATGGAGAAACTGCTGCACAGCACACAAACTGTCCTCGTGTACTTTTATCACAAAGGGCTGTATATTTCTAGCCAAAGCAGTGTTCAGAGAAAAGGGAATGTAGCTGTAAGCCACTTAAAGTATAAAGTTTTCTATTAAAACACTTGCTACTATAAAACATTAAAGAAAATAAAAAGCTGAGGCAGGTGCAAAATCCATTGAAATTAACTGAAAGATCTTCTTTTTTCAAAGACCTCTGGATCAAGCTCCTAATCACAGTAAAATGTGATATATGGAGAAACTACCAATCAACAATCTTTTCCTCTTAGCTAATAGAGTGATACTAATAAATATGTACCTGAGCACTGGATATTAGAATATTCAGAAATAATACTTTATAAAATAAATATAATTCATACATATACTTGCCATATAATAAACTCTGTACTATAAACCCACACCCGGGTTAAACTTGCCCATGAAACCGAAAGCATGCCTGTGGATTTTTGGTCTTTTGGTTCAATGCATACGTTACTTCATAAAGATGTCAATTTATGTGTGCTACACAACTTTACCATATATCATGGTGAGAATACTCGCCAAAAAGAGTTAAAAATGCCTCACTGCTTAAAAACCAACCAACCACATTTAATGTCTGAAAGAAAGCCGCAAATAAACTGAAAAATTAAATCAAAGTAGTTACCTTTTAAAAGTAAAATAAACAAAATCACATACAAATAACTTCTGGAACTGCACATTGCTAATCGTAGTAGATTTTGCTTGAAAAGGACTCGGTGTCAGCTGCTTCGGTGACTTGTTCCTTAGGTTAGAGGAAAAATAAAGCAAATATAGCATAGCACACAAAACTTTCATGGAAAAACATCTGGTATGTTATATGTATGATACATGCATGTGTGCTTCTGATATTTTCCAGTAATGGCAAAGGTAAAGTATCTGAGCCTCATCTTATGGAAATGGTTTCTAGGAGCTTCAATTTTAATGTATAGAAAAACTTCTTGGTTTCTTTCATAAGCTAGAGCTGTACTTTGAAATCAAGAATTTCTGGTTGACACAAAATAGTCTGCTGTCCATTAGCAGCTTTTAACTCTGAGCCACAAAAAAAAAAAAAAAAAAGAGAAAAAAAATAATTTACATCAGTCAGATTAGAAAGATAAGTTGAAGATGAGATTTGTGCTGCTGGGACTTGCTCCAGAGCACAGTGAAGACAACAGAAAAGCTTTCATTTCCATCAGACCTGTAATATATTTTGCATAATATGAACAAAACTACTATTTTAGTCAGTCCTTTGCTAGGAAAGGCACTGCATGAAGGCAACTATGGCATTCGTTTCTTCCTCTTTAGGAAGTTCTTCATAACACGCCAGTTTGTGCATACCCCAGTGTAAATCTGGGAAGAAGTTAAGTCATTGTGAGGAACAAAGTGGCTTTTCCCTGCTGTTTCAAAGACTAAAAGCAACTATATTACCAGTAAGAGAAAAATCCCAGAGGAACTGAGAAATAGTCATCCAGTGAATCAGCAAATCATACACAGCTGCAAGCAATGTTAATGGTAAGCGAGGACAGCATATTCACAGCCGGTAAGACAGCGTTGCAGTGGTCTCTCTGGTTTGGCAGGAAGCATAGGATTCCCTTCCTCTGATTTTCAGTCTAACACTTTTAGAAGCATCACATTAATTAGCAAAGAGAAGGCAAAGCAATGCGCAAAAGCAAATAGTAGTTACAGAAACTGTGTTTACTATGACTATGTTTACGGCATGTGTATATCTGTACTTTTTCCTACTGGATAGGCCTTTTTTTTTTTTTCTCCCTCAAAATGAGATTTGTGTTTGCATGGTATCTGCTTATACAGTGGTCAACCTTTCCTCACCCCAAGAACCTTCGAACCTACTGGCAGGTATAAAATCTGATGTGCAATGACAGTCTCACAAATATTAAATTTCTAGAAGGTTGTGTGAACATCGCTGGCTAGCGAAGGAAAGAAAGGCAAGACAGTGCCCTTCATGGGAGGAAAGCCCACAACATGAACTTCATAGCGGGCTCCCGTTTGGCCAGTGAATCACTGTTCGTGCCTGAGCAGCAGTGAAGTTACCCTGTGAAGAACTGGGAGTCAGGTGTGGGAACAGAGGAAGGAACTGGAGGAAAGGGAGAAGAGACAGTTGAGGCTTTTAAAGTGGTGGAGACAAGTGTAACACACAAACTCATAGGAAATCAAGCTTCATTAGTTTTGCTGTCCACAGAGCAAACTGTTTACGTTGGGCTGCTGCTAACGTTGATGCCATTGAATATGTGCAAAAACGTGATGACTTTGATCCTGTCATAAGATCCACTGCTACAGATTGGAGAGTGTGCAAAGCCCCGCTGACTCTGTAGTCCAGGCAGGAACTAGAGACAATTTATGCAATTTAGCCCCTGAACTTGCAGTGAATTCTGCATTGGCCTGTCTTCATCAAGGGAGGGAAGCATAACTGCCCAGAGCTTTGAGATGGATCTGCTTAGACCTTCTCTTATAGCGGGGTCCCCAGAAAAGACCAAATTTCTAAAACTTAAACAAACAGCCCCCACGTGCACATGCATTTTATCCTAAATAAAAACTAGAAATGTTAAAATAAAAACGCAAAATGGCTAGAGCAGACAGAATAGTTAAAAATATGACATATACACCCACCTCCTCTGCCCACTATGTCCTGGCAGGATGGGTCCTTGCTTCCACACTTAGCTTCAGTAACACAAATGTATGCCTTCTACGCTATATTCTGAGTGTACTGAACAACGATTGAGCGTAACATGTTTTTAATAACTGCAGGTATTTGACCGAGGCACAGCAAACTGACCAGTTCTTTCTGATCCCTAGGAAGTTCCTTCTATCTCTTCTCAGAGGAAGGGGTTGAGCAAATACTGGCATTCAAGCAAGAAATTTTTTTCTGTCATTGTCCTTTACATCTGCAAAAAACGGCATATAGATGTCCCTGTTTTCCTAATTACTAGTCAATGACTTGAGGTCAATGGGAATTTGAGTTCTCAGGTTTTGGCTAATTTAAGTTTCTGAGAATAGCTTTTAAAGGAAATACAATACCACTGCACAGCAAAATATTCCCTGACCAAAACAGGGATATTAGGAAAAATTTCTTCAGCAAAAGGGTTGTCAAGCATTGGAACGGGCTGCCTAGGGAAGTGGTGGAATCACCATCCCTGGAGGTATTTAAAAGACACGTAGATGTCGTGCTTAGGGACATGGTTTAGTGGTGGACTTGGCAGTGTTAGGTTAATGGTTGGACTCGATGATCTTAAAGGTCTTTTCCAACCTAAATGATTCTATGATTCTATGAAATTTTACTTGAGGTTCAGTATTCTACATATTGAAAGATTATTCAAGAGAATTACTTCTGATTTTACACAGCACTATATATTCTTCTCCTTTAATCCAAGGACTAGCTCTCACCATTTATATAGTTAAAAAAAAAAAAAGGTGATAGCTCAAAACAGTTTTTAACTGAACTGAGGTTTATTTAAATCAGGTACAAGCACAGTCTTATCATCTTATCTCCCCAACTAAATTCAGGGCTTCTACAATGTAGCTTTGTAAACCTAAACTAAAAGCAAGACAGGCATTTTTACTTAGTACGTGCAAATGTGATTTTTGATGAAAACTACTTGAATAAAACAAGCAGTGGAATAATCTTTTGTACTGAGGGACGCATTGCACCAAATTCAGTCTAAGGCTAACTGCTGACTTCAGAAGCCTCACATCTGACTCCCTCTAGGGCTGAATTTGCCTCATTATAAATAGGAGCAGTAAATGTCACTTTTCATGCAGAAGGGAGTCAAAGAGTTAGCCAAGCCATCTAACCTCTTCCTCCAGAAAGCAGACTGGTCTTTTTTATTTTGTATTTCATCTCAGGACCTCCAGCATAACTGATTGGTTAATCTGTTTTAACTTCCTGGTTAATATGACAACATCCAAGTGATACTGGTAGTTGAATTCAGTTTTAAGGTGAATTTCAAACAGTCCCCCCTCCCCAAAGTGTGAAAACAATGAGCAATTTACCAATGTCCTTCTCAAATTCTTAAGATGATATTCCTCACTATGAAGGACAACGGACCTTAGTACTTAAGTGTCAGTAGGAGGACTGCCATAGACTTCAGTTACACTGAGATTCAAAGCAGTATCTCTGATCAAAAATGATTGTGAAGTAAATTTAACCTTTTTAGACAAATAGAAGCACTCATCTATTTAAAATATGTTTAGGACAGATAAACTATGTTGTCAGTCATGCTACAGAATAATAATAGCAGCTTTAATGTTCTCTGATAATACTAGAGAATAAAGTAATGTTTCCATTTTTTGTATTCAGATTTCTGTTTGGAAATAAAAATCATTAGTAACATGTAAGAAATGTTTTAGATGTATTCTTTTTAGAGCAATCAGTGCAATGTGAGATAAAGAGTTAGTGTAATGGTACAAATTGTTTCAGAAATATTGTACACAGCTATTCACCTGTTTCCTACAATATCTTGATAATCACAATGTATTTAAGATAGAACTTAACATACTCTAGCATTCTCAGTGCAAAGCTTCAGAACATGTGTTTATTTCAGAGTCTGAAGTTGAAGATAAAAATAAGACAAACAAAATCTCAGAAGATATTAATAGTTCCATACTTACCGAGCTCATTAATAAATGCATTGGATTCCTCCCCAGAAATGTTTCTTTTCCAAACCTGGAAAATAAATTGTTGACAGTGAAGAAAAAACAACATATGTTTAGTTTTCAACGGAATGTTAATTTAGATTTGAAGAACCTGATTCTGCATTGTGTATTGGCCTAAACTTCTCTTAAAATCAATGACAGTTGGAGACACACTTCAAGCAAAGACCAGGTCCCACCCATGTCAGTGGTATGACATTGTATTTGGCAAAGGTTGAGAATGTATAGCTTATGTCAAGCTAGTTGCCATGATACAGCTACTACGAAACCCAGCCTGGCTTCAGGAAGCAGCTTCTCTTCAAAACAAACACATCGTAGAGCAAGTTTGTCCCTTCCACTTAATGTCTTATTTTACCCAGTCACCAAATCATCTTTTGCACAGTCACTTTAACAGAATTAGATAGTCAGAAAATAAGAAAGTGAACCTCAGCTGTATGTATATGACTGGAGGAATCATGCCACTTCTGGGTATCAGGTTTCAGTGCAGCACAACTCCCTCTCCCAAAGTCTGTTTGGAAGCACCAGCAGGAGCTAAATGACCTTAAAAAGGGAATACTCAAACAGAAACAAGTTTTGATTTTTTCACTGCCTTGTTGGACAAGGACAAGGTTTCAACCATATGCTAAGACATTTCACTAAAGTTAAGGCATTTTGGAGGCAAAGTTGAAAAAGGGAGCAAACTTGATGAATGCTACTAATTCAGAGTATGCAAGAACTGCCAGTAAAACTACAGTGTAAAAGTTATGCATTCTGATTTAGTGGCTTTACAGTGCATAAAACAGTAATCACCTGTTTTGTTTCAGCCTCACAGTAAGGAGCGGCAAGGTGCCTTCTTCTCCTGTCATTGAACTGTGAGCTCCCGGAGATGGGGCTGGACGTCATTCTCTGCTTGGCACTGTGACCAGCAGTGCCACCTGATTCCACCTGGCAGTTTCCCGCTGCTGCACAAGGAGCACGGTTTCCTCTGCTGTGGTTAATAAAACATTTCAAACTGAGTACTTCCACTCTTGGAAACATCTGAAATCTCAATCCACGTCTAAATTTTTCAGCTAACCTTTTACAATATTTCGATTCTCTTTGTCTGTTGCAGATTGCGATCTATTTATAACAGCTCAGCTATTTCTAAACCTCAAGCAGACAGAAAATTGATGCGTCATTGTAGGGATATGCCTTTGAAATGGTTGGGTGGAATAAGAAAAAAAAACACAGGAAGGTGACAAAAGCAGAAAAATAGTCTTTGTCTATTTAACAGTATTGAAATTACTTGCCTTTTTTTCTATGCCATATCTCATGACTTCCTAAATCAGCACATCAACTATGAATTCTAAGTACCTATGCTTTTTAAAGTAATTTACTAATTCCTTCTTTCCCCTCTCTCCTGTTCTATTAATAGTTGAGAAAAGGTCTGTTCCCTGCAGGGTTGGACAATTTTATCTGCTTTTAGGATGTACAACTTAGCTCCCTGAGGATTCCTTATATTGCCACAATGTGCTGTTAACTGTTTATTACCAGAACGTTCAAAACTGTCGAAGTACTTATGAGGGGGAAAAAAAAAAAGAAAAAAAAAGTAAGATTGTAAGTGCTAAACCAATTGCAAAGTAAGTAAGAATTCTATTTTAGTATAATGTATGGATTTTTTTTTCACACGGAGAGAAATTCAGACATGGATCCCATATGAATTATAGGAAAAAAGCAGTATGGTCTCCTTATTTTAAAAAGAATACATTAGAGTTGGAAAAGCTTCAGAGAAGGATGCTCAGAAGTTTGGAATGACTTCTCTGCCCGGAACAGCTGAATAGCCTAGTGAGGAAAAGAGGCAACATAGCAGGGGTGTAGATTTACAAAGTCATGAATTGGAGAAAGCAGATAAATTTACTCTTTTGTCTCATACATGGATTAGGGTACATCAAACGAAGCTAGTAGGAGACATGTCCAAAGATTGCAAAGATACCGTGGCTGCTAAAAGTTTGTCAAGTTCCAGGGGAGGCTGGATAAAAACACAGAAGAGAAATCCCCAGGTTACTACATAGAAAAAAAAAAATTAAAAACGCCACCACATCCAACTCAGGAGTCCCCTGAGCTGAAAACAGAGTGTGAGCCATGTTTGCCCTGTTCTTACTTTTCCCCATGCAGCCCTTCCACGCTGTTTCTGGGAGACAGTCCTTCTGTCTGACTCAGCATGGTTGGTTTTACATCTTTGTTTCTAAGAGCTGTAATCTTCTGGGGAACAATTAAAAGAGATTAGAATAACAATAAATCAATAGTTCTTAAACATTTTGTACCACAGTTTACTTTCTCTCAAGTTTTTCAAGATATCGTGCATTCTTATAATTGTTTTGAGTAAACACCAGTTTGTTTTTGCAGATCACCTTTGGGCCACTGATGGTTTCATGGACCCTCAAATTCCCTAGGCCACCATGTAAGAAGTACTACTAACCCTCATGCTTTGCCTTAAACAATAGCTTATAGATGTACTGAGTTAGGAAGGCATTTTTTCTATTTTGCAGAGCCATTCTTAAATGTACTTAAAACAGTAGCATTTCCTACTAGTGCAGGTCCATCATTATACGAGTGACAGAAGAAGCCAGAGCAAGGTGTCAGCAGCTGGCTCCTTCTTGACATCAGTCATATCTAAGTCAGAAAAGCAGAAGTCAAAGGTTCCTTGTGTTTTCCATAGCCTTGGCCACTGATAACAGCAGCAGCAGGGAAGGTTAAGGAAAGCCTAAAGTCTCAGTTCCTTCTTTCTTTGTAGCATGTGTGCTGAATAATATCACTACAAAGAGTGCAAATGCCATCAGCTCTGAACTGTAGGGTTTTTTTTTTAATAATTCAGGTTGTAGTGAAATAAAAAAGATAAACAATTATCCTAATCACTATGGAGGACAATTGCGAATCAGCCTTCCTGATGCCTAAAAACCCTTCAGACACCACTCTCAGAAGGAAGACTTCAAATCTTGAAAATTCTCTGGTAAACTAGGTTATTTATAATTTCTTTTGGCAAAAATGAAAATAGGTATGGACGTAAAAGTACATGACACATAGGTTGCCTGTCTACCTTGTATGTCTCTCTTACTTTCTAAATTAATAATTTAAGCATCAACTACTATTCCAAATATAATAATGGTGAAGAATTTTAAAGACCTCAAACTGCAATATATTTTAAGTTTTGACCCAACAGCACAAAATTTTAAATTATTTTAAAATTTAATTAAAAAAAAAAATGTACTGCATTTTAAATGCAGTATCACTAACACAGAATGCAATTGGTTTACAAAACCTGTCTGATCTTACCCAACTTTAAATTTATTAGCTAAACAAAACTGGTAAATCTGTGGACTCTGAGCTGGGTGGGGGTGATCTCCTTGCAGTGGCTGAGCAAATATACATAGTTTATACATAAAGGGCTCAAACGCAGGAAACAGGTATTGGAAGGTTGGCTACTAATTAACTCAGGCCTATCTGGGAAACAGAAAGTGAACTAAACTACAGTCTCAACTACAGAGTTGAACTTTCATTTAGCTATTTACTGAGCTGAAACAATTTAAAAACATGGCTGAGCTATAGTTTTTTATGACATAGGTAAATGCTGCCCACATTCTACATGTTAGATTAACACAGATATGCAAACAGTTCCCCCTTTCTGTACAGAAAAGGTGAAGGTTACACCGCATGGGTCACCAAAATCTTTGACAAAAAGTTTCCAGGTATTTAAGGTGAAGTGACATCTTCTAGGGAGGATGTCTTCCTTCACCTTCTAGAAATAACTCCATCTATTCCTGAGAGATCTGCTTCTCATTGTTACTATGCAGTGACAAACTCACAATCCATTGTTGCAGTCATTTTGTAGTGAGTAATTATGTTATCTGCAAGCATTATGACTGCCTATTGTCAATAACTAACAAAAGCAAATGAATTACTGTGAAACAGAGAGCTGACTGCTTGTGCAAATACACTACAAAACTCCTGAAATTGCACATGGGAGGACCTGACAGAATTTTGGGCTTTTTACTTCTGTAAATACTAGGCTTTTTTTACTTAAAAAAGTGAAGAAGGTAGGAAATTCTTAGATAGGTGGGAAATTTCCCCAGAATAAAAGATAACTGAAATAATCCTGAGGAAAGGAGTGCAGCTGAGTGAGCGCATTTTAATACGTCATGGATTTGTTTGTCCTGTGCTAAAAAAAAAAAAAAAAAATCCTTGTTACCTTCTGTAGAGCTGAGTAACAGCTGATAGATGGCAGCATTACAGGCTTGCATGTGAAGCAGTAGTCAGATTATTGGTTTAGAAAGAAAAAGCATGCATTCCTTCTAACATACATAGAAGACCCTGGTTAGATATCTAACGGTTTATAGAACAGGTGTTCTTTTCTTTTTTAAAGAAGCGGAGAATATATTCCATGTGTTGATTTGTAAAGCAACACAGAAATTCAAAGCATGTGGTATCTGAATCCTTTTCCTCTGGATTCCATAATCCTGGGCCGTTGTCCTACGTGGCATTTTCTGGTATATACAATGCAAGCATATAAACTATATTTACGCTTTAGCTCAAAAATAGGAGCTATCTTTTGTGCAACGATAAGATGCCATTTGTTATCATCAGTGTAGAGCATCTTACTGTTTCACAGAAGTGAAAACTAAAGCAGAATAGTGAAAACGCTAAAAACTTACTTCTCAATGTCTGCTTCTGACTATTTAAAGTATGTTGAAAGTTGTATGTTGCTATTGTAATTAAGACGCCAGACAGCTGTACCTGCAAAATACAGCTGTCTCTTACGAGGAAGAAACTGGTCGATGGTGAATGTTCCAAAAGGCTTGCAAAAGCTACAGGGATGCTAGTGGTGGCACAGGAAAAAGAATGCACAGTCCAAATGTGTTTCATGATTCTCCTGCTCACTCATGAGGGGAAAAAAAAGATTTCCATTAACATTTCAGATTTTTCTTTAATTTTTTTTTAAACATAAAGTCTCTGCTTTCTTAGAAACTTGTTCAACTTTAGCATAAAATAAACAAAGGATGTTTCTTCTAGATGCTGTCCAGAACCTTCTCTTTATTTTTTTTTAGTCTACAAATGTCAATAAAATCACCTTTCAAAGTGTCTTAAATTTACCAAATAATGTCCCAGGCTAATTCTACATGGTGCTACGTCTCCTAGGCAGAAGCACAGCCTTTAATTCAAGCAACAGATTTGTGTGCTTTAATATCTTGGCAGGTCCCAGATTGAAACCCTGCTGGTAACTCCTGCAGTTAACCATACAATAAAGCATCTTCTCACTCCTAGAGCCTGAAGAAGTGCTTTTAGCAACAGTTCTATAAGGTAGTGCCTGCATTTTTCTTGGCAGACAGAGGTGTGTCAAAGTATGACTAAATCACACTGTGTTGCATGTTATTTCTGAAATAATTATATATTCCCATATACTGCTTTTAGCAGCATGAACCTCTGTCCCAGGCTGCTATCGCAGAGACAGAGAGAGAGCAAGAGAGAAGGAGGAGGGACTGCCCAGGTCTGGACAGGAGAACCAGTGGCATCATGAAATCCACTGGGCAGACGGAAGATTGAGATTACAGAGCAGAACTAATGATACCAGTGAACAATTTAGAGCTATATTGTGCCCTGCCACAGCTGCTACTGCCTTTCTTCACTATATCCCTGGGGAAGTATATCCACTGAATGAGGGCTCCAGGAACCAAGTACTCTGTCCCTGTTACTTCCATTTCAAGTTTGTTTATGATCCAGGATGACCATACTTCTTTTTAAAAAACAAACACACACACACACAGACACTTTCCCTTCTGACTTGCTACACGTTCTTTCCACCAGGTTAATAATTATACACAGTTCTGCTAAATGGAGTTGCATTGAGTCTAGCATTTGGTCACAATTACCCCATATTGGAGGCTGGTAATTTATACTACAAACAGAATATATTTGCAGCAATGAATGATACATGCTTAATTTTTAATAGCTTAAAGGCCTCTATTTATTCTGCTGATCTAATTTTTTTTCCTCATTTTTACGTTCTCCAATCTGCTCTGCTGTCCTTTGCATCATTTGTGGCATTAAATGAGATATCTTTCACTAGGCAATGTGCTTCAAAGGCATTATTTTATGAACTGTTTTAGTTGTACTCCAGAATTAAATAAAACAGAAAGAAATTTTGAAAAATAGTCTTAATATTGATTTTTAAAATCAAATGTAGATCTTTTCAAGTGGAAAATTAATACCTGTGTGAGGTGTCAGATGAGGAATGTGGAAAGGTTTGAATACACACACATCCATTTAATAAGATACTGACTGTCATGCTGTCAGCCAAACTGCCCTGCTGAAGAGCCTCACTTGGATTTAGAGCAACAAATTCTTAAAATAAACATCTGAGATACTCTCTGTACACATCAAATCCCTGGACTATCATAAAGCTACGAATTAGCATCAAAAGCTTTTGTGCTTAATTCACTGTGATTTTGACTGAAACAAAATGAAGTAACTAAGCATTCACTATGACCCCCGAGAAGAAATGGTACCAGATGGTTCAAGACCAAAGCGTGTGACATTCCAGATGAACAACAGATGAAACAGGGAGGCCAACAGGAATGTTACATGCAGGACTGAGCTCCTAAAATAGGTTTTTAATAATTCTAAATGTTTGGTGTTTTTTTTTTCTTTGCTGCTTCTTGGATAGTATCATTCCACCACAATAGATCATCTGAGGAAAATTTCAGGCTAACAGTAGTTGGCAAGACAAGCATATAATCTGCATTTAAAATCTGATGTATATTCATTGATATAAAAGGTATGAAAAGCACCACCTTTAAAGTTAACTGAACCAATGCTAAATGCAAGACAGAATTACAAGCAGGCCAATAGTGCTTCAAAATGCTACTGACAAAGGAATTACTGCAATGTTTTAAAGTAAATCAGTCAAGTGACATGAACTTACTAGTTGGAATACTGTTCCTCCTCAGGGTGGGTATGTAATTCCAGCAGATTATAATTATGAGTTACATAAGATTCAGTGGAAGGTTATAAGGATATATTTAAAATATTAATCACCATTCAGAAATAAGACTTTTAAATCATCAGGGTAATTAGTTCCATTAAGGTGACATCTCCATTGATACTGCTCTGGCTCTTGCTAACATAAGTCCATCAGCTGATCTTTCTGTTGTGTCACATGCAAATGTGTTAATTAGGCTTATTCACAACTTCCTTTGTTTCTGAGCTGATCAGTGTAAGGAATTATGCCTACATTTTTCATTCCTACTCTAGGGTAAGATCCCTAGAGCTACAGGAGACAGGCTGGCAGGGGGGAGGCACTGAAGTCAGTGAGCCCAGTTCCCTACTGTACTGTATCTGTGCAGTCCTGGTCTGTGAAATGAGTCTGACAAACTGCTGTGGCTTGACTGGAAGGGTAAGTTGCTGTGTGATGGAATTTGTATTCCAGTGTGCACTCCTTTTCCATGAAGGAAGTTACTTCACAGGGCTAAAGCCATTCAAATACCACGTTTGAGGTTTCTACTCACTAGGAGAAAATTACATGCCCTATGCAATATTTTTTAAAAATCTCCTATACTTTGAGAGTCAAATTTCATTAATTGGCTGTTACTGCATCTCTTTGAATCATTACAGACCCCATCCTATTATAAGATTCTGCATCAGTAATATCTATGGGAAATCTGATGCTGCTGAGAAATCTAGTCAAAATAAATTTGTGTGTAGAGTTTTGGATTGAGTAGCATGCATGTAACTAACTCAAGTTAGGACAAATTTGATTAGGATTACATATTTTAAAACCTGTATTCCAGGTATCTAAGTCAAACCAAGTCAGAACCTGAAAGGTGTTCTGTACCCTTGGTTCTTGGAGTCTATCAGTGATACTTCTTAAGAAACAGCAGTACCACTTTGCACTCTGTACCACTAGTCTTACAAGTTCCGTTTTCCTATACCAGTTTCACTGCTATTTTCATGTAATAGAAGCAAAGCACCTCAAATAACATCCTGATAACATAAATAAACTTGTATTTAATTCCTTATAGAAGCACAAATTTAGAGTAAATCTTGAATTAACCGATATTCTGGGACAGTGCTATTTCGAGAGGTCCAACAGGGATGATATTTTGAAATATAGACCCACACTGTGTGAAAACCACATGCCTTTTTCTCTTCCTACATACAGGCAGCTCTGACTCTCACAGAATCAAGCACATACATCGTGAGCAGAACAAGAGACATGATGACACAACAGGATGCAATACAAATATCATTTGCTAAGCAGACTCCTGAAGTCTTCTAGGCAAGCTTCCCTGAGCGAGGAGTGCTGGCTGCCACTGTACCATCACTTGCGCTACCAGGAAAAAAGAAACTCAGTTTCATTCTTTCCAGACCTGGGAAACTCAACCTTAAGAACTAATTATACACCCAAAGACACCCTCAGCAGTAAGATATCCTTGGGGGATTTTTTTGGCCCACCAGAAGTAACTGTCCTACCAACAGAAAATTCACTTTCCTCTGGCCCCATTCCCACACACACTCCCTACAGCTATTTCCACCCACACTACAGCTCTTTTTAACTGTGTTTAAAAAGCTGAGAGAGAGAAATGTGCTGCTGCTGCTAGTGCTCCTCCTCCTCAGGTGGGCGGATTGGTAGCTGGTCAGTTTTCTGCAGCATTTCTCATTGCTGGATACGTGGGAGGCCGAGAGCAGGAAGGGAAGGAAGCAGTCCTCTTAGGAGGGGAGGCATATCAAAGCAAGTGGGAAGCAAATAGCCCCTTCCCACCTGCACATGTGCAATTATATGCAAATGAAAACCGAACACAATAGATCTGCAAGCAGAGCTTTCCAAGCTGTGGCCCTAAAAGGTATCAAACAGCTTGGGTCTCAAAGCCAAATTCAGGGGTGACCAGATCTCTGGGAAATTCGCATTTTTCACCCACAAAGAAAAACAGACATGTGGGAAGGGAAGTGGGAAGGGGGAAGGGAAGCGGGCGTTCCTTACAGTTACGGTTTTGTATGTAGGTGGAGGGTGGTTGCAGGGGGGGAGTGACAGATTGCTTGTGGCAGCAGGGAAGAAAGATGTAGGAGGGTGTTTGCCCAGGGTCCCGTCTAACCTAGGGGGTACTGGCAGCAGGGTGGATGCAGCGCGAGTGGTTTGTCTAAGCCGAGGTGGGGGGAGGGGAGGAACCCACTGGTGGATGGACCTTGCCTGGGGCCTCTCTCCTGGCCCCATCACCACAGCAGCGTCTGCAGCAGCACCCAGCCACCCCCACACTTTCCCCGGTGTCCTCTGAGGCCAAAAGAACATGGAAACTACTTCACTCACACAGTTTCATTATGGATTTGCTTTCATCCTTTTCCAAACACTTCTAGTTCCCCACTGATAAGATGCAAATTAACTGGTGGAAAAGAAAAAAAAAAGGAAAAAAGAAGAAGAGGTTGCGGGTTTTTTTCTACCTTTCACACACTTTCTTCTTACAGGAGAAATTCACTACTGCATGCCATTAGCTGCGACCTCATCCCAAATGTATGACTTCAGATGTTATATAGATGCACTATCTGAAAAGTCTCTGACTAAAAGCCCTGGGGAAGGCACTTTCTTCCCATGGGATTGCTCACGTTACAGACAAAAGCAAAAATTTGCTTCTCCATATTACATATGTGTTTCCTCTGTTTCAGTCCTTCCCTCCCTGCCTTATTGTTAGAGTGGAGAAACAGATTGTTTTTTCCACTATTTTAAGTCTACTTCTACTTTCACTGACATCAGTGGAAGACTCTCCACTGCAGTACTAGGTGTCCACATTGGAGCAATGAAATTTGAACCTGTGTCATCTGGAGGTGTTTTAGAATATTGTCAACTGAGACTGGACTAATTAAAAACAATTTGAGGGTTGCTTGTCAGTACAGTAATAACCAGTTAGCAGGGATGAACTGGAAATTGTCCCATTCTATTCCTCAAGCCTTCACAGACTCATTTTTCCTAACCTTCATACACTTACGGACTCACTTGCTACCCACACATAGAGAAATTAGATGCTAGCTGTTAGAGCAGCAGAGGAAAAGATTAAATTTACAGCAAGCCCGGATGCAGGAGCACGGGACATGATGAAGTACTCATACCATTTATTATCTGGTCTCAGTGAACTACACTGGGAGCTCTCAGAGGCAAGTGAGAGGTAAAAATTAATGATTAATTAGTGGTATATAGATGGCATACAGAACACAGCTGAGCGGCTCTTGGAATCCTTGGGAGCGAGAGCTCACACATCCTGAAGTTATATGTTGTTCTGGAAAAGAAACCAAAAAAACCCCAGAAACAAAACCCGAAAACATCTGCTCAACTCTAAAGTCCTCCTACAGTCTGCAGTTTGTTTTCTCTTTCCAAACCTGCTGAACACGCTGCCAGGAAATTTCTCCAAGGGGAGGAATTACAACCTGCCTATCCTTCTGGCTATTGCACTTAAGAGTCTCCGAGTTCCTGGCTTGGTTACTAGGCGGGCTGCTCACCCCTAGTGCATCTAGTCTCCTGCAGCCCTCTTTGCTAATAGTAATATCATCCATAAACTCCCAGGTTAAAGGTCATCTCATTCCACTTATTCTCGTGCAACTCCATTATTTTCACTCTTTTCCCTATTTCTACTTACAGAAGTCTTTTATTTACTTTTTAGAAAACACTTTCACTTTGATATTCCACTCTGCAGAACATGGGGTGTGCAGGAGGACTATTAAAAATTAGGATGATATCTGAATTACTTTTTGGACTGGCTTTCAGTCACTAAACGTTTGGCTGTGAGAAAATTCCAATTTTCTAACACTTACCACTTTCCCCCCCAAACTATAGGTAAATTCAAGCCATGACCAGCATGTTTTAAAATGAAGCAGAATGTTAGGCTCAAGGAAGATGGCTCTTCTGTCACCACCCCTTCTTCTTGAGATCATTTACAAAAAAAAAGGGGGGGGAAGAATTTAAACATTAAGAATAAATTCAGCATCAGCACTGTGGGAAGAAATAAGTAGCTGTTGCAAGACAATGCTTGCTGTTACTTCATTGTTTACAAATGAGCAGGCCCAACTCTTGTTCTAAATCAGACATACAGCTGGAAGACAACAAAGAAAGGGTCTACACCATTATTTATACTGAAGCTGGGGAGGGAATAGATGGGGGAAACAGATTAAAATCAGCATAAGTAAAAGATGAATCAGACCACCAACTTCTGTTTTGGACTCTAGAAACAGACATCCTATGTAACCATGCCTTGATCACAGCCTTGCCCATGCGCACCACGTGCAGGTGGAATTTATTAAGAGATTTCCAGGGGTTCCAAACAGCCTCCACCTTCTCTTACCCAAGGTTAGCTTCCACACACCGATTTCTTCATTTCCACAACACTAACAAAAAGATTACCCTACAAAAAGGTTCTGTTCATTTTTGTCTGTGAACTATATAGACTTTCAGACATAGCATATGAAGTACAAAAATGTTACCCGCTCATCAAACTCATCATAATTTGGTTATGCCTAGATGAGAGATGCTGACTTATCACATCCTCAAAAATCATTTTTAAAATATAAATCTAAATAAGGGTTCAGATTTGGCAACTGTGATAATTTGGTGTCATTTAGACTGTTTTAGATTTAATTGCATGGTACTTGCTGTAAAACCGCATGTAGGGCTGTATATACTTAAGATGACACTAACAGGCTGCATCTTTGATGATCATATAATCTGTAGGTAAAAGTTCTAATAGTCTGGATTGCCTAATGAATTCTGCAATTAATTAGTTCACAGCAGGCAGTCTCCCAATGCCTGCAGAAGCACCTCATGTCCTGTTCTGTTTTGTTCACAGTGTACAAGACTGAAAATTGAGACTGCATAGTACAGAAATGTTCTGCTTATTTTTTTTGTGCCCATTTACTTTGACTAAGATTTTTACAACCAAATTTAATATACCCTGAGAGTTACTGCAACAGAAATGCCAATACGGATGACACTGCTGTAAGCAGGGGCTGAATCGTTTCTTGAAACAAAGAGCAAGGTTGCCCTCTGGGGACTTCTATAAAAGTGCTTCCAAGAGCTGGCACTTTTTTGTTCCAGCAAAATAATTTTGCTACAAGGTTTTAAGATAATTATTATTTATTTTTTTAATACGAACGTGAATCAAGACAGCCACTGCAAAGAACTTGCTACCTTGAGAAATGATGAAGCTGTATTTCTATCCAATGCACTGTATTGTCATTTACTCCATGCTTCATCACACTTTTCAGCATCAGTGTCATGGTGGTATGTGGCAACCTAAAAAATCTGGTCTCATGTAGTGACTGAAATAAAAGTGAATTTAGTATTATGGACTCCTACTATGATGTCCATTAATCCTCAAAAGCCTTAAATCTTCTGTTTTTTAAAAAATGGTTGCCATTTCTGAGTCTATCTACGCTGAACGTATGCTGCGCTTGAGCGCACAGTTCACTCCCAAGCTACTGTCAGGGCAGTAATCATGATAGCTGCTTAATCCCCACATTCACCTTCTAAAATAACGAGGTTTTAGTGGGATGTTACGTTAGACCAGCTCGCTCATCTGTGTGTCAGTAGCCAAGAGGGCAGCACAGGTGCGGCAGCAGCTGTAAAAAAGATGAGGAGAAACAGGGAGGCCTGAAATTAAGAAAGCGGTTTTACTTGCTGAAAACAATACATTGTCAAAATGCAGTTTCGGTCGGTAGAGTTCGGCTCTGAAGGTTAATCGGGTAACGCGGCTTTCTCCACCTTGGGCACCAGCCACCGTTATTGCTACACGCGGCATCGTTTGCTCCACCTACAGAGGAACGGCCTCACCTCATGTCCTCACACCTAATCCCGGACCGGGGAGCAGCCCAAATCATGTCAAGGTAAGGAAAACCCTTCATACAACTACCGTGCAAGGGGCCTAACAGCCTTTTATACCTTTCATAATAGCCGCTACGCCGACTGCAAAAGGCGTGTTTAAGCGGGGAGCGGGTGAGCCACCCGCCTCCGGGCCCCCTTCCCGGTCGCCCCTCATAGACCCCCGTTTACCCAGGGAAGGGCGACTCTGATAGAACGGGGCCCATCCTCCCCCCCGCGCATGCGCCGTACCGCGCCGTACAGTTTACGCCCATGACGGCGATCGGCCGCGCCGGCTGCCGACATGGCGGCCCGAGTGCTGAGGCCGCTGCCCAGGTAACGGGAAGGCGGCGGTGCTGATAGTGGCCACCCTGAGGCGCGGAGAAGCTTCCCCCCCCGCTCCGCCACGCCTGAGGGGGTTTAAATGGCGGCGGGCCGGCGGTGCCTTGCGGCAGGGAGCGATGGGCCGGGAAGGCCTCTAATGCCGGGGATTGTAACCCCCTGAAGCGGTATAAAAAATATAGTTTAGGCCTAGATGAGCCAGGCCTAGGTTAATTTTCACATTCTGAATCGAGCATGTACTTAAAAACTAGGCGAGGACGCCGGGACGTCAGCATGTAACACGTTAATTGGCTGTGTTTTGTGCTTTTTAAGTAGCTGAAAGATAAAGTGGCTCATTAACATTGACGCAAGCCTGGTGTCTGAAGTGCAGCAAACGCTGTTCTTAACTGTCTTCCTCAATAGAATACAGTGGCAATTAATAAGTGCCTTATTACTTAAATTGAGTAATGTGTTCACAAAATGTCCCAGCATGGGTATCTCCTGTCAGCAACAGAAGCACGAACCATGTTTAAGCCTTTAACATAAACCTACCTAAACGTGCAAACACAGAAGGACGTGAGGGCAGGTTTGGTGTAATGGAAGCTTTGGAAATGCACACGTTTTTGACAAGACCATTTAAAAAAAGAAAAATACTAGTATTTAAACATCCAGAAAAGGGCTATAAATCCTTAAAAGACATACACTGCTAAGAATCAAACATATCCCCCAAACTGTTTGTCTTATTATTTTCAGGTTCACCACCTAACTTGAACACATCGAAAACATTAGTAGTTGGCACTGGTATCTGCTACCTATTTACTAGTAAGCAAAGAAGTTTCCAACTGTTTTGATATCAAAATTGTACTCTAATTTTACTTGATTTTGAAAAGGATAATGTAAAACAATTGCATTTAGAAATTTTTCTGAGAAAGCTTAGCTTAACTCATCAGTCATACATTTGGGGACTGTGTAGCTGGTTTATGATTTTAGCTGTGTTTTTAATATTTCTTTTTCAGGCTGAAGCCATTCAACAGACTGCAAGTAATACTACAACATTTGGTAAGAATAGCATCTTGTTTGACTGAGTTGGAAGCTTTTAGGACTCGACCCCCCTGAGACAGACAGCACATGCAATTTCTAATGCGTCTGCTCACAATGGTTACAAATGCCATCATTTATTGCTCAGGCATAACACTGCCCACATCTTTGTGCACTTTGTTACAAGTTTCTACTATACTGTAAATTAAAGCTTAATTATTTTGGCTTTATGTAATTTTACAGTTAGTTTCTAGGTTAGCTTCCATATATTTCTTACATATCATTCAACTGTGAGTTTGATATCAACTGTGAAAATAATTTAGTGATTTGTTCTCTACTCTTAAAAGTTACTTACAGCGAAAGCAATGTATACGTTTGGTTTTGCTGTGTCTAACTGCCAGTAGGGACACATGGAACTGTCATTGTTATAATTGTTGCAGCTATTTTCAGAATATCAGTCTTAAAGGAACATGGTTTTGTGTTTTGTTGTGTAGTTTTTTTTTAAATGCACTCAAATGTCATTGTCAAAGAGTGAGTGGCTCAAGAACTTGACTGAGGTTTATTACTCTGAAGGACTCAAACATGAAGTGGTTTCAAAAGAACTGTTTAGTAAATGCAAATAAATCTTGAAGTACAGTGGGAAAGTGTTAGCAAGTAATTCTGAAATGCATGTTTTATGATCTTAAATAACGCGCTTCAAGAATATATTTCCATAAACACTCTTGTAAGTGTGCTACTCCAGGAATCTAACTGATGACGCTTGCTTTTTTATTTGTTTTTGCATATAAAGAAGATGTCTAAGCATACAGATTCAACAGCTGAAGTGTTGTTGGAAAAGAGAGGAGGTGCAGGAATAATAACTTTGAATAGGCCCAAGGCTCTCAATGCACTAAATCTTTCTATGATCCAACAAATTTATCCACAAATAAAGGTTAGTAGCTCTGCTTCTACCCATAAACTGTACATACATTATCCAAAACCAATTTTAAAATTCAGTCTGACACTTAATGTACTCATTTGAAGAATGAAAGTCTGTGTGAGTGCATCGTCCAATGAGCTCAGATTTATAGGATGGTAAAGAACAGTCAGTTTCAAGCAAGTTAGAAATAGAAGACATGTCAGAGAAACAAGCTGTCAAACAAAGTTAAATTTAACATCTGGATAGATAAAGAGACACCCATATTAAAACCAGAACTGAATTAAAAGCAGGTTCAGCGTTTATATGTTCCTTTTGGCAACACCCAACTTGTCAGTGAGCATGCACAAATTCCAAGCTATAAAGTGGTGTTGCCTCTTGATTGGGTGCATGTTTTGTGGGGAGGCTGCAGGGCTGAAATAAAGGATACAAATCATTATGAAGCACAGTGCTGTTAGTGTCATTCCTTAAAGAACTTCTTTATGGTTTTACAGGCACTGTTTCTACCGAATCAAGCTAGTGAAGTAATGTGAAATTTTAAGCATGCAAATAGTCCTTTTTTAATTTAATGATATTATATATCATATGCAGAAAGTCAGACTTATTAGATACCAGTATTTGTGGGATAGTTGCCTGCCTTTTGGTATTTTGGTAGACAGTTGCGTTGCAAATTTATGCATTCTTCAAAGAACAATTAAAGAAAGAAATGCTTACTCTGTAGTGCTGACTACCAGGCTTTATTTGAAGCACAACCTTAAAAGGTGGCATAATTTTAAGTACAGTTGCTGGTATACAGAAATGTCTTGTCTTACCTGGTACACTTACTTGAATAAGGGATATATAAGCATAGTTTAAGGAGGGGGGGGAAAGCCCTGTAAAAGGCATCTTTTTCTCAATACGATTGCAGCACTGCTGAAGTCTTGTAACAGTATATTTAATTCAGAAGAAAAACAACAAACCAAAACCATAGTCTTTGTACCTAACAAAACATCTGTGCGCAAAGTGATTTGATCCAGTCAATGCTTGATTGGCATTGATTGGAGTCATTTTACAAAATCCATCAACAATTTAAATGCTGCTTTCCTTGCCATGCATCTTAGGTTTACACAACTTTCATTATTTGGCCTGAAACATAGTTGTTATATCTTCCATATTCCCAACTTCCTGCCCCAGCATCGTGTTTGCATTGAGATTTATGTCCGACACTGTTTTAGGGAGTGCTACCTTTCTTCAGAGATTGGGAGCTTTGCATAGGCAGTTTTCTAAAAGACTCAAGGCAGCTTTGCTGATCTCTGATGTCAAGGTTGAATAGGACACAGGAATGGGAGAAAGACCTGTAGCTCTCAAACTTCAGCTTAAGGCAAACTATTTTAAGTATTGGTTTGATTTGCTTTTTGAAAAAGTAAAATAAGAATTACAGACAGTATACAGATAAAGCATTTTTTGCACAGACTTTAATCTTACATGGAAACATTTATTTCTTTGTAGACTTGGGAGAAAGATCCTGAAACTTTCCTAATAATTATAAAGGGAACTGGAGGAAAAGCTTTTTGTGCTGGGGGTGACATCAGAGGTAAGGACTATAGTCACTTAAACATTTGAAATATCTTTGCCTGTTACTACTTTGCATTGATTTCCTTTATTTACTGTAAGTCAGGTAAACAGATGCTTTCTATACAACAGTAAGAGACGTTAATTGTGCTGACTTCTTACAACACCTTGATGTACAGATGCTATTTAACTTGTCAGGAGACAGCTGTCAGAACATTGTAGAAGAGTAAAAATTGAGGTTTTATGAATAACTGGTAATAGCAGCCAGTCATTCCTGAGAAGAGAAGGTTCTTCCCTCTACCTTTTTCTTCCCAGATTTTCATTACTGACAGATTCTTTACAAGACATTTGACAGATCCTAATAGGTAGCTCTGTTACTATTGGATAACTTGTGTCTGATGTTTGAGATTACTAGATACAGAGCTGACAACGGTGATCAATGTATCTGTGATTATTTTGTAACTATGAACTGTAGGAAATCTCCAAACTGTGAAAATTATTGGTTGTTTTGAATTCTAGGTAAATAAACAGCACAGGTTATTGTTAAGTTATGTCCTACTCTAATTGGCTTCTCATTTTTAGTATTCGGAGTCTTCAGTATAATCAGTTTAAGTGACCATTCTATATATTGATAAAAAATGTCACAAACAAGACTACCAGACATTAAGAGGGGTTCCATAGCGTAGAAAATGGACTGCATTCTTAGAAGTATGTGACAGTCTCCAGTGCAATAGAATTGACTCAAATTTGAAACTTTGTGTTCATATTTAAGTTTGAGCAAATTTTCTCAAATAAAATAAAGCAGAATTAAGTTGCTGTTTCATTGCTATAGGAAAAAAAAAAACTTACGACATGATATTATTTCTTACTTGTGTTTTCTATTAAACTTATAGTTATCTCTAGAATTTTTATTTCTCTTAAGCTATCACAGATGCAGGAAAAACTGGAGATAGACTGGCACAAGATTTCTTCAGAGAAGAATATATGCTGAACTATGCCATTGGTATGTTTAATAGCAAATTCTGAAGCAGTACAGTTTTTGTAATAGTGGCTTTGTATGTAAATTCACTTTCTCTCTTTGCTAATCTATAAAAGACTGTGATAACATAATAGAAGTAGTAATTTCTTTTTTTTTTTAATCAAGTTCAATACCAGTAGTGTAGCATATCTCATTTTTTTAACTTGCATGCAGAATTTGTTTCTTTTGTTTAAGCTATTGAGATAGCTACCTTATCCCATGCCATTGTTCTGGGTAGTTATATTTCTGCTATGGTTGAGTTAAGTCTTAGATGTAGACAGTGCAGTTCTGGACTAAGTATCATTGATCTACTCCAAAGAAGACCCAAGATAAAAACAGATGCATAGAAAATCATTAATATTCAGTCAGAAAGCAGAAGATCAAGTTATTTTCAAGCTTTCCATTTAAATAAACTGCATAAATGAATACTCAAGCTAGGACTTAACTGTCTTGATTTATTGCAAAGAACCTAGGAGTTTGTAGTCTTAAAATAACTAACAGCAAAGACACTGGGTAAGGTTTACTGGGGTAAAAGATATTAATTCTTTAGGGTAAAAGTCAGGAGTTGAATGTTTTGGTGAGAAGAAACTTCTCCAAACATACTTTAATTGAATACAGTTTGAGTTTTTAAACATTGTATCCAGGGTTAGTCATTACAGGAGGAGAGGTGAATGTGTTGCTTATCAATTTAGGTTGACAGAAGAGCATAGAGTTATTACGATAAGAGTAATTTCTGAAAAGTTGTTTTTATTTCATTTGACAGAATTTCCACTTTTAGCATGTTTGTCATATACTTTTCCTGCCTTAATCAGGAAAAATATTTTAAGTTTCATGTGCTTGGGGAAAAACTAGTATTATCATGGCAGTTGGACCAGATGATTATTGTAGGTCCCTTCCAACTAACTAGTCTATTCAAATATTGCAAGGGTACATACTTTAAGAGTTCGCATTTTTTTAAATGATCAGGGTCTTCTATGTCTCTAATGCATGTAATTACAAGACTTTTTGATAACTTTGGTATGAGTGTATTCCTTTAAGACTGAGATGTCTGCCAAAAAGATTTATTTATATTTTACAACTTAAAAATACACAGGGGAGCTGCTTTCACAGCATTTGTTCTTGGAGAGGCACAATTCTATAGAAATTTATTTCAAAGACTAGCATCTAGAGCCCAAGCATTAGCCCATATGTTCATGTAAGAACAAAGTTAAAAATGCAATTTGGTTTATATTTTCTAACCACTATTTGAAGAATTGAACTGCCTTTTAAAATAATACTTTTTTTAAACAAGGATCTCCAGTTGCTGCAGAAAAGCTAGCAACATGATTTCAGTGGATACCCGTATCAGCAATCTGACTGAACTTTCAGTCTGACCTGAAAACACTGAATATGAGGCAGCAGTTTCATTCACAGTGAACTTCTGAATATTTCCATGAATGGTAATTGAAAACATCAGGTCTTTAGTTTTTTACCTCCTAAAGGCCAAACAGATAAAGCTGATAGATAGAACTGTGGTACTTTAGGACATTATCATCTCGAGCTGCCTGTGCCACATTCAGGGTTGTAACATGCAACAGGGTTGGCAAGACAGAACATGTTTGCATTGCAGTAGTTTATAGTCACATTTTGGCTGAAACCTACCAATACATCTGGCTCTGTAAGTACTGGAGTGCTGGTGCATGCTCTGTGATGTTATTCCAGGCTGTGAGATGGGGTGAAAGGGAAACTGTTGTGTCCCAGTGTCTTACAAAGCTATTTTTAATAGCCAGATGTAGCTAAATTGTCAGATTGTTTCCTGCATGAGTACCTGACATTTGATGGTTATATAATGTTCTCTTACAACACTCAGAATGCAGTATGTCAGTAGCTGGCGGTTTTTTTCATTGCTTAAGAATTACATAAAGTATCTTAATTGTAAGTTGATGTTCTGCTGTTTAATTTACCATTTCTTTTCTGTTGCTCTTGCTGAAGTAAGACATGGGGAAACGTGTCATATATACAGTTAGTCACAGATCCACTCTTGAAAAAAATGCTCAATTTTTTTTTAATTTCTTACAGGGACTTGCAAGAAGACATATGTGGCACTTATCGATGGCATTACAATGGGAGGGGTAAGTTAAGTACCTTGGTATGATATCTGACATAGTTCATTTTAAAGTAATGTAATATTCTGCACTTGATTGAATGGACACATGACATTTCAAACATTTCAATTCAAGAACAAGCATCATAATCTGAACCTTTGTCACTTGCCTGTCAGGGTAGGTAGGTGGTCTTCTAGTGCTTCTGCTGGTCTTTGATAGCTAGTGCAACTGCTCTCTCTGAGATCTGGTGATTGTGTTGAGAAAAAGAGCAAAATCTTGTCACTGTAGGAAAAGCTTATCACAAAGGTTTTCAGAATACTGAAGTGTGAGTTTGTAGATCACACAAGAGCTGAGAATAATTTGCCACTCAAAGTGTATTAAAAGTTAGAGCTATAAAAAAACTAAAGGATAACTCTTTGAAAAATTGGAGAAATATCATTCTAAGCTATACTGTAACAGACATTCACGAGTTCTGTATTTTTCCAACAAATTGTCTAGAAACGCATCTACTTTCTCACCTCGCCAGTACTTCCAAAACATGAGTTATAAAATCCTGATTCCCCCCCCACCCCTCCAGTGCCGCACCTTATTACTAAAGCAACATGGAGAAGACTCCATCATGTTGCTCGTTATACTCAGTGCTAATAACGGTTTCAGCACTTGTTGGCTTTAAACACCTCAAGTAGGTAGTTGAAAGGGCAATACCATGCTTTTCTACACATTAAATGCTATTCTTCTCAGTTTGACATCTGTTGGGTATATTTGCACCATAGCAATACAATACAATAATCTTAAGTTATTTTGAACAGTGAGTTGGACAGTGAAGTCTGTCTGCCATATTGTCACTTAGATTTATATTGTTTTCTTGCACTTCAGTGTGATATGGGTGTACAGTCTATTTAAATTAAGTTTGTCAAAGACAGGGTGCAAGTGGAACACTACGTGGTCCATCACCTGTCATGACTCTTCCCTTTCCATCTTTCCTTACGCATTTAATTTTGTCTGTTTTGGTTATGGTCTTTTCAGCTTGTGATCTAAACATGTGATAGCTCTCTTCCCCATTGCTTCTCTGCTACCAAGCCCCAAAGACCATTTCCTTCCCCCCCAATTTAGTATATGTAAGTTGTTTTCAGCATAAAGGGGCCTAGTCTTGCAGTTCTTCTTGCAGAAAAAGTTTTTTATTGAACATAGGAAACCTGAAGATTTGTGGATAAGAGATAGGGAGTCCATTTTTTTATGGACTTTTGAATAATAGCATGGATAGCTATGAAAGAGCAAAACTGCCCAGCAGCCAATGTCTTTTTAGAGGTTCTATAGATTGCCTATTATGATTGTGGCCTAAGCAGTAACAGAATTTTGTCCTTTAAAAGGAAAATATTTTTTTGGACTGAAAAGATCATAATGGAGTCAGGTGATCCTTCATTACTAAGACTCTTTATTAGTTCCCTTTCTTTTAAAGAGCTTTTAAAAGACAGCAGTTAATCTGAAACTAGATGGATACCCAAATTTTAGTATAGGCTATCCAAATTCCAGTGGGACCTTGACAGAGCTTAGCCGTCATTAGAGTTTGAATGACAACTTACTTGCCTATCCTCAATTTGATGATACTAGTAGCAGTTATCTTCATTTGTCAGTAGGGGACTAGATTTTGATTGAGGAGGTATGCAGCCTAACTTAGCAGAACAAGCAGGTAGGTCTCAGGTTCCAGACTACTTTTAAACTTTTTTTTTTTTAACATTGAGTGCTGTTTAATTTGCAATTGTTAATACAGCTGCAGTTTACTCTGAGATAATGTCCTTCCTACAGGAGTGCATGTTTTCATCAACATACTTCCGCCCTCTCTCTCCCTCCGCCCCACCATTGGCAGTACGTGGAAGTATCTACTGATAACTTAACAGAGGAGGTCAGCGGTAGTATTTTTCAACGCCGATTAATATTTATGTATGTGTTTTGTGTTAGCTTTGAGTTGTCTTCTACACTTTTCCTTTCAGCCACCTCCCTCGACTGTAAAATTTGTTTTGATTCCTCTAAATGGACCAATGCTTACGTAGGAAAAGTGTGTTAGATCCCGTCTTTCCCCCACACTTTTCTCTCACCGTTTTCAGGACTGGGAGCCCCACCACAACTGACTTTAACCAAATTTAAAGCTTGCAGCAACTGTTTTCTATTGTGGTACAAATAGGTTCACTGCAGTGTGATTTTTATAGATTAAAGCCTCTAGAACATCCCTTGAACTTGTCATGGTCATACTGTGATCTTTTTTGGCTTGCTGTATGAAGTACTGCATTCTACTGTAATTACTCACTAGAACTGCATTAGTCTGAAGGAGTTATTCTACTCATGGTATAATTAGATGCTTTGTTTTAGATCAGTCAGATGCTAAGTTCTCTGTTTTTAACACAACCAGGTCATATTTCTTATGCTCAGGATCTGGCTATCTTAGTCCCTACAAGTCAGTGGGACCTAGAAACATTTGTCACTTACAAAATACAGTAAATGCCTTTAAAAAAAATTTATATTCAAGCCCTTGGCTTTAGAAGCAAGTGGTTTTAGCTTGGGCTTAAAAATCAAGGGACACCTCTTAAACACTGCAATTTCACTATAAACCATTTATCTGTGAATGAATATACAAGCAAGTCAATCTCAACCTTGCCCAAAAAAGCAGCACTATGCACATGGAGTGCTCTGTTGTTCTAATTTAAATTAAATTAAAAATCACACAAGTGTATTAGAAACTCAGTTGTGTCCTTAGGTAATAAAGGTTGCTACTGATCCACAGATCAGTAGTGGTAAAACTGGTGGTAAAACTTGGAATTGTATCCAAAAAATTAACTGGTTCCACTTCAGCATTGTTGGCTAGAGACTGGTAGGTGGCTTTCTTGAGAGCTTAATAAGCCAACAGATGGGGCTGTGGAGCTTGTTTTATGCACCTTGTTTATACTCCCGAAGTTCATCAAAAATTGATATTCAATATATCGTTTCATCTTTTTGTACTTATTCAGAGCAGTAAGTTCAAGTGACAAGTAGATTTGATGAAGCAAAGATGACTGCATTTTGCTAAAAAATAGTGAAACAAGTTATAAATACCACATGTACTGCTAAAGGCTGTATACTGTTGAAGGGAACACTGGGCACATACCCTCACATTGCTAAAAACTACTAATCATATTATTTTAGTTGACCTCTATCCATAGATTTTTATTTGTTTTAAATGAAACACCTGAACAGTAGACAAGAAATGCAGAGTATTTAAACTTTTTTTTTTTTAAATATTATTGTCTGTAAATGAGGTCCTAAGTTTGGGCTTCTTGGTTCTAGAAAAGTCACAATCTTTTCCTGAGTTCTTTGGAGATGAACAGAAGTGTGCTTTATAAGCTCACTCTAAACCTATGGTTTTAAATAGGGCTTTGGCACAAAATATGTTACTGTGTCAGATATTCTCTCTAAGAGACTAAAAGGATTAATAAAAGTGTATTTTAAACCTCTTTCAAAGCCAAATAAAGTACACGAGACAGATTTGAGTGATGGCTTTTTGGATGATTTGTCTTAGAATTCAAGGTGAATATTTGACAGAAAAAAAAATTAAAAAATACAGGGCATAGACTTTGGAAGTTAATGAATGTGGACCGGGTCACTGGACTAACTTTATGTAAAGCATACTTAACACTTCAGTGGCATATTACCAAAGCAGAAGTACATGATTTTCAGGAGCAAAGGCCACTGTTTTTAGTTTAGGGAGGAATCTGCGACAGTGCGTACAAAGTACATTCTTCCTTAGTATTGTATTCCGGAGCATGCATGATTTAGAAACTTCCTGAGCTAGGCTTTATTTCAGAACTATGGTGCTAAATAACCATCAGTAATCACAGTCACCTCTCTATTCATCTAGTATTCATTTACATCTAAGTTAGTTACATAGAGTATCGTTAAGGTGACTATTAAAGAGTGGTATTTTTTTAAAAGAACTGTTTGGGTTTGTTAGTCACTTGGGTAGTAATGTCAAATATGTTAAGCTTTAGACTATACAGAAGTATAGAGCTGAGAGGAACCTTAGGATTATTCTTTTTCACTCAAAGTAGGGTTAAATATAGCTAGATGATTGCAGATTTTCACCTAATACATTCAGAACTCTCCAACAGCAGGAATTCTGTTTGTTTGAGATTTCCCACCTTAATGCTTAGTTCTTCTTTCAAGTTAAGATTCCCTAGTGTCTAATTCAGGTTTTTAGTACGTGTAATCAATAGATTCCTGTCTTAGTCACAGCTCTCTAAGAACATTTTGAGATATTTCCATTTCTTGCTCCTCGCTATCTCTCTTTAATAGGGGTAAGGATAGTAATTCAGCTTTTACTATAGATTAAGTCTCTTGGTCTCCTGCAATGCCCTGGAATCTCTCCGATTTGTGTACTTCACAGTTCATTACCAGAGACCAGACAATATTTCAGCTGGAGGATTCATCAGCACCAAGTAGAGCAGAATAATTATCCTCCATATATTACAGAGATACTCTGTCACAAATAGTCCATGCAAATAGCAGCTTCTCAAAGCATCAGGTGCTAGTAGGCCACCACTTCCAGTTATTCTTAAAGCCATTATTCTTACCTCCTTGCATAACAAGCTTCCATCCCAGTACATTTCTTTATTGCTTACCTTTTACCGATTTTTAAATCTTCTTCCTTGAACGGCACTTGTTTGTCAGAGAGTCAGTCTTGCGGAGCTACCTTTTTCCTCAAAAACTACAAAGAAAAAAAAAAAGTACTCATTTTCTCCTTCAAGAAACCTGAGTGCCATATCAGCTGGCATTGCCTTTTATAGCTCCACTGCATCAGTCTGATTAGGCTTCCCAGGTGGATTGAATCTAGGCTGAGTGGGTACACTTCAGCCCTTTGGTGCCTGCTGGCAGAGACTTGGCTCTAGCATGATACCTTAAGTAGTTCTTTTTGCAACAGCATTGCATTATTATTTGTATTAAGTTACTATATCATGGTTGCTATAAACCCCTGACAAATGTCTAGGCGTTTGTTCAATAGAAAACATAATTGTAATCTCTGCACAGACTAGAAATGTAATTTCTAGCAAACACGTTCGACATCTGAATTAATATGATGTTTTCTTGAACAATGTTGTTAGAGGCTTGCTACAGGTACCATGGGGATTCTATCAATATAGTTACAAACGTCTAAACTTTCACTTTAGCGTGATTTGGTCAACAGCTCTTATTACATTAGTATTTCTTATAAAGTAAATTGGTAGTGATGTCATAAGCAGCTTGTATGTTATACATTTTAGTCAATAGAATTCCAGTACACAAAGGGGCTGGAGTTGAGCAACAGCTGTCATAATCCTGCGCCCTTTTTATCCAGATTGTGTGGCTGCAACTCTTTAGGAATGTTCCTTTCACTACCAACATACATGTAAAATTTCTGGCATATATCTGCAAAGAACATTTTTTTCCTTGTTTCTTCCAAAATGGAATTATTTGGTTTTTTGATTGCCTGATGTTCTGTAGTCATGACCAAAGCAGCATAAGGAAAAACACACCTTTGCTACTGCTGCAGATAAAAAACACAAATAAAGTTATTTATTCTCAGGCTTCACGAGTTAGCCTCTGAGTTACAGCTAGCTAGACTGCAGCTGTAGGTGGGAGGAGGAAAGGGAGGGAACATTGCAAAGATCCAGTGGCCCACAGCCTGAATCTGCCCACTACCAAAACCATTTCCCAGTGATGCAGAAGTAGGAGAGAAGGGTCTGCCCTTGCTCTCTGTGCCATTTGTGGGTATGGATGTCTACGCAGAGCCTTTCTTTCTAAGCAAGTTGCCTGGCATTGCTGTCTGTTCTTGCAGACTAGTGAAACAAAATCATTGTGACCATAACACCTGATGTTTGCCTGTTCTTTTCCATAAGAAGTATTTACATAAACATTGTGAGCCTGTTTCTAACACCAAAGTTAAATCTTGTAAACTACTGAATATTGGCATTTCAATATGTTCAGCTGAAGGGACTGAAGACTGGAAGAGGAAGGTGGGAAGTGTAAAGACAACCAACTGCTTTACTTCATTGTGATCTCACCTGAACTGTGAGCTGTTAATAAAAAATATGCAGAAAAAGAAGCCAGACAAATATGCAATAATTGCAGCTGCTACATAAATGTTTGTTAGGTTCTTCTGATATTCCTCAGGCATATAAAATACAATTGTGGGTGGGAGCTCCCTGTTTTCCTCCACATTATAAGATGTCTTGACATCTGTTTTTTTAAATTTATTTGCTTTTAGGATGTATTCATACAAGTTGTGTGCATATGGTTTTTATACAGAGGTGTAGATAGCAGCATTTGAGACTAACATTCAAAAACTAGGAAACATTAGAATTAACCGCATCTGTAAAATCTCACATTTTTTGCCCACTTGTGATACAATTTTTAATTAGAGGAATGTGCATTCATGAAGTGCACAGGTGGATGTTGCTCACAGAAAAAACAGCTATTCATTTGTTGTTTAATGTGTGGTGCAAATTTTATTGCAAACTACATAAATTCTGCTTATTAGTTATTAATACACATATATACATATATATATATCTCTCATTCGCTTTGGGTTACTAACTGCAGCATATAAAATTTCATGAAAAATTATTATTTTACATAGAACAGCACTTCTGTTTTGTAATGGATATTATTAACCCCTTTAACCCATTTTTACAGCCAGGAAACTGGAACTTAGAAATGTCAGTGTTTCTTGGGACTTCTCCTGATTTTTCTTTTTCTTCCTTTTTATAAATATGTCGTGCCTCTGGTCAGTCATCATGCTCTGAAACTTGAAAATCTTTGGTTTTGTTTCAATTTATGCTCTAAAATCTGCCCTGAAGTAAAAGTAATTGTCATACTAAATCTAGATAAGCTGCTTTCCAATTCTCGCTCTTCCTCTCCCGCTCCCTCTGGAAACTCATGGATGCATACCACATAGAAGCCTGTGTTCTGGTTTGTTGCCAGTGCTTGAAAGCTGAAGGCAGCTTTTACTGTAAAAGAGAATACAGATTTTGCAAGTAGTTATTTGTTGTGCTTTGACTTGTGTGCCACTTAGCTTTTGTAATATAGGATGTTGAAAACAATGCTGAGGCAATACTAAGAAAGGATTCGCTCTTTGCTGATATTACAGTATATTTACCATCTGGCACATTGGTCTGCCTGCTAAGCTCCTGCGGGTGATCCTAGGGACAAGTGGCGCACTTCATTTATAGCTAATCGGACTATAATATCAGCAGCTCTTGACATCAACAAAAAATAACCACTGAATGTTCAATGATTTACATGTAATGTTATTCCCCAAAGGGCTTATCATAAAGCACTGTCTTGAAAACAAGTATTTTAAATTATGGGTCAGTACTGGTGCAGTAAGTAAAACTCCTCTCCCATCCCTCTCTCAACCCTCTCCCAACTCTACAATGACTGAGTTGCTTAGTGTAGACTATGAAAAGGAATGGATGCCACTATTTTACATCCAGAAAAGAAAGGCAGACTTCCTGAATGTACATTGTACAGATGTTAATATTATACAGTCGTACTGCAGTTAGTATTTTAGAATTATAAAGTAAGTGTTTGCATTCCTGCGCAATGTAATGACACATGGATCACATCAAAGAGCAAACATCACTTGTCTACTCTGAGATTAAAGTTGAAGTTTTAAGATGTACTTTCTAGTTTATTATTTTTTTCTGCAACCTGTGTATGTTTAAAGGAGGTTTTATTTGTGGTTTCATGGAAAGCTTTTCCTACCCCTGCACTGTTGACTGTCATTGCAGAGATTTTTACAGGCTACTGCACAGATTTGTTCTTTCCATTTAACACCAGACTCTTTTTTTGCTAAAAGTTCCACTGTTTTTTCTAGTTTTAGATGTAGATGCCTAGTCTCATATTGAGAGTTATCTCACTATTTCCCTTTCCTTCCCTTTATTATAGATCAAGGAAAAAAAGTTCTGAAGAGAATTATCTTTGCCTGCTTTTCCATCCTTTCATATTTCTGCTATTTTTTCTCATTTTCAGAAGAATTTGAATGCTCATTTTCTCCTTGAGTTAGTTTTAATCTGTCTTATACTTTCTAAGCTCTTTTTCCTGAGAAATAGTGCTTAGAAAATCATTACAAAATCCCCTCAGTTCACTCCTGTCATCCCAAATAACTGTGCCCTTGTTTAAATAAAGTTATGTTGCATGTGCCTGTCTAAGAACATGAAGTGTTTCTTCAGTTTTAAGATAAAACCCCAAAGCTTAGTTATGCGTCAGTGCAAGTTGCTGAAGCGGGTTCCCTCCTGCTTGTCTGCAGACAGTAAGATGTGATGAGTTGGACATACAGATTTCTTGCAGTAGCTACATTTTTAGGTGATACAGAGGGACAAAGGGATAGAGCTTGCCTTCCAGAATTTTAGAAATAATAAAAAAAACACAGTATCTTTTTCTGAACATACATGGCCAGTTATGTATAGGGAAAACACTGGGGAACAACACTGGGGAAAAAAGAATGCTTTCAAATTTAACACTAGAAAAAGTTTCACTGGCTAGCAATTAATTTCTTTTGCTATAGGCTTTTCAGATCTAAATCTTCTTACATCTTCTCTTTTCTTTCTGTTGCAGCAGAAGTCTTGTGTCCATAAAGAGTTCTGCTTCCTCTGATGGGAAAGAGTATTTTTTAACAGACATAGCTGACTGTTGATGCCAGGAAGTTTTGTAGGCTTATTAAATGTAAGTCTTAGGAAGTAATAGACAGTAGTGAAAAAGAAACAAAGAAAACATTCTTAATTCTGGAAAGAAGGTATTTCAGAAAATTCTGAGTAATCAGAAGGAATTATTGGTAAAAGTTTTTATATTTGTGTCATGGTTGTCGAGCCATAGTGTCCGTAGCCAGACTGGACCATGAGCCCAAACTGCTCAACCTGCTGCTTTTTACCTTGGAGGAGCCAATGCACATGGGAAGGGAGGACATGAAACTGCAGGCCCTCAATCCCTGCTGCAGAGGCACGTGGTTAACTGCCACAGCAGACTCTGTATGGTCTGCCAGGTGGGATCACACTAGTATGGGTGCTCACTGTCAGAAGACCAGATCAGTTCCTGCAGATTACACAGGGGAAAAAGTATGGCTATTGCAGATTACTACCCTAATAAAAAAAGTCCGAGATCATTGATAAGTTTTGGCTGGTAGTAGAAAAATCAAAACAGGGCTTTTAAAAATTCAACTAAATTCTGTTGGGAGAGGACACTCATTGTAGCAGCATCAGTGCACAGAATGGCCTATGTATTTTTTTTTCCAAGTTTCACTGTAAGAAGAACCTGACCTAAATGATTGCTATTAATGTAGTTGTATCAAATCTGTTTAAATAATTAGGGGCCAGGAGAACAAGACCGAAACATCAGATGTTATTACAGATAATCCATCTCCAGTCAGCTTGTTGTGCTTCTGTATGTCTGTAGGAATTTGGACTGAGAATCTCTAATACATAATCAGTATGTGGAAATTAATATTTTATATTTAAATTAGATTANTAGTGATATTTTTTAGATACTTGTATAGAGTTGATTTATATGTCATCAACCAAAGAAAGAGATATTCTTAGTCCAGATTGATCTGTTATGCTGCATTGCTGTGGTTCACGAAGTAATCTTGTCGGTTAGTATCTACAGATAATAATGGATTATACTCTTTGGAGTGGTCCATTACATTAACGATGAACGAAGATTAATTTTTGATTCAGTTTAAGATTTGCTGTGTCTGGATGCAGGGGGTATTGCTCTTACATCAGTTATTTTTGATCTAACATAGCTGTAAGCTCCTACTGCTTCCTGAATCAATTCCACTCGCTTACTTTGCCAACTAATGCTTTTGAAGACATTTTTGCTGCACCTTGGCTATTTTTACACATCTGTATTCAGATATATTTGCCCTTTGTTGTGTTATGCATGGTTTGTTTGTTGATTGCCACATTTGTTTGTGGTTCTAGCCCTACCAGGAACTGTATTCTTGTGCAGTTAAAAATGAGTGTAATCATTGGATGTGAACTGTTACAACAGGACTGTCACTGCAGACAATACTAATATTGGTATTATCATAAAATTGTGTACTTGAACAGCTAAAAATTCTTTATCAGTCTAGTGATGATACAAACAACATTCCTGAAGGCCTTTTCTGTTTATTTCTTGTATTCTATCACTTACGGTTTCCTAGACAGTGATTCTTTTACAGTCTGAGTTAGGTTATTAGTAAATAGACAAGCGTGATTTATGGTTCTGCTGTGACACAGATCTGCTTTTCTGTATGTGAACAGATGTTTACGTATGTCATTCAGGAAGGGTGTATTTATTTTGCTCTGTATGGTTTTCTGTTGTGGCGCTCAGATTTCTTAATAACTTCCTTAGATATGATGAGTTCTTTTATTTACTAATATGGGTCATTCTCAGTGTAAGATAATACAGCCTTACAGCTACAACTTTTAAGATTTATAGTAGCTGTATTCCATTTCTCCATCTATCAGTAATTTGCACTTTGTTTTTTATTATAAAAATACTTTTAATAAGGTTTTGTATTCATCATGAGGAAAAAATGGAAATCAATAAATTTTCTATAAACAGTCACATAATTAATTTTGAAATATGGCATTGGCTAGGAAATCATGTGTATGTGAAGTAAAATTCAGATACTTTACTGACTTTTCCAGAAGCTTGTTGAGGAATTCAGACTGAACTGCCTGTAATATTATGTGCCTCCTTGAGGTGTGCTGAGTCTAACAGTCGTTGTAACATTCTGTTTTTAAGATGAATATCTTAACATCCATGTAGTAATAAATCTGTAATTTGTAACCAAACACCTTCATAGCCAATCTATCTCCAGTAATACATTGTCAGACCACCATTTCTTCTCTTACTTATATTTTTGATTAATTCATATATAAACCCTACAGGAAGATTGTTTAAATTGATTGGTTGTTAATTTCTTAACTCCTTAACTTTTAGTCTCGTTCTTTGAGTATCCTTTACAAAATTCAAACATTCAGCTGTCAGTGGAAACAGAAATTTCATGCCAGTATTAAGATAAACTATCTGGATTAAAAAACAAGCCTGACTTACCATAGGAGTCTATTATCTTGGAATAGCCTGAAGGAAGACATGAAGTTTAGTATATATTTTAAGATCGTGAAAGGTAGGACTCTGACAGTGCAGGATTTAGTGTGTTTTAACAAAGACATTATAGCATCAAGACTTGTATGTATAAATAAATGCTGGGACTATTAAGTGTAGTGAACACAGCCCAACTGCAGATAACTTAACTGTGTGAAGGGCCTCATAGGTGGGACCCGAGCTGTGTAAGATTTCAGTTAAATTTAAAAAAAAATAATTACAAAATCCAGAAATGGAGGAGGAATGTATTTAGACTTCTGACTGGAAGAGTTTGTTCTTTATACAGGATACTAAAACTAATAAGCATCTGTCCTCTGTATTAGATGGAGAAAGGTAAATACATACAGTGAATGTGTTAAAATAACCATTTGGGAAGTTGCAAATAAACATATGATCACCAGTTTAATAAATTACTGAGATTTGTACCCTCAAAGCATTAACTCATTTTTCTCTCCTAATTTTATCTTGATGTTGGATTATTTAGAAATGATCTTCAAAGAAGTAAGGACGTATTTGCACCATTTTCTTCACAATGGATAAGAAGAAAGTACAGTTTTAGTCTTTTAAATGTACATATGAAATTAAGCTCTTATCTATACTACAAAACTGGAAGGCTATCTAGAAACCAAATCCAATTACAGTTTAAGCACTTGAGAAAGTGAAATCTGATTTAATTACTTCTTTCAAAAGAAAATTACCTCTTTCAACTTTTTATTATTAAAACTCTACAGTTATTTTTATCACTATAAAAAAGAACAAGCTTGGAAGAGAAGCTGTCTTCATGGAGTTCACACTCTAGTCTTTGTTATTTAATACTGAGGCTGAAAATTTGAGTCCTTATACAAACTTCTGATTGTCTAGAGAATAAGCCAGAAAAAATACTTTATGAGAGCTGATATCTGTATTCTTAGATATGGGATTAGAAAAAATTAATTTTAGCATTAGAAAGAGCAAAATGGGCATAATTTTTTTTATATTTCATTATGTTTATAAAAAGGTCATCATTATGGCTGAACATGTATAAAAATAACAGCAGGCTTTACCAAATGCAGTGAAAATATGCTGTTATGATATAAAAAAAAGTTGGAAGTGATGAAGTCACACTTCCATTTCATTTAAGATTTCTAGAGCTGTTTTAGGAGTGAATGTAGCTTTACATGTAGCTTTGCATTTGCAAGAGAACTAAATAAAGGGCCATTGCCCTTGATGCTGCTTGGACGAGATCTACAGCCTCTGACCAGTCCTCAATCAAAGGGCTGAAGGACAGATAACAGATTGTACCATATGCAGATAAGATTCAGATACTTGCTCAAATCCCATTTGCCTCCTTGAAACGGCAGTATTTCATGTGTATAGATTTGGCTTAGTCTCTGGATATAAAATCAAGTACGATAACCAGTTATCTTAAGCGTCCATTTCTCAGGAAATTAGACTGGAATCTTAAAAACTTCATACATCCATATTAAAACCCAACACTGGCAGATACTCATTTTACAGGAAAAACTTGAAGATATTTTCAAATTTAGTCATGTATCACCCTAATGGAATAAATGGTGAGAATTAATTTGTTGCTGGGCAGAATTGTAAGAGAGGCCAGGGAAGAATGCATGAGAATGGTGTGAGGAAATGGATGTAATTTTATATTAAATTGAGATAAGTTTTTGAAATTTTAATGTGACACCTGCCCAAAGATCTCTATAGATAAGTGAAATGAGTAGATGTTCTACTATGTTCTGCTCACTCCTTAAAAGCCTATCAAATATATAATGCTGGTCCAAGCAAGTATCACCCAATTAATCCCACTGTTTTTGATGGAAAGTGTGAAATACTGTGAAGACTAGTAGCCTTAGTTGGGTAAAGTGCCATTTTTCTAGTATCTAAACAATTAGAAATGTTACTCAAAAATCTATTACATCTTCATTATACACAGACTTCATTTGGACAATGATATTTAACGTATCTTAGTGTTAATAGAAAAATTGGATGGTTGGAAGGACTAAGCAAAGGGAAATTCAACAGTGAGGAAAGGAAGTAAGCTGAAGTACTGGAAAGGAAGACAGGGAAAATAATTATATGAAGAAACTTCTTGAGGAATATTCAGTAGAGGGTTTTGTCTCTAGGTAGTGTCTAACACGCATTTCATTGATATGTATCATGTAGATAAGCTTTGAGAAGTGCAGCTGCTTTACGCGTATGTTGTGGTTGTGCCCAGTAATCCAAATATTCTTGGATTACTTCAAATACTATTACTAAATAATAATAACTTTGTCAGATAGCCATTTTTCTTTAAATTTGTTACTTTGCCTCTTAAGCATTTATCTAAATTAAATTAATTTTGTGTGAACTGAAAATATATATTTTTATTGGGTCTTGCTGCTGCTTACTGCCTAAATCAGAAAATATTTGATAGACAACACCAGGAACTCTTCTGCTCTTGAGGGAAGCGTCTCATCAGGAAGGACTGCTAGAGAGGAGGGCTCAATACTTAGAAATGTGAATTCTTTCTCTGACTTGGAGAATAAAACTCCCCAGGTTAAGTAAGCAAGTTTCTAACCACATATTTTGAATTTTGGTTAATAATGCCAAAGGCTTTTCCTGCTTAAAATGCTTCTGTATTGATAAAGTAGGTAATTATCACATTATAAGAACAGTTAATTATTCTTTTTCAAGTATTATAATTACAACTTTGTGCAATTTATGTATATTCCAAAAGTATTGGTGTTTTTTTGTTGGTGGTTTGAAGTACGTGCAAAAATTATAGATGGGGTAACATTAGCAAAAGGATGTCAACTCCCTTAGTAGACTAATGGAGAAAATGTGGTCACTCGTTTCTGTTGCTGTCACTCATGGGTTTTTGAAGTTAATTTCTGTATAACTCATAAGTAATATGATGCTTTATTAGTGTTTGAACCATAAAAGGCCTTTTAACATTTTGTTGAGAGGTGCATAGTAAATCTAGTAGTTTTTAATTGTAGAGCAAAGGAAGAGGTGTGTTACATAGCATTATGGTTATGGTTGTTTTACCGGTAATTTTATAACTGTGTCCTTTGCTTGTGCTGCATGCATAGGGAGTTGGCCTTTCAGTCCATGGAAATTTCCGAGTTGCTACAGAGAAGACGCTTTTTGCAATGCCAGAAACAGCAATAGGTAAGTATTTTAACATATTATTAGTGTTTAAAGTTTCACTGTGTAATAAGGATGAAATGTCTTTGACTGAAAGCAGTGGCAGTAATGAAATAATTTTAAAAAGGAACTGGAGATGACATATATAGAAACTATTTTCTGTATTATGGGAGGTTGATCATTGAAGTTCTTAGCTTGGGGTTTACTGTCTAGACTGACGCATACAATTTTAAAAAATGGAAGTAGATCTGAGGAACTAAGTCTTTGCTACAGCTGTAGGCAGATGAAGTCTGAAGATCCCAGTGCGAGTATGTCAGCTTTACATTTGCAACTCAGTATGACTCAAACTGGCTGTACTACAAGCTGATCTGCAATGTTAATGAGACAGATTTTGAAATTCCAGTTTTTCATGTAGATTATTAATGTAGACCCATTACAGTTGTGCACAGACTGCACAGGGGAGATCACAGTGTCATTGTCTTTTATTTTTTATTTTTTTAATAGCAACATGTACCTTGTGTTTTCTAATGTTTGATCATATAGCTTCTTTGTCAACTCTGATATGTACAAAAGAAAATGTTGTGTCTCAGAGCTATACAAAGGTGGTGGTATGGCTCAAGAAGAGGCAGTAAGATTAAAGTGAACCCTACTGTGAAATCATTCACGTTTCCCTTCAAGAAAATCCTGGCACCAACAGGGTATCCACGTTGAACCTATTATTGTTTAGCATGTATACTCCATTAATGTTTTCATCAATGTCCAAGTCCGTTCTCCGTGCTTATCAAGAATGTTTAAGAATGCTCAAAACCTATAACCTATCCTGCATTTCTGTCCTGCAAAATTTCTAGTTTCTACATCTTTCCAAGGCAATGCAGCTGAAGGATGATTGCAATTGTTCTTATCTTTATGTCCTCAAGCAGGAGAATGAGGCTAGTCTGAAATATGTGGTCCTGTTGAACACGTTTGTTCAGAATAAAGAACCTTATCTGGTGGTTAAACCGCTTAAATGGCATCAGATATGGTGCTATTAGGTTCAATCTTAGTTTCACCTCAAAGAATTAGTTGTAAGGAGTAGTGACCGTTATTTTCTTAAAAGAATTTCCAAACAGTAACGTAATGTTAAAACTAAGAGATAATGTAAAAAAAAAAAAAAAAATCAGGACTCTGTTCTGAAAAGAGAATAAAAGTTATAATATTGTGCTTTTGTTGAGAATATTTAAAGTACAATAATGTCATCACAACTAAAGTTAAAATGCACACTTAGCTAATGATTGGATTTTTGCAATGCCCCCAGTTAGTAAAGCTTAAAAGCATTTTTCATATTTTTAAAGGGTCTTACACATACTATCTATTGTTTATTGCTATCCAGCCTCTATGAAACATTTCACAAGACTTATTCTGAAATTCTTAAAATATTAAATGAGCTGTGAATGTCAAGTCAAATAAAACATAATAAATCTCCCAAATATAAACAAGCTGATTATAATTTTAACTGCTGAAAAAAAAATTAGAACAATTCCTGCTAGCTGATGTCATGTAATTTTTCTGAACAAATAAGTTTAGAAGGAGAAAAACAAAAACTATTGCAGCCCTCCAAATATTTTTCTCTGCTGAAGGAAAACTGAGTAAACGAAATAGCTCAAGCATTAATACAACATGGATTTGCTAAGCTCCTGAAGTTCATAATCAGTTGTTGTACAAGAAAACTATTTGAAGAAAAACACTTATTTTTTAAAAAAACTAAGCAGAGAAGTTCTTTGGCATATAAAACTATTCTAATAAGAAAGATACCTTCTTCGCTTTCTTCTTCAAAGGTAAAGATATGAGTTGGCAAGGAATTATTTAACAAAAATAGACTGTGAAGACATGTAAACGAAAAGCTTATAACTTGCTTAGGAGAGAAAGTAATTAAAACCCTTTTAGGATCAATTAGAAGTAAAACCACTGAAATCTGTTTGGATTTAAGGGCTTAGCTGTTTTGATCTGTGGTGTATGTTTAAAATGTCTAGCTGTCTAGATACTGTATTAATTGATTTTTTCATATGTTCACTTATTTCAGTAGGCATTACACCTTTTCTGAGCGATGAAAACAAAGCGTTCATTCAGCTGCTACATTCTCACAAATTATTCTGCATTTATACACCACCATAAATAAAAGGCTATAGATAGATATGCCACTTTGCAAATAGAAATAAAAGGCAGTTCTAGCTTGTAGGAGTTTGGAACTAACATAGATAAGATAAAGCACTGGAAAGCAGCTTAGATGTCGGAAGGTGTGGAAAAACCACTGGTGACAAGAACAAAAGATGAAAGTATATTTTAAGAGGTAGGCTTTAAGGTGATGTGGAGAGTTTCTTGTATATCCCTCTAAGTTTTTAGCTTTCTATAAGTCATTTAACAATAAATCTCCAACCACCTCTGCAAGATAAGGTAGGAATGTGGTAGCTCCCTTTATTTTATGCTTGGCAACTGCAGATTTTCACAATTGGGATAACAGTGAAGCGTGTTGCATCTGTCTCAGAGCATAAACTGCAAGTCAGCATTACAGCATTTAGCCTTGTCAGCGCAGCAGACATTCAGTTCTTCTCTTATTTAAGTAGGGATTTGAGAAATAATTCTTAAATGCTATCAAAAGGGAAAAAAAAATCAAGTATATGCAACACGTTAAGAGAAACCCAGTAGCAAGCAGAAACATATGGGAAGCATTATTGATAGAATTAAGAGAAATATGTAGAACAGGAACAAGAGGAGTAAAATTGTAAGAAGAAAGGAAGACAGGGACCTTGAAAAGGATACAGTAGAAGGTACAGTGGACTATGTTTATGCAACCAAGTAAGTTTAAAGTGGATTAATTACACCTTCACTAATCTTGTTTGTAAATTCCTTAGTAATTAAAGCAACCTTCATTCAGTTTAGTTTTATTCACCTCCAAATCAACTTAAGCTAATCAACTTCACAGTTTATTTAGAACTAATTTCCCTGTTTATGGCCATGTGGAAGGGCCCTATAGGTCCCAATGGGAAGATGGCTTTCCCTCTGGAAACTTACTGGAGCATGGGGAGAACAGTACTTCAGCGTAGGTCTTTTCATTACAGCAAAGAGGAAAAGGTTGTTACTGTTGCAGTCGTGGTGGACGGGGAGAATAACATAATTGACTTTTTGCTTTGGAGGGCATTTGTAAGAGAAGTTTCATTTTGAAATGAGGGATTGTTTTGCGGTAGTAGGATATCCAAGTGGAGACAGATGAATGGAAACAAAACTAAATGACAGTCTTGGCATCAGCATTATAGCTATGATGTCTCAAACAGAAGGTAAAATGCAGAGTAGACTATTCAGAATGTGAGTACAGATGAAAAAGAAGGTATATGTGATGAATTTGGGTTAATACAGCTTAGGGCTTTTAAAGGGTGCCAAGAAGACATTCAGCATTTTAGGAGAAGAGCTGCATGTCTCAGTAGCCTGTGTGATGAGGAATAAATCAATTAATGGCAACACACACATCACTGTCAGCGGGAATAGAATATTACTGTAGTGATGCAGTAGATGCAGCAGAACTAAGGGAGGACCAAGAAGGAACCAGAGGAGCAGCTGAGAGATGGGTGAGAACATAAGGCAGTGATGAACTCTAAAGATTGTTGAGAAAAGGAAAACACTGAAGAGCAGCTGTCTGAAAGAAACCTCCCCTTGATTCCGTCCAAGGGGGAGGAATATTCAGGGACCACTAATTTCCCACATCTTAAAATACTTGTAATAGGTTTTTTCTAAACTACATTGAATCGTGTGTGATTTAAAGCAATTACTTGTCAGTGAAAAATTACCACATTCTATCAGAACTCCATTTAAACTCTTTATGTACATGTTAATCTTCCCAGTTAATATCTGTGCTTTGGCAAGTGTTTTCTGAGTTTCTTATTGCCCATTTGTATTATTTTCATGTATTTTCATGTTTCATTTATTCTCTCAAAGTGAAAAAAACACCAACACACCTCTAATTTCTTCAAAAGACTCAGTTTCATGAATGCTCCATTGGGGATTATTTTGAAGTAGTAACTGGACACTGCTTTTTTCCTTTTGATTTCTGAGATTGATACAGCTATGATTAAGTTTTCTTAAGTTTAAGTATGTTAACAGTTACAAAAAGTGTTTGAATTAATTTTGTAGGTGATAAATGTATTTAACAGAATAAAGTAGATATTGACAAAATGATGATTTTAAATACTTAAACTTTGATAAAATTAGTTATCTTTTTCAGTTACAAGTTTTATAAGTCTTTTAAATTTTATTCACAGATTTGAATTTTTAAAAATTACTCTAGATTTTTAAAAAATATAGGTGTAACCAGTCACTAAACTGAGAAGTTTTATAATTTTTTTAAATTGCAGGTTAGTCATACTCCTGTCAGAGCCAAGTCAGCAGGTCAGCATCTCGTGCCTCCACCTTCAGGAAGACTCTAGCAATACTGTTGATCTATTAATGAATTCTCAGCCCCAAAATTTGTTCAAACTTAGCTGTGAAAGAGGCATTTCTTCATTGTTTGATATTTTTTATCATAATAAAAGATTTCAGAGAAAGAGCAGCACGCAGTTTGAGTTTGCACAGATTATTTCACAAATCTTTGTGTCACTTCTGGTTTTTGCTGAGAGCATGCTTGATTGTTCAGGCATCTAAAAACATCTCAAGTTGTTGGCAAATAGAATGAATATACCATATTGTCTGGTATATGTTTGTAAATTATGTGCCAGTGGAAAGGATACAGTTTGGAAGGTGTTCAAGAGTTTGCTTTTAGGAAGGGTTTTGATGACAGAAATGTCAAACCAAGTCAAGGAGAAATGGGCAGGAGAGCCGTACTTAAGTCAGGGAGGTGAGACAAGAAGAAATAGCTAGTAAGTTATATGCATGACTAGGACAAGTTGTTTTCCCTTCACATTTTTTTTTGTGTTTTGTTTATTACAGGCCTTTTTCCTGATGTAGGTGGAGGATATTTCTTGCCAAGACTATCAGGAAAGATTGGCTACTACCTTGCACTAACAGGATTTAGGCTGAAAGGAAGAGATGTACTAAAAGCTGGCATCGCTACACATTTTGTAGACTCTGAAAAGGTAAGCTGCTAACCAGTGCTAGCAAGGGCGCAGCCTACAACCATTTGAGACAAGTTTGAGTTGTGTTGCACACCAATATACTTTTACCAACTTGAGTGTATGCAGAGGTGCAATTATTAGCTGGCCATACACTGTGAATGGGGATTATAAGATACTCTCAAGCTGTCATTATAACACATTCCAGCTAGTGACAGTTTTGCTTGGAATAGGGAGCAAATGTTGCTGTCTTCATGATTCTGCTGTTGAAGGGCATGATTTACAGAGCATAACTGAAGTTGTTTAAAAGATTGTACAATTGAGACAACAATACCTGAAATGAGAGATTTATACAACTGCAAAGCTTTTAATCTAGGTAACACCCCATTAATGTGTTCTTTTTCAGTCTCCTTAAGAGATATCGTATTTGTTTCTTACAGTTGCTATAAGAAAGTGTAAAAATTCATCTATTTAATAAAGTCAGACTCATAATGTTCTAGTAACTCGCAGGGACATAAGTGAAGGAGAAACAATGACTTGCTTTCCTTCGCTGTGTAAAGACCCATGACTGTCATTGTGGAGCTGGTTAGATACTATTTTGAGCATAGCATGGTTGCCAGGCTCCTGCTTTTTCCTCTCAGGCTGTTGTAGGCTGGCTTTACCTGCTGCAGCTGTAGCACTGCCTTGGGGATCCTCTTGGGAAGCAGAGTTCTTTGCTGATTGCTGCAAACATAATTAAATCCAGATGGTTCAACACTGAAAAAGTGAACTATGGCTCCTCGTATTGTTTACTTGGTACCTCTTTAAGATCTGTCCGAAAGTTTATATACATATATACTGTGTAGTACTGTTACCAAAGCAGTAACAATCCAAGAAGTACATTTTGTTTGATTTACTTTTCATTAAATCTTGTTTTTAATAGCTACCTGCCTTAGAGAAAGACCTGATAGCACTGAAATCTCCTTCAACAGAAAATATTGCAGACTTACTGAACTCTTACCATGCAAAGGTAATCTGATGAGTTACTGAAATCAAGCAGAATTGTTAAATATACATAAAAATAAATTCTTTTTTATCCATGCTAGTAATCTTTTGTTTTATGGTTAAAAAATAATGGGTTTCCAAACTCTTTGCACTCTGTAAGATACTGATTTGCAGCACGAAGGCCTACAGTGGTCAAAATTAAAATTTAAAAGTGTTTCTTCACTTTTTGTTCATTTTGGATAATCCTCAAATTCCTATTGTGATCAGCTCGCTCTCTCTTCTATGTGTCTATGTAAGTTTTCAGCCAGTAGCATGATCATGGGCATGAAAATAAAAGGTTTTGGCTTTACAATCAGTTTATTCGGTGGCTATTTTAGCTGTTTTGATGTGCACTGTAATTTTATTTCAAAAGAAAGGAAACTTCTGGAGTCAAATCAGGATTCAATGTATTCATTCAATCTGAGTAGTACTCCTCAGCTGTTTGGCTTTAAAATGAGCAGTGTCTACTCTTTTTATTTCTGTTTTGGAATTACTAAGTTCATATATAAAGATTAATTAGAAACATAAATGGGATAAGCCAGTTTATATAGTAGTACTGATTATTTTGACAAAACAGAAAGCTATGAAATAGGAGTGATTATATGTTGCAGTATACTGCTTTACAAGATGGCATTGAATGGAAAAGGAAGCTATGTATTTTTAGGTATCAGAGCTGAAGGGAACCTTTCCCAGCATCAGCTGCTGTTACTGAAACATCTATGTCCTAAACCCCAGGAGATCTGAAATATTTGACAGCCTTTCCACATAAGGCCAGCATATTTTTCACACTATAGTTTTCTAAATAAAATTTTGTAAAACAACAGAGAAAAGGTAAGTAAGAGAAATGCATTTTTTTGTTTCATCATTAAAAAAAAATATGTATATACATGTTTCTGTGCTTTTTAAGAAAACCAAACTTTTTTTTTAAAAAACATTTTCAGGTTTTTGAGTAAATTTATCTACACTGGCTTTCTTAGTGTATTTGATAGAAATATGTTGATAGAATCATCATGATTACTTATGTACCAGATAACCACCCAGTCAAATATGCATACATAGCAGCTCAGAGCAAGCACTGCATTATGAATTGAGATCTTTAACATTCACAAGATAAAGTGACAAGTTCATTTATATACACTGCAAAACCGTAACTCATTAAAAATTTCAGTGTCTTATGAATGTTAATGTTCATTTATGATATGATATTTCTGTAACACAAGTCATTGGAATTCTTCACTACTTATAAGTTTTTCACGCTAAAAACCCAAGTAAAATATGTTGGTTTTTTTTTAAATAGAGCAAAATTGATCAAGAAAAGGAGTTTGTACTGGATGAACATATGGAGAAGATTAACAGGTATTCAGTAATCTTTATTTTTTTTTTGTTCTCTTGGATAGAGAACATGAAGTTAAATCCAGTAACAGTATCAGCGTTCCACAGATAAGGTGATAGGAATTACATTCAAGTTAGTAATTTAAACATTTTTGTCTTTAGGGAGCTTTATCTGAAGCTCAGTAAATATTTCACTCATCAGTATATTGAATACTTGAGAATATTTGCTTGATTCATAGACCATTATATTAAACAACTACCCTATGGCACATTAAAAAGAACATTTTTTTATAGAAATTGGATAGGGATTTCTGAGAGTAATTGTTCAGTTGGACAGGAAATGTTACATAGCACATTTATACTCATTGGTATAAGGCCATTTCTATGATCGTTTGGAACTTCTGTGTATCAGAAAGGGAAGGAGAAATAAGGGTGATAAGAAGCACCTAAAACTTTTGAAGAAGTATGGCAGTAACAAAGTTTAGAGATGTTGACACCAAACCAATAGAATAGAACTGATAGCTAAAGATTTGATGTGTTATAAAAACACAGCTGAGACCGATGGTAGTAACTAAAGTTTCTGGATAAATATCAGAGTTTGTAAGTGAGGTTTATTGAAATGCTGGAGATCTGTAAAGGAAGAGGAGATGCCTGTCAACTGAGTTACTTAAAACTGAACAGGGAACACATTGCTAAGAAAAGCCAAATCAGAGGGTTACGCTTCGTTTCTAATTTCAGTGTTACTAGCACTTGATAGGGAAGAGGAAGGCTGAAGCAGTTCATTCATTTATTAACTACTTTTTTTTCTTTTAGTCTTTTTTCAGCAAATAGCATGGAAGAAATTGTTAAAAAATTAAAGCAAGATGGTTCTCCTTTTGCCATTAAGCAGCTAGAGGTAACGTCTGTGTGTTATTTTTGTTAGAGATTTAATTATACAATAGAGTTGGAAGGGACCTTAAAGACCATCTAATTCCAGCCCCCCTGCCATGGGCAGGGACACCTCCCACTAGACCAGGCTGCTCAAAGCCCCATCCAGCCTGGCCTTGAACACTTCCAGGGATGGGGCATCCACAACTCTGGGCAACCTGGGCCAGTGCCTTACCACCCTCACGGTAAAGAATTTCTCCCTAATATCTAATCTAAATCTCCCCTCTTTCAGTTTAAAACTGATGCCCCTCGTCCTGTCACTACACTCCCTGATAAAGAATCCCTCCCCATCCTTCCTGTAGGCCCCCTTTAGGTACTGGAAGGCTGCTATAAGGTCTCCNTCTGCCCAGCCTGTATTTGTGCTTGGGATTGTTCTGACCCATGTGGAGGACCTTGCATTTGGTCTTGTTGAATTTCATGAGGTTTGCACAGGCCCACTTCTCAAGCCTCTCCAGGTTCTTCTGGATGGCATCCCTTCCCTCCAGCATGTCAAAGGCACCACAGAACTTGCTGTCATCAGCAAACTTGCTGAGGGTGCACTCAATCCGACCCTCTGTGTCACCAACAAAGATGTTAAACAGCACCAGTCCCAGTACCAGCCCCCGAGGAACACCACTGATCACTGCTCGCCACTTGGACATTAAGCCGTTGACTCTTTGAGCGTGGCCATCCGGCCAATTCCTTATCCACTGAGTGGTCCATCCATCAAATCCATGTCTCTCCGATTTAGACACACGTATGTTGTGTGGGACAGTGTCAAATGCTTTGCACAAGTCCAGCTAGATTATGTCAGTTGCTCCAACATTGTTAAGTCTGGATCGCTACTGTCTTTTCATGGGGCAGACTTTAGTCACCTTATTAACATAACTAATACTATGTAACACCAATAGGACATTGTACTGAGATCCTCAGGTTCTCACATATAGTCTTGCGGGATTGCCAGTGGTTCTACTCAGACAAGAATATTGCTCTGTAAAAGCACACAATGTGAATACCATCATACGTTGCATAAAATTGTAATCTAGTAAAAGAACCAAGAACTCTTTCCCTTTGCCCCTCCCCATGATCAGGGGATTGTTGGTGACAAAGGTTGCTTTTATAGCTTCTCATTCACTGCCAAGGGTTGGAATAAAACAGTGCCAGAACAGTGTTGTTCGTTTTCTTCCATACTAGATACCTAATTTGGGTAAGCAAGCAGCAAGCAATTTGTCATCACAAAGTATTTTTTGATCTTTTTAATGCATTTCTTTGTGTTGGATATAGTCACTACTCAAAAAAATGTACAGCAATATTACACACAATATACACTTCAGCCTCAAAAGCAAGAAGCAACTTACATTCATTTACAAGTAATGTGTGTATTTTCTCTTTTTCCTTGGAAGTATCTGTATTCTGGTGCCTTGTAAAAGTTTGTCTTGGAGCTCTTAAAATATTACTTAAAATTGGATAGCACACAAGCATTTGTCCAACAAAAGCTTTGTTTTAACTTTGGTAACAGATCACAGAAGAAATCCTGCTCTTCCAATAAAAGAAAACATCCATCATCTTTGGACTTTCATTTGAGCAGAAGGAATATAATTTTATAATGTAGTATCATTAACATTAGGCATCCTGTCCCAGATACACAGACACATTTTTGTTTTTAGTTTTTGGTTAAAGATTTGACATTTTGTCACTGGAACTCTCAAAACAGTTTTTGAGAAAGGAAGTTTTAAAATGATCCTTGTGCCAACCAGTACGCCTAGTACGTTGCAAGAAGTTCAGTGTATGTATTACAAAAGCAAAATTGAATGAAAGGGAAAGCTAATTTTTTTTTTTGCAACTAGTATTCAAGTTTCACTGAATAAAGTAGTCAAGTGAGCTAGTGCCAGAAGAATAATTTTATGTGTTTGTAGACCTGAATTCTACCACAGGCTACCATCATGGTTTTCCCCCAAACTATAAAGGCTGTATGATTCAGTTCTTCACTTTTTCCCTGTGTTATAGATGGCAGGGAAAGTAGTAATATTAAGGTCTATTGAAACAGTTTGATAGCACGTTAATAGAAGTCACTTTTAATGTCTCATATTCCTTTATAGTATTGAGTTACAAGGCAGTATTTTATTTGTAGATTTTATAAAGTTCAATAGAATTCTGCAGGGATATTACATTGATTAGTTTCAGTTGAGGTTGAAAACAATTAAGAATGATTTACATACAGCTTTTCCTAAGTTAATTTTCATACAATTTTATGGCACTTTAAAACATAATCAGACCTAGTGGAACTTTTAAAAATAGCTTATAACCTTTAAACGGTGCTTTTTTCAAAATACAGTTTCTACTAGAAAAGGTGCAAGGAGTGTGGAAACACTTTGTTACTGAAATATGTTAACTAGATAGTTTGTTCTGCCACATTTGCTCTAGTTACCCAAACCCGCCTCAACTTGCTTCCTTCATCTGTAGCCTCCTAACTCGGATCTCCCCTATTTAAAAAAAAAAGTTCTTGTTCCTTCTTTTTAGGGGGATAAATTTGTTTCATAGTTTTAAGTTCTAAATTAAAAATATGTTATCTACTTCAAAGTTATGATTTTGTGCAACTGATTTTTTTTTTTAATTTTATTTCTTATCTTTCATAGGACTTTATAGCAGCTTTTTCCTTTCATATGATTAGTAAATGAATGACTGTCTTTGGAGCTGACAGAAGTTCCCAAACAGTTATCTGTTCAAGAGATGAGACTATGTGAATATGAGTTGCTTCTGTCCACACAGAAATTTGTGGTAAAAACCCGCCACTAATATTTTCTGGCAGGTGCAAGGCTTATTAGTGTGAAGAAGTACATAAGTTTCAGACAAGTTTCTAACAGCACACATTTTGTGCTAAGCCAGTAGGATTAAGTAAACTTGTAGGATCAGATACTTAATTTCTTCTGCAAAAGATCCATAAAACCGAAGAAGGAAAATGCACTGGGAGTGGGGGGAGTGTTAAAAAGGGATTCAGGTGTAAATCTCACTTTCTCCAGGAAATGCTTGCCAGTAAAACTGGAGGTTTTGTTTTACTGGGGAAGCAGAACTGTAGTGAAACTCAATTGTAGCTGGAGGAAGAATGGTCATTTGCACCCTGGCAGCTGAGCAACTTACAACACCCACACTCCGAGCCTGCTGTCACATTGCTCAGAGGAACAGAGTTCAAAGAACTGGTTAGAGCAGGGAGCACGTAACAAAACTACAACAGCCTGAGATTATCAGACATTATCCTTGATAGCAGTTTGCTGACTTGTATGAACCAAGTCATTTTCCTCATCAGTAGTGTCACAGTACCAAGAGCATGCCCCTACATGTTTCCTGTCACTTTGTGAAACGAAGCTTTCACTTTAGTGTCCAGGTACAGGAACAGCAGCACATTCAAATGATAAATAGAGAAACTGTAAAAGATTCAGTAACAGCAATGTGTATGCTTATTTTTTTGTTTCCCTGTATATTTATTATGATATATATTAGTAAGCTTATGCAATAAGCCCTAACTGAAAGTCTAATACAAATACCCAAACTTGGAGGTGCACCTTGGTACATCCACACCTTGGATGCGCAGATACTTTTTAGCGTTAATAGAACTACTAGTTCCGCTATAATCCAAGTATGCTGTGAGCCATGCTATCCTAGGTATCCTGTTCTGGTCGGTTTACAGTACTTCCGATTTTTACTTTAAAAACATGCCTGCTTGGCAGGCTTTCATACATCTGATACGAAAGTGGTTTGCACAAGTAAGAAAAATGTAAAGTTGTTAAAATTCTACTTGAAAATGGCTTTATGATTTAAATCACATTTTGAATCCAGTTACAGATAGGTAGAAAGCCAGAGTACTAACACACTTTCTGAATTTGTAGTAAAATATTTTTTTAAGTCTTTTACTTTATAGCATTACTTTGTTTTCAGGATTTACATGAGCCATAAAGCTTTGATCTGAGTGACAGAAGTACCACTTCTAATTGGATGAAGTAAGCACGCAGGGTCAAAACCTGGAAAGCATCTGATGTTTGACTTGGCTTTCAGACGAGGCTTTCTTATAGCTTTCTTTGGCAGGATGGTGCACCTTCTGAGCACTGATACTTCATTATTTACTAGCCTTCATTGTTACTGAATGAATTCCAGTGTATTGTGAAGGACACTGCAGAAGCTAAGAATTATAAGACACCTTGTCCAGATCTACTGGTCAGGCTGGGATGCAGACACTAGCTCCTGAAATGTTAAATGGGTATGCAGCAAGTGGGTGAGATGACAGATGACAGGAACGAAGCTGGATGGTATCTTGGTAGTGCTGAATTCAAGTAAAGATGCATTCTGAAACCTTTGTTAACAGACCAGTAAGAGAATGATATAGCTGTCCTTAAGTAGCTTTCCGGTGATGCTTTAGCTAGATGCTCATATTTTATCAAAGCTCCTCCAGAACCATTGTTTGCTGCAGACAAACAAATGCTTTGGTATCTCAGAGATTAAGTGATGGGTGTCTTCATCTATTGCAAGGGAATTGATATATTGGACCTCTGGGCATTGGGTTGGGTTTTTTTTTTGTCTTGTTTTAACTTAAAGAAAGCCTCCCTCAAGGATCCCAAGCAGCTCGGGTCAGAAACTTCAATGGGCCTTGGAGACAGGAGGCAGCCACTATTCCAGCTGTTACTGTTGTAAGGGATTCCATTGAGTCAGTGCTGCTTAATTCGTTCACCTTCTGACAGTATCTTATTGGAATTCAGGCCTACTGCAAATTCAGCTTGTAGCTTTCAGGATCATTATGTTGAAATCAAGATGGTCTGAAAGATACTGGAATAGATGTCAAATACTTCTATGAAGACTTATTTGCATTTTAGTACTCCCCACTTCAGCCTATCCTATCTCCTTTTCAGGCTTGTTCCTAGCACCGATCCCCTCCTCCTCTTTGTACGGAGAATTTATAGATACACTGGTGACTCATTTTTCTGCAATTACACCTACCCATTTGCTTTCCTTGTTCCTCTTCCTTCAGCTTCATTTGTGGCAGTCCCTCCCTCACCTTCAGCCTCATTGATATGCACTAGACTAGTTAGGTGCTAGTTTCAGTTCTTCCCCATTTCAGTGCTTTCTTTGACCAGAAAGAACTTGCCATTACCCTTTCACCTAGGAAACCACCTGGTTGCACTGTGCATACTGTTTAACCTGGTCTGAGCAAAGACCTTCTAACCTAGATGACAGAATGTAAAACTCAAAGGAGAAAAGGTCCAGTTCAAAGGTACAGCCAGCAAGAGCATATTACGGGAAAGTTAAGAATTGCTATCCATCTGAGACATACATAGTGATGTAATTAGAGGTATAGCTGGTTTCCTTATCTGCTGAAAGGTAGCTTGTTGTTAGAGAGGTTTACCAGAACACAGGAAATGCTGACAGTTTGAGCCAGCATTAGTTCTTTCTAAACCAGCTCCTCTCTCAAGCGAGTGGTCAACATGCAAATAATAGAATGAGAGAACCAGTGCTTTTAAGGTACAATTGCACAGCCTCCTGCTTGTATAGCAATTGCATGTTTTCCAGCTTAACTAGGCAAAATGGGTCACTGCTGTATCAGCTGGTGTCTGGAGAGGGATGAAAAGTAATTGGGAGCCAGAAAAAACGTTAATGTTGATGACTGGAAACCTGCCATTTCAGTCTGTGAGTAAGGAGTCTGATGTCTGCAATGAAAATAATGTAAAGAGGCAAATCTTACCATCTGCCACTTTTCAGTAGTGGTAAAAATGTCCTAATTAACAGGAAATGTCTATTGTACTGTGAATAATGCAGAGCTTTTAGTTGGGTTTACAGGGGAAGAGTAGTCTTGTTTAACGAGTAAGAAAACAAAGATCAACAACAATAAGATTTAGCTCCTTTCTCCCACAACCCTGAAAGCTTTAAAGCTCAGTTCTGTTTTCTTAACTAGGTTTTCATCTTTCTACCCACCTCCCCCTACTGTTTACTGGCATGCTGTTAACTGAAGGATAATCATGAGAGCCAGATTTACAGCATTTGTTTGTGTGCCTTAAACAGATCCTGTTTGTTGCATAATATTTATAGCCTGTAGCTCTGTCAAAAGAAGGCAAGACCTCCAGGCTTCCCATCAGCAGAGCAATGTAGGGCTAAATTACTGCAGTATCTGTTGATCCCAGACAAGAAGCCTGGACAAATATGCATTTAGGTTTGATTTCTTTTAATTTTTCTTCCACAAATTTCTTCTCAGTATATTGTCTAGTTTTTGCAGATGATCATAAAGCAACTACTTAAAGTTTGTGGCTAATCTCACTACTACTACCTTACAACTCTGACTGTTGTACCAAATAAAATATAAGTGCTGTACAATAGTATTATCAGCTACAATATCAGTAACATCTAAGAGCAATTCAGACTATATATTTAAAAATGGAGTATAACTTCTTGTAACACTCACCTTCACTTACAAAAGAATCTGGTTGGAAATCGTTCTCAAGCAGCATTAGATTCTCTGACTAGTAGTAATTTGATAATAAATGATGTGACCTTTGGAGTTCCAGGCTTTCCACAAGTGATGGCATACTTCCACAAGATATTGCTGATAAAAGTTTATGCAAGTAAGTTCATTTAGTATGACAGTGTGGTGGGAGGGAGCAGAAGGGACAGGTGCCACGTAGTGAGCTTAGAGAGAAGAGTACCTTCATTTACTTAAAGTTTAAAATGCAAAAAAGACAGACTTACAAAAGTGTCTAAATTGAAGATGATAAAAACAATTTTCAATATCTTCCCCAGACTATTAATAAGATGTCACCTACATCCTTAAAGATGACTCTCAGACAGCTCAGAGAAGGAGCTTCCTTGAGCTTACAAGACGTACTCACAATGGAATACAGACTGAGCCAAGCATGCATGGTAAGCAGGCAGCTCAGCTGTTTGTCTCTTTCCAGCCATGGAGGGGTAGCAAGCCTGTCAGACACTTAAGGTCTCTATACATTACATCAAGGGCTCAAAATTTATAGGGATTTTTTTTCAGTATCTTCTTTGTGTTTTTTAGGCTGTCACTTTCTTTTTTTCCAGTTCCACGTATTTATATGCAACTCTAAGGAGACCACAGTAATGATGGACAGTGTGGAATGATAGAGGACTTGTTAAGAAAACCATGATAATGTTATACAATATAGAAAGTTCTGTATTTGGACCATAATTTTAGAACTCTGGCGTTGTTGAACAGATTTCCTGTTTACATTACTTAGCTCTCAGTGCCTCAGTTCCTATCAGCAGGATGGGAATAGCTGTGTATCACTGCCTTTCAGGATTGCTGTGATAAGTTTATTAAAGGAAATGGGAGATTTTAGTACTATTTGTAGTAGGGGCTGAGTACTTGGAGAACATATGAGGAAGCAATCCTTTCAGTAGAACAGAGTTGCTAACTGAATTATCTGAACAAATTCCTCAAAGCTTCCCCATGGCACCCTTATTAGTTTTGTCACATTTTAAAATAAGATTTTTATGTATCTGATTAAATGATTTGTGATAAAGTACATGTTTTTAAAAAAAAGTTTGAAAATATATATAATTCTGATATGTTGTAGATCCTGACAGTATCCTTACCATATCTTTCCTGAAACTAGTATTGTTGCTCCATTGCTAGTGAAGCATCCTTAGGGATTTAAATGTTATGTTTACCTTTATAAAAAAAACCCAAAACTGGATGTTTCCAGGATTCCATTTAACTGCAATTTGTTTCAAGTATGCAGAATACATCACAATTCCTGAAAACTGGCCTTTCTCTGAAAAATTTCTAATCCTACACACCTTAGCCCTCATCATGCAAAACTCTTCAGAAAAATCTATGAAACGTAACACAGAGAGAGGGCTTGCACTGCATAAAAGTTGTCTGTTCAACGAACTGATTTTAAGAGTTGTGGCTGCATTTAAGCAAGAGGATATAGAGCTCTAAGTAAGGCGAAAGCAGAACTAGATGAGAACAGTACAAGTGGGATTTAACCAAATCTTGAAAACTTACATTTCAAGCAGAAGTGGGATAGGGAAAGACGGGATAAGTGGAATCTGTCATGTTACAGCTTGTTTTTTTGTCTTTCAGAGAGGCCACGACTTCTATGAAGGGGTTCGAGCAGGTAAGCATGCACACCAGAAATGTTTCTGAAATTTAATAATGTGCAAACTGACTGTTGTGTTGCTTCTCTAGAGGTTAAGAAAAGTACACACAGCAGCAGCCCAGAGAACACTTCCCAGCTTGCTATAGGTTTTGCTCATTGGACTCTTGCGTAGCCAAAATTTATTATTTGTTCCAAAGTGTAACAGCCATGTTGTTTCCGTTGTGTAATCTCAGTTTCCTGCTGCTATTTATCCACCTGGTAATGCAGCACCATGAAAAGGTTTCACCAGTTCATTGGGAAAGTTCAAAATATATTTAATGCTGATAGTAGCGAGTAGCTGTGCCTATCATTTATGTGCCTAGACTTAGTGTTGCCACATAGCTGGTTCAGCCAGCTGTAAGATGGTTTAAGACTCAAAGCCAAGAACAGCTATTTGCATAGAAAATGGTTAGAACAGAGGCTACTTTTACCCATGTTCAACATATCTCTGTATAAAGGTGTCTTACTATTAAAAAGTCATATATGTAAACTTAATGCTAAATAATTCAGCATTTTAAGGCATTAGTCAAAATAGGTAGTGGTAAAAGTAGAACAGCAGCTCAGCAAGTTCAGCTAGGGGACAGACTTAGATTGCGTCCTTGATTCTACTGCTGATTCACTATGCAGTTTGTCAAACCCAGTGTCACATCTGTTAGAAACTGCAGTAATTATGTACTATACAGCACAAGATGAAACAAACCAGAGGCATTTCCTTTTCCAAGGAGCTTACAGTACAAAACATTTGTATGAATAACACTTCAGGGTTGAGGGAACCTGGCTTGTAATTCACACATTTACATACTTGAGTATGTATTATCACGTCCTCCTCATTTTTTATATCTGTCTTTATAAAGTAGTGAATATTCGTTTGAGCATTCACTGCTAATAATATTGTGTTAAAGATAGCCTGGGGTGAGAGATGCAAAGTTTGTTTGTACAGCATGGAAAAAGTTTCTGATTTTAACTGATCTTTAGCACTTACTAGCAGAGACTCCTTTGAAGAGTTTACTACATGCGTTAAGTACATGTACATTCATTGTGTAATGGGGACAAAGATATCTTAAAAAGAATATTCCTAGGATATATTCTAAACCACCATATAAACTGCTGAAATGTAGTTATTTGGGAAGTGACAAATTCAAAGTCTGAGAGTCAGATGAACACCAAACCAAATTCCCACTCGTAAAGCACAAGGTCATTAAACCATCTGGGGATGCAGTAGAGCACAAAAGCAAATCACATGTCAGTATGGCCAGTAAATTATACAAACTGCTTGTAAAGAAAGAACCTGCAAGAACAGCAGTTGGGAAGCTCCTCTCTTACAGAGGATGACATAGCAAAGGCTTAACTATATCAGGGGAAGAAAAAAAAATCCCACCAGAGATCCAGCTGCACTGAGGGGATTGCTAAGAATAATAATTTGTTCTTGAAGCCCTTCTCTGCTTACTGCATATATCTTGTTCTCAGATTTGTCATCTTAAAATGGTTTCTCTTGTTGTAACAGTGGTGCAGAATCTGACTCAAAAAAATCATTTTTTTAGTTGGGTCTAATCTCATAAAAATCATTATCCAACAGTGTGCTGAGCATCCTTTTTAATAGGAAGTAAAATTATTAAGTACTTCACAGGATCAACCCTAGTGAATAAAAATGATAGAAGTGTTAAGTATTAGCTTTTTCTTCATTAAAACATTATATTCCAAGCATTTAAGAGCCAGCTATTGACCCTGTCTGCCATAAGAGGATCTACCACAAAGTAAAGTTAAGATATAATAATCAGATTTTAGTTTTTGAAGATTTTTTTTTTTTCAGCAGCAATGGCCATTGGTCAGGTTTTAATAACAGCTTTTATCTGCTTCAAACTGTAATTTTAATAAGCATGCTAGGGAAAGTTTGTTTAAAAGCTTTTTAAACCTGCTTTGACCCGAGGTCAAAATTACATTTTTCTTTTAGCCAGTTTTCTTTCAGCCAGACTGAAAAATCTGCTGGCAAATCTGCTTCCCCACTTGTGATTGGAGCTACTAAGTAGAAGCCCAAACCCTTAAAGCATAAAATACACAGATCATATTTCATCCTATTTCATCAGCATTTTCCCATATAATGGTAAATGCCATCTTTGAATACTTTAGAGATCCATTTTTCAGCTTGATTTATAGAATAATACATAAACCAAGAAATGCAAAGCTTTGGGTAATTTCCAACAATTTTGTTTTTTAATTCTTACTGCATAAGAAAAGTGGTCATTTTTGGAGTCTGTGCTCAAACACATCCAGGTACACTACAATCTCAGAGCTTGAGGGTACAAAAATCTGTTAAATTAGTCTCCTGACTATTTGTGCTGGAATGTACGCTTCAAATGGAATTGTAAAGGCCTTCTACATATTGCTGATCCTGCAAAGATCTTACTTCTGTATGGCTTCTGCCCTCTCTCCTGCAGTGCTGGCAGCTGGGAGCCTTACCCTGGGCACGCAAACCCCCTGCAGTCAACAAGCAGGTAGAGAGATTTCATTGCAATCAACAGAATTTCAGGTGCTTAGAAATATCACTGTTTTGACTGCGCTGAATGAAGCTAAACAATAGAACACTAATTTAACTCTGGTGAGGTCACTGCTACTGAACAGAGGGGTTTTTGACAAACCCTGAACACAATGTCTATGTTCAGTTACTGTTATCTTAATGAACTTCCCTTAATTTACCTTGGAAGTCTTCAGAATTTTTGTTCCTGTCTCCTAGTGATTGATATCTCAAGCTGGAGAAACACAAAATATACAGAAGGTAATGCAGAAAGGGAATATTTTCACAAATATTTTTAACTCATAAGATTAAAGATTTCATTAGAGAGACCATTATGATCATTCAGTTTATCCACCAGAGTAAAACTGGCCACAGATCCAAACAGAAAGATTAACTTGATTGCATAGTAGTGCCATAAAGCGTAGAATTATCAGCAATTACTACTGTATTTCAGAGTTGAAAGTGTAGTAGCATACACATGGACTTCCCTCCCCCCTCCTTATTTAAAGCATCTGTAGTCAGTGTTGTCTTTTGTGGATAACAGTTAAGATTATTTTGGCCAGATTATGAACTTCAACTTCAGTTGAAGTCATTAGACAAGTATTACTCTGATGGAATAAACATAGTGGATTTGGGACAATTATATATTTTGACCCAAACCAATCAATCACTTCACATCATAATGTTTAAAATTAACTTGTAGGATCATAACTTTTCATTAAGTTACCCAGTTGAATGGCCTAGTAAAATCACATTTCTTTTAAAGAATTGCCCACATGGATTCTACTCTCCATGGAATCGCAGCTTCTATCTTTATAATGGGTTTCTCTTCAAAATTGTGTTTATTGGTATCGAAGGAGTCCTTAGCCCTGTACTTGCAGGTAAATTGATGCAGGGCTCCAGTTCTCAGAGATGCAAGCTAAAGAGTTGCAATGCCTGTATGTCTTCAGCTACAGAAATATTAATTAGTGCAGTTGTAATTCAAACAGTACTTATTTTCTGGGCATTTTCCAAGAGTTGGTTATAGAGGGAAGAGTTAAGAAGAAGATTTCAAGTCACATTTTTTACCACAAACTGCCTTAATGCCTATCTTTTGATAAGACACAAATTACAATCCAACTCCTTTATACATTTCTCATCCTGGATAGTTACAGTTTAGTCACTAAGAATGAAGTCTGTTTAGAAAGACATGAAAACTTACCTTAGCTGTTAGTCTTCAAAATACTTAGTCCCTGTGAGTATCTTTTGTCCATATGCCTTTAAAACCACCCTACTCTGAAGTCTTTGTCAGAAAGGATAAACAAATTAATTCTATTCTCAACAGAGGAACTTGAGAGGTACTTCCTGCTCGCCCTCCCTCATATGCTGTGCACTGTGTTGGTCGGGAGGTCTCCCAGGACACAGGTGCATCTCCAAATCAGGTGCTGATATCACACATCTGAAGAGAGGGTGTGTTCAGGAGGAACGTTGGGTAGTCAGTGCATCCTAGACAGCTACAGTTACTAAAGCTATTCTTTTTTAAATTATAAAAATTTCATATTTTGAATAGCACCTTTATGGGTTTTCTTGGAGCCACAAAGGTGCTTGGAAGGATGCTTTGAAATTCCATTCATATTGCTCATTTTTACACACAAATAAAATCGTTCTTGTCTTATTATTGTTTGCTAGTGCAGCTGTTTCTGCTGACATGCCTTCAACATTCCTATGATACAAGGAATGCTTTTTGAGCATTGATATTTCTTGTTACAGTTTTAACATGCAGTTCATTCACTGATCATTTCATCTTCAGTGATGTGTGTTTCCCAGCCTACAGCGTAAAGTATACATACTAAGATTATACAAATCTTCACAGTTAAATCTACATAGGTCTGCAGTATCTGTCGGTATTTACAAATGAATGTTCTTGATTTTCCCACAAAGATGCTCTGCTTTACTCTTTCGTCATTAGTTATTTTGTTATTAGTTTATATGATGCACTTAAATTAGCTTTGGCCATTTAGCACCTACTTTGAGTCTTTTCCTGTACTCTACAAAGTGTCACATTTGCACAGAGATGTGAAAGCCCTTGTCCAGAAGCATCATCATGCATACTGTTCACAGCTTCACGTGAAAAAGCAGAAGACGGGCAAGAGTAGTAAGAGAAAGCACAAATTTCAGGACTATTCCTTCAAAGCTTGGGCTACTTCTGAAGTGATCTACTGTGCCTTGTATCATCAGGCAGTTCCCCGATATGTCTCTAGACAGGTCACAACCCCGTAATTTTTATTACAGTAGAAATATCTATGTTACAACAACTGCATCTTCTCCAGAGCATATTGATTTTTCTCCTCCACGTATTCACTGTATATGTCTGTCTTGATGCAATCTAAAGTCATCTTAATTAGAGAAAGTTTACCAGTAACTTTTGTGTTTTTATACTCCACCTGACAGTGCTGATTGACAAAGACCAATCCCCCAGATGGAAGCCAGCTGCTTTAGAAGAAGTCAGTGATGAATTTGTGAACGATTGTTTTAAGCCATTGGGAAACAACGATCTCAAATTGTAAAGATCAAGCCTATTGACATCTTATACATCTGCTTAATTCTCTGATATAAAAGTTAATAGTAGTATGATGAAGTTTGACAAGACTCTTTTAGCTAGCCTGAGATTTGCAAATCTATTTTTTTGCATTCAGGGACATTCTTTTTTGTTACACTGCCATAATGATGGTTAATAAGGGAGAAAATTACTTCAAGGCAAATTGTTATTTTTACTGCTCTACGCAATGATTAACGTAATTTTTTGCATCGACTCTTAGTTTAGGAGGAACCTTTGGGGGAGACAGCATAGTTAAGGGATGACCTAATAAGCAAGAAGTCGGGAGGCCTTTGTGTTCTTGGCTCTGGCGCTGATTTGTTAAGTTGGGATTGTGCCTCAGATTCTTCTTTAAACAATGAAAATAAAATATACTTAAAGCTTTAAAGGAGCTACAAAGGAAAATGCAAGACATGCTAAATCCATGGTGTTAAGTAGTCTTTTAAATAAAAGGTCAGACCAACACATTATCCGTTTGAGAGCAAGAAATTTTTCTATTGAGTTAACAGTTGGTCAGTATTCAGTCTTGCTATGTGATGTAGACATTGTTTCAAATGTCAAAATATTGCCAGAGCCTAGAGCGCAGTTCTGTTGCTTGTAAACCCAATTTTTTAAAAATGCCATTAAGTTTGATTGAATTGCATTGTTAGTTTTTCATGATTCAAAAATGGTTAGTTTTCCTGGTCTTACAATGGTGAAGAAATAACTGTCTCAGATTTTCCTCTGAACACTAAGCGGCACATTTCCTGTTGATGTTAGTGATTGTCTAATGATTTTAGTGGCAGAGATCAGCCTGGCCCTCATACTACAAGTGGCTGGAGTTTTATATATACCAACAGGTCTGGATTCTCATTTTCTTGTGCCCGTGAACATCCTGTTCGCTGCGTGGAAGATTTGTGAAAAGTAGGGGGGGACACAGCAATATGTACCAAAGATAACAAATAGGGGAAAACATTAAATATCTGCTGCTACATGGATCATGAATTTTTTTAACACCACATATCCTAAAAAATGTATTTGTAAGGATCAAAATTTAAATAGACATCAAAAAACTCTGGTTGTATATGCACAAAAGGCTGCTGGGTTCTGATACCAGTAATACTTGAAGTTAGACGACATAACCAGAGCCCCTTGATAAAAGTATAATCTTTTGGGGGGGTAAAATTAATTTTTCTATTGTATATGCAACACAGCTACTAATCTTTCTTCAACATTAAGACTGCATGCTTTTTTATGGTTAATCAAATCATACATCAGTATCTCTTCCTAGTTGTTTCTACAGTTATAGGCAGGTCACAAATACAAATTTTGGCTTCTCTGAAGATGAACCAATGAGACTAAAGGAAGAAAACTTTTGTTCGAATAACACAGTCAGTAATCAGCACTGCGGAATCAGAGCTACAGCAGAACCGTTACAGAGTTTTCAACATAGGGCAGGTTTTGTTACCGACAGTAATGGTCTACACTGGCTTAAGGCTCCTTTCTTCCTAGAAGCTGTTGCCTGGAAACAAAGTCCAGGAAATTCAGGCATCAAGGTGAACTACTACAGTGACTTTCAAAGAACTAGAGGTGAGCAAACTGGAGAGAAAAATCAAGAAAAAATGGCACCTTGCTTTGTCACTAGAATCTTTAAGATAAAATTGTTAAAATTTAAGCTGTTACCATGTACATATTTGTTATGAGACAGTCAAAAGTAGTTGGGAGATTCCATTAATATCTCTAGGGTAACTTCTGAAAATGACTTGAATTTCTACCTCATGCTGGTTCTGTCAGGAATGTAAACCTCCCCCCTTATTTTTTAAAATTTTTATTTGTTTTAGATTCTTAAAAAATGGCTATTTTTAATTTATTTTTAAGAATTGGTTCATTCCATTATTTTTGTACAAAAGAAGCAATCTTCAGCAACTATATTTAATGAAAAACACAGTAATCCCCAGGGAGTAGGGATCATGCCTTCTCTGACTGAAAAGGCCTTAAAACGTTTTAGCAAGAGTATACGTCTGAATCAATAAACTTTGACTTGCATGTCCAATTGCTTCCAAAATTTATGTGAACGGGAATTATCCCAAACTCATGGTAACAAGACCCTGTCCAATCGGTGCATTTTATGAAATAAGAATCTTACAAGCAGATGGTGAGTTTAATTTTATTTGGTCCACAAGAAAGTATTTTCCACAAAAATATTGTAAAAATATATCGTAGTGTGTTTTATTTGGGAATACTGATGTGTCTTACTACAGAAATGTCACTTTTACAAAGTTGTGCTGCAGTTAATGTGTTTTGAACCATTATTAGAATATTGTCAGTCACATAGTACCCACTCTGACTATACTTACGTTTCCTGCAGAAAATATAAAGCAAATGTATTTTTAACTCCTAAGTAGAAGTAAATGGTTTTTGCAGAGTATGCCAGTCTCATACTGGAGTGCCTTTATTACACAAAATCAAGTCAAAGATTCAGTGGCAACTTAGCCAGAAAGCCACTGTAACTGGCTTTGTAAGACTATAGCACAGTTTAGAGTAATCTAATGATAAATAAGCAGATGTAATTTTATTTAGGTAAAGAAGTCTTTATTTTTATTATGTATTGTGCCTATTAAAATACAGCAGAACTCTGGAATGAGATGTCATTCGATCTCTCACCAGATTGTAGTATTGAACAGATTTTTATTTTTTTTTATTTAATGGTAAGTGCATTATTTATTAAGGACAGCGTCTTGTAAAAGAGATTATTTTCCTGGTGAGAAGCTGTCTCCCTGTTGTTTGTGAGCTTGTTTGCAAGCTTGTATGCTTTCCATTTGCTGTGTGCTTTCCCTGAAGTGCCAATGTCATAGAAAGCATCATAAACCAGCTGGAATTGTGCTTCAGGCCGTATTGAAGTTGCTGTAATCTTCAAGCATTAATGAGGGAAGACAGGCTTTGTGGTCGCAGGTAAGTGACTGTTTGGACATAACAAGCAGCAGGCGATTCAGTCGCTACTGCGTTACGGGTGGCTCTCTGAGCAAGCAGGGTAGCCGTCCCACACAGCAAGTACTCCAAAAGGAAGCTCACTGTGATGCACGTTTAATTATACTTGGGTAACTTTCTCCTTTGGGGAAATTTTGAGTGTTTATCAGTACAGATGCTTGAGGGTATTTTATGCTATTTTATAATTCTGGCTACTGTTGGACCGCGCAGTGGCAGCCTGCCAATGGAGAAGCTGCTTTCAAAAGTGCATGTGATACTCCGCCTCAAGAAGAGTGCCAGGTGCTAAGGCTACATCCAGAGAAAGGATTTGAGACTTCGCGATGGTGAGCACTGCAGCACCCAACTCCCCATGGCAGCCACTGAGGTACAAGGGTCAAGACAGATATACCTAAATGCACTCTTTAAGCGAGTGCAGTTTTCTGTCTGCTATTCACCTATCTGGCAAATAATATCTATAGAGTTTGGGTGCACCTTTTTTTTTTAATTACTGTCTTTAGGAGTGTAACATTCTTGAGCCAAGACTAATGTTACAGAAAGGCTGGCCTTTTTTTGTAATAAAGCTCTATTTTAGGTATAATAAGGATAGGAATCTTTTTTTAATACTGTGGTTAAGCAATATCCAATTCACATGTACTGATCTGATCAGTGTTTTGCTTTTGCTGTTTAATTCACCCTAGTATAAGGCATGGAATTTTCTTAGATAGAGCAAAAGTAGGGTATGATTTAATGTTTTACATGCTTTAGAGCTTCAAGGAACACCACTGTTAGCAGCAGAATTTAAATGGACCATAATACCTTAGTCCCACTTCACATATGGCTTCAAAGAATACTACATTGCTTCAAAAAAGATGACATCACAACATGAGCAGGGTTTTTTTTTCCCTTTTTCAGCAAAAGCCTGAGAACAGTCTTACTCACGGGGTCTGATCAGTGTGAATTAGTGGCAGTCTTGTGCTGTGTTACAAAGAAGTATTTTTCACCATTTACTCTTGATACAACCACTTCTCCAATACAGGTGAATTTCAAATAACTAAGTTTGTGTCACAAAGTTTGCAAAACAGCTCAATTCATAGACTGTCTTGTATTTGAGAATAAGCTAAAAATAATGATTTGCATGGTCCTCTTTCTGCTTGCTTACCATGGCTTGAAAATCATGCTTCATATTAGTTACTAGAACTATGTGTACTTTTTAAAAATAGTAACAGTTTTTGCCAGTATGGAAAGCATTTTCTATAAAACAAAAACATAAAATGGAAAGCACTTTGATTTAGGAAAAAAAAAATGCATCTTTTAAACTGGCCATAATGAAAATGAACAAACGGGTGCTACAACCCCAAGCTTCTACAAGGCATTCACTTTGTATAAAATGTCAGCAAAATTGTAGCTTTCAGATGACTCTGATTAATTAATCCCTTTCTTGATCTCTCAAATGCTAGTTATGAGCACAGTAGGTCAGTCTGCAAGTCCTGGAGAAGCACGGTGCAGTTTGTGGATGCAAGCTCGATAAAATTGGTAAAGAACATAGCCCTTCAGGTTTGCGCCTAAGGCTTATTCGCTAAGTCAGTGCACGACTCAGGCTTTAGGTTTCTATAGCTCATATTTGCATCACCATTACCAGTAGGTATGCCATGAGCCTACAGAACCTAAGGAAGGTGTACTGTCCCAAGGGTGTTACTTTAGAGTGAAATTTTAGTGTAATGCAGCCATATTTCCCATGAAATACATAGTCCTAAAACATCGTTACACCTTTGAAGGTTCATTTCACTAGTTAGCATCAGTAGTTTTTGCACACCTATCTGTGTTACAGTGAAAAAAAACAAAACTCCCAAAGCCAGCACCCTAACACCAAAGAAAAAATAAAACAACACAAAAACCTCAAACCAAAAAACCGAACAGCTTTGGCTGAACACAGTGATCGGATGTAATTAAACTATCTTACTGCAGGATTTTAAAGAATAGCCTTCATGCATTTACAGGCTCCAGAGCATCTGTTAATCATAATGCACTGTTTATCAATATTGCAATGTTTCTCATTGGTTCGCTTCAGACTGGAAGTTGAATATTATCATAATCCATATAGTTCCCTGAATACTACTTGGTTTTATAAAATGCTTCTCATCACCTTTATTATTTTGTGGCTTACAGATTTAGTCAGGTCAAAGAATCAAAGTAAAATTTATGACAGCAGTCACCCTTGCTACATGTAGACCTTGGTTTCACTTCAGCAAAATGCAGACAAATTTACCAAGCACAGAGAGTTCTTCTCTTTTCACCTACAAACAGGCCTCTGATTTTTTATGTAGTACATAAAAATAATCCACGCTTTGTTCTTAAGCATCTTTGGGGCCTCTGTGGCAGCACTTCGACAGTTGCAGGGCAGCCACGTTCTTCTCCTCCTTTTTTTAAACACTGATTTCTGATCACATTCAACACATACAAAGACAGAATATACTCAAAATACGTCTGATAACAAGTGAGACTTAATTAATAGCTTCTACTATAATCCAATTAGTTTCTTAGCAATATAGATTTAAAGGCAAATTTTTTCAGCCTCTCATTGCAAACACACTCATGTAGTGGCATTATGCTCAAATCACAGCTGATTTTACTTTATTTGCACTGGTACCAAATACAAACTGCTTAACACCCAGGACACCCACTCTGAAGACAGTTCTTGCCAGTCAGGGCTCAGGGCACATCACTTTCGATATAAGGGATGTCGCTGTATTTGCTTTCAGTCACTGCCCACTGTTTCACCGCCTGATCAAGAATTTCATGGGAGAGACGGTGCGCGTAGTCTAGCACTATCGTGCTTGATGGACCTTTCTCATCCACCTTCACCGCTATCAGTGATGATTTCTCCCCGCTGCATCCTTCATTACCTCCCCTGATCCGTTCATCCTGGATAGCATTTGAACCTGGAAAGGCATCCTTGGATTTGATGCATCCCATGGTACATTTGAAAATGCAGCTGCAAAATTCAGTTCAACAGCATGTTTTGATAACCTGGAAATGGTTTCCTTGTTTGATGTACAGTGTTGCTGCTTCTTGCCAGTGGTTCCAGTTATTTTGAAAGAACAAAATGTCTCCTTTTGTGCTTCTTTACTTCTGAAGAAATCTGTCAAAATAGTGTTTCATATAAATGCAATAGTTTGCCATTCTCAGTGAGCTCAAAGGAAAGCTAAATTCACTACAGATGCTTGTAGAAGCAACTTCAGTAAATCTCTGCATGGTGTGCACGTAAAACGTTTTTATCGCTAACATCCATCTACTACAAGTAGGCAAAGCTTGACCTGAATTCAAGCTGCCTTTGAATGCAATTCCCAGTATGTGATGTAAACCATCTAGGAATGTAAAGGTCTTAGAAAAAAACCCAGACTATTTCTTCAAACTGACAATGCAGTGCTATTTTCCTGAATCTGTAAACAAATACTGTTTAACTCCAGTAACTGCTGCTGCTAAAGAAAATAAAAACCAAAACCACCCCACAGAAGCACCTCACAACCATCAGAGAGCCCTGTGTTGTGGCTGTGGTACACCCTTTGGGAAGAAGTGACACTCATTCTTAGTGTCACTCAGCTGCTGCTAAAGGATGCTTGAGCATGCAGTCAGGAGAAGGTACTCATGAGAAACAAGAGCTGCTTTTCGGTTTTTCCTTGAGAGGTTAAAGCAGCTGCGGACTGCTATGAGGCAGGTCTGACAGAGCACCATTCCTACTAAAGCAGGACAACTCTAGATCTACAGAAGGGAGAGTGAGGAATGAAACACCTGACAGGGTCCCTTTGTCAAACTCCTCAAGAATCAGAATTGGTCAGCCCCAAATTCTGGTATTATATGTTTTCTTGTTTACTGGCCTACAAAGCTGTTTCTCAGGCTACTTTCTCTATACAGGCAAAGCAGAATCTCATGATGTGCCTGACTTTGCTTGGCTGAGCTTACCCGCTTATCAGAGTTAATAGACTGCCAGCCAAAATAAAGACTGTGCTACACAGAAACCAACTGTTTCCTACAGCTTCACCCAATGACGTCGTACTAAGGTCAGCCAAAGTTAAAGATTTTTTTGTAAATAGCCTTTGAAAACATCATCATGGCAAAGATGTTAAGCCTTATTTATTTGCTTTATATGCTGGGGGAAATAGGGGCTCCAATCCAGTAACCTGATCACAGGCAAATATTTGCAGAGGAAATCAATCCCATTTGCAGGTAAATGGTGTTTCACAGGTAGGACGGGACTTCCCCAGTCCAGCAGCTGACTCATGAGAACCACATTCACAGTGACAAGCGTCTCTCCTCTTTCTGCTAGTTCATGGAAACATCACTATCTGTTTAGAAAACCGTTTGTAGGACTGAAGTGCCAGCACTCGGAAGCGGTAGTTGGTGTTCCTGCCAGAAAGTCAGACCTGAAGGGCTGCTGAAGCCAGAAAGTACATACACACATTTTCATACCTTTAGCTTTGTATCAGAACATTTCAGAGTTCTAGAGAAATGTTTTTAAACCACTTTAATACAATTCAGTAATTTTTTTTGTGTGCATAATGATATGCTGCAGCATGTGCCAGTGCATTTTAGAGTAGGCAGTGTAGTTAACAAGCCTGTAACAGAAACCCTGCTGCTAGCATTTGTAGTTGTACCCAACACAGAGGAGAGATAAGCTATCAGTGAGATTTTTATTGTAACAACTTGATTAAATGAGTAAAAGGAAGGATTCCCTTCACTGCACAAGAAACCACATTTATCCCTGTGGAGGTTTATAAAAAACCCCATGAGCTTTATGCCCATGTCTATCAACTGCATGTACTGATGAAACTTAAAACGCTTACAGAACTTGCTTACAGACCAGAGGCCAAGGAGATGTCTCAAAGCAATTCAGACATCTGAGCAATTCAAAAATTTCTAAAATTACTATCTTGTGCATGTCTAATTTCAATATTTACTATTAATAACACATTAATAAAAATAATTTCCACTTGCTCTTCTGGACAAACATGAAGCTCAAAGTATCTAATGTTGCAAAGAATCACTGATAGCATCTATAACCCAGCATTGCTGATACCAGAAAGCTGCAGTCTTTATCCAGCCAAGGTAATATGCACGCTTCACTGGGAAGTAGACAGGTATGCCATCTAATACCTTCTCACTATGCTACTGGTGACAATTAGAAGTTTTAGATTAGGCTTAGGCTCCTTAGGCTTAGTCAGAACCATAAATATTGTAGATTTAAACCTTGGATTCCCCGGCCATAAACATGCTCTATGCCACAGTTGATATAACAACATATTTTATCTGAGTTTCATCCCTGACTATTTAATGACTATTCAGATTTGGATTTTTTATCTAAGTTTGGAGCCATATTCTTTTATATGTTATCCTTTTTTTGTGCTTTTTAAAGGAGGTCTGTTAAATGGTAGCCAACTTTAGTTAGTATTTTATGATTAGTTTAAGATGTTTTTGTCCTACAGCTGGTGATTTCCTTTCCTGTTCTGTTAGGGGACACAAGCAGATGAGTTAATGTCTAGCAGAAAGGAGAAGGGAACTGAGTAGAGGGAGGACAAACATGTCCTAAAGCAGGTGGGAGGAATTCCACAGGTCAGCATCTTCCTCTGCAGGATTTACCTCTGTTCCCACCTTTTTACCTCTGACTTTTCATTTGTGCTAAATCAAGTGTTTGCCTGTCCTACACAGAGGAAGGGGTGGGCTATAAAACTTCTAGACAGCAAGGCATACAAGACAACTAAATTCCAAATTGATTACTAGTTGAGCTTAAAAGCAAGGTTATCGACCGTAGTTTAAATTCTTGACTGTTGCTCATTTCATTATTTATACAGCACGGTACTTCCCAAGTTGCTGCAGTAAGTTTTATAGTTTGCCCGCTCTGCTTGAGTTAATAATTGTTGGCACATAAATGATCGCAAATGAAGCTGCCCTCAGTCTTCTGACTGCTTCCTTGTTTTTCTGACAACCATTGCTTACACATACATGGTGAAGCGCTGTTTAAATCCTCTCCCCCGAAATCATCTCCAGAGTGTTAAGTTCTGACAGGGATTTTAACATCTCCAGCTTTCCTCACAATGCTCACACACTCAGAGGGGGTGAAAAAAAAAAGCAGCTCATTTTACTCCCAGCATGATGTTTCATTCAGTAACTGCACAACGCAAAATTGTCTGATAGGAGTCTGTTTCTTTCGGTGTCCGAGCTCTAATCTGTTGCCAGTTGTGTCTCAGAAACCGCTGCATAGACGGTTCGAGGCTCAGGCCAAAACCTCTGCAGATGCAGTTCCCCACGTGACAAGATGCTGTGCTTAGCTGCAGGCAGAGGTTAGGGAGCTGCAAGCTGCTCGATTACACTGTCAACCAGGAGTTAAAGCAGCCCCATCACATACTTTAACATATCTTCTCTTTTTAAATTCCAAATTTTACAGTAAGTGAAATGTTGATTTAATTCATCTGAAAAATACAGGTTCCTAGTTGTGCTCAATTTCAGTGGACATATAGTCTATATGCTTTTAAATACCTCATTTAACTTCAATACTATAAACACTGTTTATTATTTCAAGAAGAGTCCTGCAAACAATCGATTCCTTTCCATATCCCTGAATATTCCATATTCCCTTGAATTGGAAGCTCATGAGGACAAGTTCAGGTGTTGTCTCACCTATTATGTTATTTACTACACATGTGCCCCATGGCAATACAAGGAGAGAGAAAATATTGAGGGAGTCGTACCACATAGCTGAACTCACCTTGCATGAGAGGGCTAAGCAGTCTCTTTGCCAGCCTGGTTACATGTTTCGTGCCAAGGTGAGTTCATCTCTAACCACTGAAGGAAACAAAACAATGGTAAAAGGATGTGTGCAATTCACTATTATACAATATAAAATACAGGAAGAAAGCATTGCATTAATAGCATAACTGCAGTTTTATTTAGATAAATAAGACTTTTTAAGGTATTAACATAATCAAAGAGAAATAATTACAAAAGGATAAATGTGTGCTATCCGAAAATAAGAGTTTTGCCTGCCTCTCTGGAATATGATGAAGAATAGCTTAGTGCAGCTTTGCCCAATAAACACAGCGAGTAATTTCTGCTGTGACACAGTATGCTACTTACCAAAAACAAGTCTGCTTTTAGCAAGTTGTCCCACTTGTCCCCAGTACAGCACAGCCAGCTTCACAACCAGGACTCTGCAGTGGGAACCAATAAATAGAACTTAGCACTCAAGAAGATGTCAAAGTTACATCTTATCACAAAGTTAGATGAACCTGTAGTGCTGGCCTTGCAGCAGTCTGTTTGCCTGTTCACCCACAGTATTTGACTTTGCCAAAGGTAAAAGGATGATACAGCACTTAAGAAATCAGATTGAATGGCAGGCTGCAACAATTTATATACAGCACCTAATCGGGCATACAGAGGGGCCACTGCTTGGGCATGCGGCTCCTGTATTATATGCAGGATGCCAACCTCCTTCCACAGCAAGTCCAGTTAAGGATGATTTCAGCAAGGATACAGGGCGGGTAATACACCAGCATCTGGAGCACCCCATCTTTTGCCTAAGCTTAAAAGTTCTCCCCTGTTTTCCCTTCCCCCTCTCAGAGCTTCTGCTGAGACCTGGACCATCATCATCCAAGCGCATAGGGAGAATAGTCAGATAATCACAGCGCTGTCATAATCATGGAAACAATGAACATTACTCTTTGTAACAAAGATATTCAAACTCAAGGCAGATGACCCAACTGTCGTACCGGCAGAGGTAAACCAAACAGCATTTAGGCATCCAGACCTCTGAACTGCACCTAATCACGTTAAATATTTACGTTCTCCATCTAATAATGGAGAGAAACAGAAACACAGAACATCCTACGTCTGCCTTTCCTCTCCCTAACAAGGTGGGCTGTTATTCAGGAGGATACATGATATTATGCTTATGTATATTCTGCAGTTTTGAACAGAGCAATGGCACATAAATGGTAGAGGGATGAATCATTCACTTAGTGCACAGCATCGCCTCCATCGCTGCAGGACTCAGAGGCTCCCCGTGCAGAGCAGCCCCAGGCAGGGGCTCTCAAAGCGGTCCAATCCACCAGTTTTATATTTCTGCCTCTCCTTAACATCCAGTTTATGCAAATCCTACAGAGCAGCTACACTGGAGTAATGTTTATTATAAAGTCTCCTTCTAACCATAGGAAAAGGAAGTTTTAAAAAGCTAGAGTTCTTTTAAGACAAGCACAATTCCCAAGATCAAGCTACCTTGGGCAATCACTAAAATATCTAAATACCCCAAAACAACTCAGGCAACGGAAGAGCAAAAGTGAAGCTCTCATTCCTCGCAGGGCCATCCTCTCCCTCTCTTGTCGCTTACTGACAATGAGAGATAAGAGCTACAGATTGGGAAGGGCTGGATGCAGGAACCGAAAACAACTGCTGTGCAGGATTAGCATGTAAATGAAAGTCTCCTGGTTATCTGTCTCAGGGTACATGCTGGAATTTCAACGGCTTGGGTTTTTTCCCTCCTATGGCCAGAATTGATAAAACTTTTGCAGGCTCCTAAGCCAGTTTGTAACTGACTGGGGAAACAACACGCTCACTTCTCAGAATCAGGCACGACCTCTAGCTTACTTTAAAAGGCTTTTCAGTAAAAGGACAGTTGATGTAGCAAGCAAAGGTGAAGTACAGCGAAGAACCTTTAGGTGAAAATACCAATATTAGCAATGCCAGTAGGTGCAGTCCTCAGTAGCCATAAGGTGAGTTTTCATCCAGGAAAAATGACGTGTTAAAAGTAAAGAACATCGTGTGCTTGGTAGCTGTCTGATTTCATGAAAGTAAAACTGTACCCAGTCAGTCTCTCCTGAAATCCTCCCTCCAGTACAGCGGTTTATTTACCAGAGTCGCATGCAGTTCAGAGAGCAGCCTGAAGGCAAGAGGGCAAGAGGATGCTGAGAACTTCTTATGGGTTCTGATCTCGCATAACTTAGCTGCTTGTCCAAGCAACCATACGTACTACTATTTTGGAGAAAATACATACAACGTATTAATTCTGCTTTTTCAATGCCTGGTGTTTTTTTCCCCCAGCGCCCCAGAATACAAGCAGGCATTCTCAGTAGACTCTGCCAGACCATGGACAAGGGAGAGTCATTACCTTAACGTGCCCTCATACAAACAAGAGTAGGATGCCTAATGTTTATGAAAGCCTGTTTTCCAGATAAGTAGGAGTGGACCAATGGAGTTTCCTTAGCAAGTGAGGCCTCAGAGAGAGGTTGTAAAAGAAGGGCATGAAGAAGATGCAGAGCTTCTCAGAAGCTCTGTCTGCAGGAAGTTTTGCCAAAATTGAAGGAACTCAACCACAGAAATTATAGAGAAATGCCTTGGTTCAGAGGAAAGAAAAGCTAATGGTCTTGGAGGAGATCTGAAACTCTCTAAGAACCCGGACCCAAATACAAAATAATGCTCAGAACTGTTGAGTAAATAGACACAAAACATAACAAATGGGTATGAAGTTTGTAACATAGACGTGTAGCTGCTTCCTTGCCCTGCATAACATGGAAAGATACTGGTTCAACACATCTTTCAGCAAAGCCCACACCTGTTACAATTATCACCCCACCCCCTATATGTATTAGCTGCAAATCTATAGCCTGGAGAAGACCTCTACAAACATTTTCTCCACAGCTGGGAAAACGCAAGGCCTACCACCAAAGAGTGTCAGACAGCCCCACCGAGTCGCACCCGAGCTTACACAGCTTTAAAGCATGGCACTGGGTGAAAATGAAGCAGCCTCTTGGTTTATCACAATGCTGTGATACCATTTTGAATGAACTAGAGCAGAAACTGGTATTTTCCTATATACAGCACAGAACTTCTATCCCAGTATGTCAATCGTGGAATCACACCCTACCTATTAACAGCCCACCTTCAGGAACAGTTAAAACATTAAGCTACTTATGCAAAAACTTCGGATCTAGCCTTAATAAAGTATATTACTGTCCTCTACAGGTGCCAGCCAAAGACAGACTGCTGCAGACGACAAACGGAGATGCACAAATCTTTACAAGCAAGAAAGCCCCTCCTTCTGTTGTCTCTGGCTGCTTACCAGCCTGGGGATCCTGCCAGCCAGAACTGATGAGCAGCAGCAGGTAAAACAGTGGATCAGTATCTCAGTCTGACAGGGTCGCGTTTTATTGTAGTATCTGTCACAAGATTTAACTACGAACATATGGAGCTGCAGATCATAAGGTATGAATGAGGTACATTGCTTTGCTTTGTGATGCCCTTACAAAGGCAAAGGTCCCACTGGATTAACACAAATGAAAGTCAGAAGGAAGGAGATGGCCAGGATCTGCCCAGGAACAACCAGAGACGAGTACAAGAAAAGCAGCACATACCCCGTTCTGTTCTTTAATCTCCATATACAGAAGCCAACTGTAAAACTGTGAATCAGAACTAGGAATGCAACAGAAGACCAGGTCTCACAGGAATGCGCAGGAAAACACAACCCCACATTTTAAAAACACAACTACATCACTAATGATTGGCAGAAATCAGCCGAGGAGTAAGAGAACAAAATGACAAGTTAATGACCAGATTCTCTGTATGAAAGCTGCCCAGAATTGTGAGAGAACTGTGTCAGCCTTAAAAACCACTGTCTCACGGCTCTCCCCCAGTATTTGTTTTCTTGAATTTCATCGCTCCTAATGTGCCAGCTTCTACTTCTAACAGAGCTGCCGCCTTCGCGCCCAAGGAGCGGGGCAGCCGGCAGCCTGCCGAGGCAGTCGTGTCCCTCGAAGCCTGGCAGCGCCGCCAGCTCCCCCCACCCCCAGGACCCTGCCCATGGAACCACCTTGTCCCTGGAGACATGAGCATGGGGAGCCTCGACCCAGCCCCTTGTGCGACACATACAAACCAAAGTGATTTTAAATAAAGAATTTTCTCATCAGAACAAAATGTTCAGAAGAAAATGAATTTGGATGTACTGAAAGGTTAAAAATACCGCTTTGTTAAGACTATAGTATAAATCCCTGTATTTTTCTCTTTTTTTTTTTTTTCAGTTACTATATTTAGAAACCTAATGTGGACTCCTACTTCCTGGACTATGAGAAAGCATGTGATGTTTCTAAATGTTTTACAATTTTTGCAGTGGCTGATCTAACACCACTAAACCTGTTTCACAAAGTGCCAGATCAAGGTAACCTTCCCTGTACAGGTCTGTGCTGAAGCTTGGGAAAGCTGAAGCATGGCAGAGCAGGGGCAGACAAGAAGCCCTCACACCACCTCGGCCAGCAAATACCACTGTCTCCTGCCTTCCCCACAGCAGGAACATGGCTTACAGGGAAGCAGCCGCACCATTTACCTTCCTGCTCTCCCTCACTCGCATCGCTTTATGGGGTACTACCTCTTCTCAGGCAGCCCCATGGGTGCCCAGCTGGAGCACCACCTCTGTTGTGCTCGGTTTTGAGGACTTTATTGCTAGTAACCTCACTGTGAGATGATGGGAGGAGTAAGGGTCACTGCTGCCTGTCCTGAAAACCCCCACCTCAAAGCCCCGCTCTTCTTCCTTTCCTTGCAGCACAAGCGGAGGATGCTGAAGGCCAGTCCTGCCCACGACCATGGGTCACCACCCATTGTGACGCCTATGAGGGGACACGGCCCATTCCTCCCGCAACACCGCGCCAGGCTATCATGGTCCTCCTAAGGAAGATGAGATGCGAGCAAGAAACCCGTCTGACATACCAGCATGGTGGGGGTGGTTTAAGTGCAAAGAGCATGTTGCAATCGCGGTCCCACCAACACGCCTCCGGCCACCGAGGAGAAACTCCTGGAGAGGGATGCTCCTTCCTCCAAAGGTGCCAGCAGGATCAGGCCCTCGTCCCACCAACGCCGCGTCCTCCAGATTGCTCTCCCTGAACCACAGACACGCGAAACCACCATCAAAGTCCATATTGACAACAAACACTTCGGGGAACCTGCCCGCAAGCTCCCCCCG